>JARGXW010000479.1:0-107708 GCA_029204085.1 Mycena sp. CBHHK59/15 | reverse complement strand
GAAATTGATGCATGATGGCTTGTTCATTGCTTCATAACGACGGAAAAAGCAGGGAATTATCTAGCCTTTCAACCGGAGTTTGCGAACCCAGCATTGACAGACAAATGCTCTCCCCTTCACCGAGTGAAAGATCTATGTTGTTGTCAATACGCGCAGCTTTATAATTAGAACATAGTTATTTCATTGGGCAGGTCGTCGATGCTCGAAACTTGCTCGAAACCAAGGCTCAGACTGAAACCATATCGGGAATTTCCGTTGTTGCACTGCCACCCAAACCACGTTACTCAACCACCCTGGACTGTGGCGGTTCCCACTGAATCTAGCGGCGTTCAACGCGTTCACCTCAGATCAGCGCGCAGTCGATTTCGTGGGCACCGAGATGCCCTGACTGGCATGAACCCCTGTGGCGGTTTGAGCCTCAGATGATAAGAAGTGCCACACAAAAATAATGCTCGCAAAGGGACTACAGATGTAATGCATTCAGAGCTCGGCGTTAGCATCAGCCCGCACGATTGGGATCATTCATTGCGGCGTCCCGCATTCTCTCCAACTCATCCCAGGGAGGCAGCCCATGGACTCGGGGAGTCCATCCCAGACCTTTTGCAGGGCAGCACCGTGAGCCTGCTTCGCACGTGCAAGACAAGGGCGCAATACGTTGTAGACTCCCAACTATCGGGGATCCATATTCCGAACGAGTTGACAAACGTCTTAGATCCCATCCGCTTGAAAACCAAGGCGAGGGCGGAGCGCTGCTGCTCCTTGCACCCGCGGGGTCGTGGCACTCTACACTGGGAGCGAGAATGAGGAAGCGAAGGATGGCAGCAGCCTGCTGCGATGTCTGGGCGCGGAGCACGAGGCAGAGTTGCTGCGTCGCTGGGTCAATTGTGCTCCAAGAGTCAGAGGAGACGATAGAATCGAGTTGCAAGGCGCATATTCGCGCATATGCGGAGGGTAAAAGCCAGAGTGCGTCGAGTTCAGACGCGTATTTGATGATGGCAAGTGTTGCGGCTGCCACGGGACGATCCATTTCGAAGTACGACTGCTCTTTCTTCCGCGAGCGCTCGAGAATGGCAGTCCATTCGGTTATCGTTGTCGGAAATGGAATGGCGAGGTGGGAGAGAGCTCGGCGGTAGAGATACTGTATGTCGTATTTGTGGGCGAGTCGCAGTATCGACAAAACTGTTCCAAAGACTGTCCTAACTGGCGGTGGCATGAAGTAGCTGGGCGTTTCAGGGTTGTGTACAGAATAGCTGATGTTTGGGCAGTACCTCGAATCAAAGATAGCCCGAAGGAAAAACTCCACGTCCAACGCAGAATCGTGCAGATGGACCATCGGAAGTCCACCGATGGTAACTTCATTGGCGCTGTCTGAGGCAGCTTCCGAAAATGATAACATGTCGTGGAAGACAGAAGATCGAGCGGCCAGTATAGAACGCGAGACGCAGAAGATAGTATCTTCTGCCCGCACGATCAAGCTTCCGTCAGCGAACCAGAGGTCGGAGACACGCCTGAGCTCGGCAGTGGACTGAATAGAGGCCATGGTCTGGGACATGTACCGCAATTTGACTTGTGCTTCGACCTTGGATGCGGCTGCGGCGACCAGCATGTGACCAAAGGACAAAGATTGCACTGCCACGGACTGGTTCGGGAATTGCCGTTATCGTCGCGTTCAATTCGACAGGGGTGTGACACGTGACTTCTTGGACCAATTCGACAATTCCACAGGTCCGCAAATCGACCGTGACGGACCGAAAAAATCGACAACTTGACCAAAAAATACGCAAGAATTGAGGGTTTTTTTTTGCAGGTTTCGGGCATGGGGGTTTATGCCTGGGAGGAGAGAACTCTGACCGGGCCCCAGAGGGTTTTATCCGAGTCTCCTGCCATGCAAGCGGCCGGCCAGTTCACAGTAAGTGAGCATCTTGTGTGACTGCCCTGGAATGGTGTGTGCTCTGTCGGCGTCTTGTAGTTATATGTAAGGATAACCACCCGTACATTACTTACTACTCATTTGTCTTCGGTAGACTCGTTGTCCAGACATTTGGACCACGCGAGTATAATAACCCCCCCCCCGTGCCAAATTTCCCCGCTGTGACACCAAACCAATTCGACAACCGCCTTAGTGACGTGTGACACACAACCAAAGTTCCGCGTCGACAAGTACCCCTGTCATTGTTGAATTGAACCAAAAAATACAGTATATCATATCCTAGTGTAGGTTGAGCCATAGGTTGAACCTCAACCTGCCCGACCTCCATAGAGGTGGTAAAAGAAGGACGGATCCAGTTTGCGCCTTGTCTATGCCCCAAAACCTCTAAACACCATCACAATTCAACATAGCGGTATTATGCCATTCACAGATCAACTCGCCGAAAGTTTCGTAGCCTGCACTTGCAGTGCCATGCTCGACCTTTACGTTGCCTACAACGAGCACCTCATGACATTTCTTCTCAATTTTACCACCTTCCAGACCCCATACGGCGCCCTTTGACTTGTTACTTTGCCTATGGGTTGGACCAATTTGGTACCAATCTTTCATGTTACTGATCTAACCAGTACAAGTTGTCTTTCTTTCAAGTTGTGAATCAGATTCATCTGTTTCTTGGTCCCTTAGAAAGAAGGTCCAGTTTTGCTATCACTTCTATCTGAGATGTGCACCCTTGCATGGATTCATCTTTGCTTGAATTAGCCAATTCACTATTGCTCACTAAGCAGGCAGGATTGCCACATTTTAATTGGAATTGCCCAGTGTACATATGCCTCACAACAGAAGTTCACGAACTGCTATTGAGCCGCCCTGTTGAACGTTATAAGTACAGTGTGAGCACATGGCCAAAAGTGTATGTTATACCACGAAATGTCGGCTCCTCTGTAGCCTCTATGGCTTACAGGTTATGACTCTGTCCCTATTGCGTAGACCTGCTCTGGAGGTCTTCATGCTCAATGGATCCTTTTTAGCTCTGTTCAGATCGTTTCAAACAGATCTGAACATAACTGAAATGCATTCAATCTGTGTTCAACCCGACCACGATCAAACCGTTCAATCACTGTTCTCAACAGTGTTCAAATACTATATGAGTCACGATATTTAGGGGATACTGTCCTTGGGGTGTTCAAACAAGCAGTCTTCAAACCCTAATTCCCATCGCAACGGGAATTGTTTGATCAAAGCCGCTATAGTTTCGTCACCACCTACATCTTCATTCCGCGTGATCGAGCTGAGCGACGGATGGCGTGAAGAACCGTTCGGCCGCATGCAAGGGGGTCCAACGATAAGAATAGCCGACATCGGGTAGGGGGGGGAGGCCTGAAAAAAAGTTGTATGTCATTTGTCGGCGGCTTCCTGTGGGATCCTGCAGTGGACTGGCATATCTAGGAAGATACTAGAGGTCAATTTGAGGGTTACCAACAGGGTCTGGAGCATATGTGCACCTATTGGCACAATACGAGTCCTCAGAGTGGCCAACCAATATCTTCGGCAGATGCCGAACAAATAACATGTGCAAAGTATCATTCAACTCATACTTCCGGTTCTGGCGAGTTCAAAGTTCTCATATGGCGTGGTAGGTAGGTAGGTATATTCCGGCGCGGTCCCGTTAAAAACAACCGGGCCCGTACTACATACATCATGTCAAATGTATGCTACGGAATGTAAAGAAAAGACAAAATCCTTGATGAATGGATTTTTTTAATGTCATTTTGTAGTTCCTAGGTGCCTTAAGTGATTATCCGACATACATATAAAAACAGGCTCCTGGGTCTGGGTGCACTCCTGGGACACAGAGCAAGGGAGAAATCATCATTTGTACTTTTGGAGCATTAATTGGCCCCAGAATTGTTATTTAGATGGTTTGCGGGGTCACTTACATGTCAGGGTGCCGCAGGCAGCAATTTTTTTGGGAAGCGGGCTTTGCCGGACCGAACACGTGATCGCACGGGGTCCGTCAAATTGAAAAGGTCTGAAAAAAAAAATTGTCGGTGATATCATATTTTCGCATTTTTCGACCCCCTTGGACGCACGTGTACTTCAGTGCGTCTCGTTCTCACACTTCCCTCCTCCTCATTCTTTGTCTACAAATCGGATTCGCCCGCCGTTAAAACTCTTGGGTTCGTGATTCGTTCAAACTCCTTTATTCGAGGAACAACAATGATAGACCATACCTTCTCCACCGAGCCGCAAGCGCAGGTCGATGAGATCCTGGGGACGGAAATTTGTGCCGGAGTACAAGCGCGAGTACTTCGAGGGCTGCGCACATGATTTGCCGTGCATGGGGACAGGGCGGATCCGAAAGTGCGGGCGGGAAAGGAGGGCACGTTCAAGGCGTGCGTTGACTGATTTGCGAAGTATTTTGAACTCGCTTGGTTTCTTTTGTATAGGTATGTGGTAATTTTTTTGCTGTCAATGTAAGTAGCTGCGTAGTCATGCCATAAATGAACGTTGAAGTGAAGTTTCTTGGCATACAACAATGCAGTGGAGGGATTATGGCAGAAACGTCTCACTTCTAAAATGAATGGATTGTATTCATCCGAGGCACTTACATTACAATTTGTAGTTTCCAGAGCCTCGTGGAGCAACAATGTAACGGATAATTTGGAACAGACCAACCGCTCGCGGATTAAGGGACGACGGTGTGTAAAATGTGCATGGAGTGGCTTGCGAAATAGGTATGAAGTGTCTGATATTTTCGAGGCCGACGTGAAGCGCCTCTGTAGTATTGTTGTTTCTCTTGTGTTCCGTGTTGGGTAAGACCATCCGGATTTCTCCTGGGCACAGTACCATATCCACTCGTCCAAGACGCCGACAATACGGAGCCTATATCCTCCGTGTCCGAGGCGAACGCAAAAGCCAAAAAAAACGGCCGTGTATCCGGAATAGACATGCGTCGCTCGTTATAACTAGGTGGCGAAAGACGAGTGCGGTCAGTCTGTTCATGCAACTTTCATCGGCTACTCTTGCATCAATTGAGAGAATACTGCCCGTACTGCATTCATTTACACGACGCGCGCAGAATACCGAATCTAATTGTCCACGTCCGCACCATGGTATAGAATCACAAAGATATATACGCTGAGGATATCCGCATATCGCACCGCGCTGGCTTCAAAGAACCAACGTGAACGTCTACATCACTATCAGCATTGGCCCACAGGAAAAACGGAGAAGAAAGACTCACGACGACTTCCCCGATTCCGAAGGTATTCACGAACGTTTCTGGTCCCCGTAAGGGCGAAGAGGCTGTTGCGAGATTTCTTCAGTACGGTTCATTTCAAATTTCGGGGGAAAGGGAGGATATGGGATCTGAAGGGTACGAAGGAAAGGACAGGAAAGGGCGCTCACGTTCTTCTACGACGTACATGATCGACGTCGGAGGTGCGCTGCTGTCGCTGTTGAGCCACTGAGGGGCGAGCGCGCCGGTGACGGGGTCATAGCTCCACTATATGTGCATTCGGATGAGGAATGGGGCAGTAAGCAGGGATCACGGGGAGGGACGCACGATGCTGCTCTCGATGTCCTCGTCGTCCTGGGTGCTGTCAGAGAAGGTGTTCGCGCCGGACACGGGGGGGCGCCCATTGGAGCTGTAAGACGGGGGAGAGTGAGCGTGAGTGTCAGAGGTGAGGTGAGCAGGAAGGGGAGGGGAGACGTACTGTGCGAGACATAGCCGAGGTAATTGTAACTGAGGAAGTGAGTCGTGAGTGAGTTGGGTGCACAGGTGCACTGGGAGATGCGTACTTGAGCTGCCCACGCTGAGATCGTCGGAGTCGGACGAAAACCCGACAACATTATATGCATCCCAATTAGCCATTCATTCTGATGGACGGAGCGAAATCAAAGAAGCAGGACGCACTTCCACCGAAAAGGTTCTCGCTGATACCGGAGCGGGATTGAGCACAGTGACGTCGAGCTGGGATGGCGCGTCGAGGGAATAGGACACTGATACCTCATCGCGTTCGCGGGCAGCGCTGTTAGTAGCCCGTCTCACCGAAGTCATTCAGCTGCGACGTGAGGTAGCCGAGCGGCCCGGAGGAGTCGGAGACGAGGATCGTCCGGTGACGCTAGGTGGAGAGCGGGATTAGATGAAAAGAAGGGAAGGTAAAGGGAGGTGCGTACGTTACGGGCGGCAGAGGGAGGTCCCTGTGCGCCGTTGCCTGCGGTTACGCCGGAGCTGGCAGGACGACTGGGAGGCAGGCCGCGCGCAAAGCGCTCTGCGTTCGTCCAGGCCGCGGCGGAGCGCGGGCGGCAGCCGAGCCCCGGATGACGGCGCCACTGGTGTCGAAGGAGAGGACGGAGCGCGGGGGTTGAGGCTGAGGAATTCACGGCGCGCGCGGGGCGTTGTGGGCGAGGGCTTGGCGGCAGCTGAGGTGGAGAAGCTGAGCACGAGGGCGACGCACGCGACGAGGGAGGAGGTCGAGAGGCGCATTAGGCGACTGGGGAGGCAAATGAACGACGAGTTAAAGGAATGCGGCGCTTCGACAAAAAGTCGAGCGACAGGCGTCTCCCTTTTCTTCAAAAGGGCAATGTTAATGATGAGCCTGGGCTGGAATACAAGCCCCTAGGAGCCACGCGCACAATCGGGACCTTGAATGATGGTGGCAAGCTGGCATACAGCGATATTTCCTCCGCTCTGACATACAGGAGTTGGTCTAGTTCAGTGTTGTCATTGACCGGGTCTGACCGGGTCAGTCAAGTCAATGTCACTGACCCGTCAACAGCCTCCAGCAATGCCCGAGTGTCAGTCGATCAGGTCGAAAGCACCGCCTGTTCCGAATGGGCCAATACATGGGAGGGCCGTGGGAACTTATTGATGTGACCCGTCAATGACCCGTCACTGACGGGTCGACTGCATTGACAGGTCAATATTTTAATGTCATTGACTTTCATTGACATTTTTTGACTGACCCTGACAACACTGGTCTAGTTAGGGTCTGGACACCCTTTTTCTCTTTGTCTGGCGAAAATGAGAACAGCGACAGAACAGCATGAGTGGAGGACCAGAAGGGCGGTTGAGCCCGGCAAGCCTTTGACCCGGCATCATCCGACGGTGCCTCATATGTACAAACAATGTATAAACACTACTCTCATCCAATTAACGGCGTAAAACGCGGAACCCCGCCTAGAGCCTCCGCACAGTCTTACCTCCTTTTTCAGTCTATTCTTGCAGTAGGCTAATTCATTCCGGAAATGTGGCTGACATCGATCGCCCCTTGTCCTGGTCTTCTATCCAAATTGCACTCCTGGCACATGAACTGACATCGATCGCCCCTTGTCCTGGTCTTCTATCCAAATTGCACTCCTGGAACATGAATCCGTAATAAAATGCGTGCCCTTAGTCTGTGCACCTGGTCGTCCCATCGCTCCTTATCCCCACCAACCACCGCGATGCGCTCCAGCATCACCGTCTGTCTCTTAAGCTTATCCCTCTCCACCCTCCTCTCCCCCGCGCTCGCCCAGCCCTCGCACCTCGTCCTCCACGAGCGCCGCACGCACATCCCCGCCGGCTGGGAGCGCCACGACAAACTCGCGGTCGACGCGGTCCTACCGCTGGCGCATCGGCCTCGTGCAGCCCAACATCGCCAACCTTGATGCGCTCCTGCACGACGTGTCGCACCCCGACTCCCCCAATTACGGCGCGCACTGGACGCCGCAGCGCGTTGCGGAAACGTTCGCCCCCGAGTGGAAGACAGTGGACGCCGTGCGGGATTGGCTTGTTAACAGCGGCTTCGCTCGGGAGCGCATCAGAGTATCGGGCTCGCGCATCTGGGTCGGTGAGTGTGGGCGGTTCCACGCGCGTGCATTGCTTATTTTTTACTTTAATCCAGAGGTCAACGCGACTGTCGCGGAAGCGGAGAAGTTGCTCAACACCGAGTACCATGTCTACAAGCACACGTCCGGCAAGAAGCACATATGTGCGTGTCGTGCAAGTTCCCCCTGATATCCGTTTGACACTCTTTTCGCCTCCGTAGCGTGCACCGCGTACCACGTCCCCGCGCACCTCCGGCACCACATCGACCTCATCACGCCCACGCTCCACTTCACCGCCATCATCAGCTCGAATACGCCGTACGTCACGCACCCCGCGCGTAGCGCGACGAACACCACTGCGCCGAGTGTGTTAAGGCCGTTCAGCCTCGCGGTACCGGCTGGCCTCACGGCACAGCAGTACTTGGATCTGAGCAAGTGTGACCAGCATGTTCGTCTGTCGTTATTGCTCTATCTGTTTATTAATTGACAAGTATTGTATTAGATGACGCCAATCTGCCTACGCGCACTGTACGGCTTGAGCTCGTACACGCCCAAGGCGACCCGCCCTCAACAGCTTCGGCATCGGTGCGTCCCGCCCTATTTACCTTTCCCCTTAGCGCACAATCCCCCATCTCATTGTCTTCTCTAACAGTTGAATACTCCCCCAACTCCTTCGTTCCGTCTGACATGGACGTCTTCGCCAACATCTACGCGACGGACCTCGTCAGCAAGCGGCCCAATATCGTGAGCATCGACGGCGGCGCGCTGCAGACCACGCAGACGGGCTTCGACTGGAACGGCGAGTCGAATCTGGACCTGCAGTACGGCATGGCGCTCGTCACGGGCGCGCAGCCGGTGACTTTATATCAGACGGGAGACCAGGTCGAGGGTGCGTACTGCATTCCAGCGTATTTGATGAATGACTGATGATGCGGTTATTTGTTATGTGGATAGGTGCGTCGTTCAATGATTTTTTGGACGCGCTGGACGGGACGTACTGTACCGCGAACGGCGGGGACGACCCGAATGACGACGCAGTATACCCCGACCCGTTCGGCGGGTACCAGGGCCCCAAGGCATGTGGGACCGTGACGTGCGTTCTCCCGCTCTGTCCAAGACGTGGCCGCTCACTTTTTGTGGTCCGCCTGCAGCCCGGCGAAAGTCATCTCGACGTCGTACAGCTACAACGAGGCGGACCTCACGCCGTTCTACACTAATCGCCAGTGCAACGAGTACGCGAAGCTCGGGCTCATGGGCGTTACCTTCTTGTACTCGTCGGGCGACAACGGCGTCGCGGGGAACAGCGCGCTGTGTCTGAACGCTGACGGCTCGCAGAGCACGAGTGGGACGAGGTTCAATCCCACGTGGGTCGTGCTCTGCGTTGAATGCGATTCGGGTGCATACTGATATGTCGTGTCGCTAGTTTCCCTGGCAGCTGTCCCTACATCACCTCTGTCGGCGCCACACAAGGTACGGAAGCGGTGTCGTCCGATTAACGAATAAATTCGCTGACCAACGTAACATTTTCCAGTCCTGCCCGGCCACACGGTGCTCAACCCCGAGTCCGCGTGCGCGTCAGTCATCTACTCGGGCGGCGGCTTCTCGAACTACTTCGCGATACCGGACTACCAGAAGACACAGGTCACGTCTTACCTCGCAAACCATAAGCCACCATACGTCGCGGGGCAGTACAACTCCTCCGGCACTGTTCGCGCGTTCCCGGATTTGAGCGCGAACGGCGCGAATTATGTCGTTGCGGTGAGCACATGGAGTCATTGATTGAGTGGGGTTTGTGGTGCTGAACGAGGGATTGTAGGTGCAGGGCCAGTTTTACCTTGTGTTTGGGACGTCGGCGTCGGCGCCTGTCGTTGGCGCGATCCTGACGCTCGTCAATGACGCGCGGCTGAACGCGGGGAAGAGCCCGATTGGGTTTATTAACCCCACCGTGCGTGCATTACTCTTCACTGGGTTTTTCGAGTCCTCACTATATACAGATATATTCATCTGCTTTTGCGAGCGCTTTCAACGACGTCACGAACGGCAATAATCCGGGCTGCGGCACGCAAGGTACGTTTATTCTGTGCCGGTTGGTGGTCCGTAGTTAACTGTTACATGAAGGCTTCTCGGCTGTCAAGGGATGGGATCCCGTTACGGGCCTGGGGACGCCGAATTTCCCGAAGTTGATGAAGCTGTGGCTCGCACTTCCTTGAGTTCGCGATGCTCTCACGTTCTTTTTGCATTGGGGACTCGTGAGATTTTTTGTGGGATGTAATATTGAATTAAGAGTCTACACGAGTGAATGGGCGCAATCTGTCCTGCATTTCGGGTGTCCACGGACTCATCCAGAGCAGGGTTTGTTGGAGGAAACAAGAGACACACGAGTTTGAATGAGGCATCCCTGTTGCCTAATTTACCCTGCCCACTTGGCGCTGTATCGAAACCCATCACGATACGTCTTTAGCTCCTCAGTCTCCTCCTGTACCAATCGTATCGGGTCCTCCACTTGCGGTTCATAGATGAGTGCCTTCTTTCCACCATGTCACCGAGTGGCGGTGGACATCCTCCTATATCCCTGATCATCACAAGAAGGCCGTACTACACGTTAACTGCCATGGATGATGCCAACTGTGTCAGTTCGGTTCAGTTCAGGTTCAAATCGATTTTTGAACCGGACCGTGACTTGCCAGCACTATAGTGGAACCGTCCTTGCCGTTTTGTTTTCTGTGAACTTACTCCAGATTGCATTTGACTAGTGCCGGTGGCCCGGATGGTGCGGCCGCATTTTGCTGCGAGGTGCGACGTTCGGGACGGGCCGGAGGGCGGCAGGATGAGTGCACGCAGGGGGCAGGAGCGGGAGCGGAGAGATCTCACGTTGACCGCACATTTCTGTGTTCGCTTCGGCTGGACAGCGGTGGTTTCCACCGCGGCGCCCCTCCGACATGAACCCAAGGCTTATACTTACGTAGGATTTATTCACCTCACTACTAGCCGACCTGATCGCCGAACAGCGGGTAACGACGCAGTTTCAATAAATCATAACTTCCCGGACTTCCTGGACGGGGATTGTCACGTCATCCACGACTGCAAACTCCTCGAACAGCGAAAATATTCATATCAAGGAGTACTGTACCGTTCCGGTTGACTTCCTCAGACAAACGCTGAATGTCCATTCCCACTCCTCGCTTGTACCGCTGTTCACTGAAACTGGAATTATGCCGCCCCAGATCCGTCGCTTCATTGTTCAACTGGTATATCTGCAATATCTCCCGTTGCTTGAAATGCCTCAATTTGACCGAACCGGCCTAAATCGTTCTATTGAACTTGCCGCAGCTCGGGGGAATTATGGGCCGGAGATGTACTCATTGCAGCAACCAAGTTGCCATTCACATGCCCGTCTTGAGCTTCAAGACCACGACTGAACGTCGTGGAACAGACAGGCACTAGAATGACTGAATCATGAAGTCGACACATCAGTTAAACTCTACTTGCTGCATGGCCGTCTTGAACCTGTAAAGGACAAACCAGCCGCACAAAAGCTGCATTTAAGGCACTGTTTATTTATGGTAAAGACATCATCAACTCGCCTTAGAAAAGCTGCGGTACTCAGATCACGCGCTACAGCCAGTACCACACCACGAACGCCTCTGCCGCTTCTGTATAGCTAATGTGGAAAACCCGGAACATGCATTGCTTGAGTGCCCGGCCAGTCCTGAAGTTCTAACTCTATGCAGTCCTTTCCTGGAAAAACTCCCTTGAGCTACTGAAAGCCGTAATTTACGACCGTTCAAAATGGCACTGGTTGGTTAATTTGTGCACGAGGTCCTCAAAGTGTTAGATTGCCGTGTATCGCTCAAGTAGACGTTGAAACTGACAGGCTTAATCCAGGAGTTTGTATGCTTTTTTCTGTTGACTAGATTCTACCGTGGGGCATGGGGAAACCTGTGGGGTCTGCGAGCTAGGGCTAGCTTGGCAGGAAGGAGTCCAGGGGCGATGGTGTAATTACGCTTGCTTTGTACACCGGGAAAATCCCTGGGCCCGGTGTTCGTTATTCGGACCGGCCGTGTAATGATACCTACCTACCTACCTACCTGGCGTTGTTCCGCCGAATTTTGGAGGATACACCATCTTGCCGGGCACGCCTAACACACAGCATATTGCGTAAACTATAGTGCACAGCTTTCAAAAACTCATATAAATTTGCATCGACTTGGTCCCCCGACAGACACCACCCATGGATTTCTTGAGAGGATACCACCACGAGCATAGTGAGCATCACCACGACTATAACACCACATCCGTCCCGGCGTCGGGCTTCAGGATCAAGTTGACCACAGATGTGGGCCCTCTCCTCCATAATTGAGATGTGAACGCTGACGCTACTGCTCTCCCGTAGGTTCCTATACCGAGGCACGAGCTCGAGCGTGCAGGGCATGCGCCGTTTGCCGACCTCAACCACTCTCCCATTTATGTGGGCTCCGCGATATTAGGGTGTTTCATAATTAGAATTTTGACCCCAACTTGTGCCGCAACTCGGACCTCAACTTGAGGTCAAGTTGGGGCACCAAATAGTTCGGGAAACAAAGTTGGATGTCAAATCGTGCCTATACCCACGATCTGACATCCAACTTCGACCCCAACTTGATGCCCCAACTTCGTGCCCCAACTTCGGCTAACCTCGGTCACTCGGTCACTCGGGCCTTTGCCGCCGCCGAAATCATTATGTAACCACTCTGATCTTTCTTGTGTCAGCCGTCGGTCTCCCGCCTCGACTCCCGTGAGATCCCAAACTACCTCTAAAATAATTGTAGTGCAGTTCAGGCAAATAACCATATGATTCAAGTTCACCAAAAACCATTTACAAGGCTAGGCACATGAAGTACAACTTAATCTTTCGCAGGTAGGTTCTCCAGGAGTAACCATAGCCTCCCACAACTAGCTCCCCACACTCATTTATTTCCCTATCTAAAGCGGATGTGCGTCATCCAGAACCCTCCTGTGGGATTGAGACCACGTGACCGCCGCACCTTCTTGGCTCGACTTATTAGTTACTTCCCGCAGGAATTCACTTGCTGTGCCCCTCACTCGCACTCATCAACGCCGTGCCGACACTATGCAGCATGATGCGCACCGAGCAGCACGAAGCGCTCGCATTTGGTAAGTTCCCTTCTTCCTTTGGAGTGATATTCCTGTTAACCGGCCTGCAGAATAATCCATAATTTCAGGAGTGCGCTGATGGCTGTAGATACTGTCGATACAGGTAGCGCATAGTTGGTAATAAAATTCCAAATACAATTGTATGTTAAAAAATTACTTGAGACCAGGCATGTCATCGTAGTCGTAATCGTGAGGCCCGGGCAACTGCTCCCCAATGGAAACCATTCCTTCGGAGAGCAGCATTGCACGATCCTGTTCGTCTAAATCAAGCTTGTCCACCGGCACACTGTAGTCCCCGAGTAAAAACTCCTGAGGAATATTATGGGGCGCCTTCTGCCGTCTGTGGAGATCTTTCACAAGAGCACAGTTCCTGCGCTTGATCATCTCGTCCAGAAAGAAATTATATCGCTCCACCGGCATTTCCTGCACCATTGATTGGAACCCCCAAACCAGGTGTTAGTCTGCTCGGCGGTGGAGGAGTTAAACCGCCACTTGCCATCCTCGGTATGGAGGTCGGCCCAAAGGTACAGATTACAGTTCGCACCACAGTCCAAGTCTGTCTCCTTGTGCTTGCACTTGAAATGAAAGATGTCGACCGGCAACGCAACATGGTCGAAGTAGGTGCGCTTGTACTCATCAGGTTCGTTACAGAGCATTTTGACAATACTGCAGTTGTTGTCGTGCCAAAGGACGGTTGGGAGAGACGCCTTGGTCGGCCAGAGTTTCATCCAAAATTCCTGAAATATTGTTAGAGGTATTCCACGTGCGTGAAGAGAATTAAGGCACTCACGCGAACACCGTTGGGTGCCTCGGAACCAAAAATGTTGCACGTCCCGCCACAGTCCCACAGGAATATACACACAGCTCTTCGTTGTGGGTCCGCTTGTGTCCAAAGCGAGCACGCACAGTCCTGTTGCCCTGCGCAGGCTTCCCATCACACTCATCGTCCTGAGCATCAAGTTCAATCTCTTCCTCCTCGTCATCGAGGTTTGGGCCAGCGACATTAACCTCCCATGGCTCCTCGACGTCGGAGTGTGCAGGGAGGAGGTCGGCGCCTGTTGCGTCGGTCTCAAAGTTGGATGGAGGCAGTCGAGACGTGGATGAGATGGCAACATCAGGCAGAAAATCGGGTGGGGGACCGCCCCGGTAGGTGCGCTGGAGGCGATTTTTGAGCTGAAACATTGCTTTGCCCTTCTGATATTGATAGAGCTCGATGTTACAATGTTCAGGATCACCACAGGTGCGAAATCCGGGCTTGACATCGGCAATGCAAGTTGTAATGCAGCATTACCAATTAAGTCCCAGATGTTTACGACAAAACCGGTCCTTCACGGAACGCAAACACGAGAAAGCAGGGCAGAGCACGGGCACTGAAGAAAATTCAAGTGTCACAAGCAGACGGCCCCGGCGATCAAACCAGGATCAAAAGGAAAATGACACCGCAAGTGACTGCGCGGTGACGGGCGCAGTGACTGATGCACCCCAGACAGCTGATTGTCCGCCGTGTCAAGTTGTCGATTTCTTCGGTCCGTCACGGTCGATTTGCGGACCTGTGGAATTCCGAATTGTCGAATTGGTCCAAGAAGTCACGTGTCACACCCCTGTCGAATTGAACGCGACGATAACGGCAATTCCCGAACCAGTCCGTGGCAGTGCAATCTTTGTCCTTTGGTCACATGCTGGTCGCCGCAGCCGCATCCAAGGTCGAAGCACAAGTCAAATTGCGGTACATGTCCCAGACCATGGCCTCTATTCAGTCCACTGCCGAGCTCAGGCGTGTCTCCGACCTCTGGTTCGCTGACGGAAGCTTGATCGTGCAGGCAGAAGATACTATCTTCTGCGTCTCGCGTTCTATACTGGCCGCTCGATCTTCTGTCTTCCACGACATGTTATCATTTTCGGAAGCTGCCTCAGACAGCGCCAATGAAGTTACCATCGGTGGACTTCCGATGGTCCATCTGCACGATTCTGCGTTGGACGTGGAGTTTTTCCTTCGGGCTATCTTTGATTCGAGGTACTGCCCAAACATCAGCTATTCTGTACACAACCCTGAAACGCCCAGCTACTTCATGCCACCGCCAGTTAGGACAGTCTTTGGAACAGTTTTGTCGATACTGCGACTCGCCCACAAATACGACGTACAGTATCTCTACCGCCGAGCTCTCTCCCACCTCGCCATTCCATTTCCGACAACGATAACCGAATGGACTGCCATTCTCAAGCGCTCGCGGAAGAAAGAGCAGTCGTACTTCGAAATGGATCGTCCCGTGGCAGCCGCAACACTTGCCATCATCAAATACGCGTCTGAACTCGACGCACTCTGGCTTTTACCCTCCGCATATGCGCGAATATGCGCCTTGGAACTCGATTCTATCGTCTCCTCTGACTCTTGGAGCACAATTGACCCAGCGACGCAGCAACTCTGCCTCGTGCTCCACGCCCAGACATCGCAGCAGGCTGCTGCCAACCTTCGCTTCCTCACTCTCGCTCCCAGTGTAGAGTGCCACGACCCCGCGGGGTGCAAGAAGCAGCAGCGCTCCGCCCTCGCCTGGGTTTTCAAGCAACTGGGAATTGTCAACTCGTTCGGAATATGGATCCCCTATAGTTGGGAGTCTACAACGTATTGCGCACCTTGTCTTGCACGTGCGAAGCAGGCTCATGGTGCTGCCCTGCAAAAGGTCTGGGATGGACTCCCCGAGTCCATGGGGCTGCCTCCCTGGGATGAGTTGGAGAGAATGCGGGACGCCGCAATGAATGATCCCAATCGTGCGGGCTGATGCTAACGCCGAGCTCTGAAAGCATTACATCTAGTCCCTTTGCAAGCATTATTTTTGTGTGGCACTTGTCTTATCATCTGAGGCTCAAACCGCCACAGGGGTTCATGCCAGTCAGGGCATCTCGGTGCCCACGAAATCGACTCGCGCTGACCTGAGGTGAACGCGTTGAACGCCGCTAGATTCAGTGGGAACCGCCACAGTCCAGGGTGGTTGAGTAACTTTTCCATCCGCCTCCCCCTCTCCTCGCGGAAGAAGTCGCTTGCATCAACACCTCCACACATCTGGAAACGCATTCTGACCGGACAGACATGCCATGTCTCTGGGAGACGCCAGAGACGCACAGACCGCAGGAGACGCAATCAATTCTGGTATCAACGTCGCTTAACCTCGCTTACCGGGAGATGATTGCGGTCCTGATGCTTACTGATGATTTCCTGACGGTGCCTGTCTGTGTCGACATAACAAGTTACCCAGAATAGATTTTGGAATCGCAAAATTGACAAGTCCGCTCGAGCTCGAGTTGGGGTGGTAATAAAAGTTAAGTACAGCCGCGTTGGTCAAGTTTTACCATACAAAAGGTGTGAGGGTCTAAGTAAGGATTGAAATAGAAAGAAGGACACAGCTCAGTGACCGCCTCCGTCGTCCAGCGACGGTCTGTCAGCCCAGTGCCACTGCGAGGACTAAGAAAACAATTACGGGCGATGCGGTCGATATCAATTAGTTCGGCGTAGGGGCGCTGCTGCCAAGTTGAGCGGCGCAGCATAATAAATTGCTGCCTGCCTCCGGCCGCGAAAATGGTGTGAACCATTCGACATACGCCAGAGGTTTTGCTGTGTTGAAGGGGGCGGGATAATAGACGGGGAAGTTGAAAAGAACTCGAACCTGGGCGACTCGAAGGCCCTCAAGTGCGGTGCCATCGTCGTAGAATTACGTTCGCCGGTACGGACAAGTGCAAAGTCTTGATACGCGGGCTCGCCAGGCTTGCGGGTGCTCGGGACGGCGACGATAGGCGGCGACGCACGGACAACGTTCCGCAGTTTGGCATCGCTAACTTGTCTAATGGAGGGTAAGGTGATGGTGATGCCTTGAAGAGATCGAAGCGGTCGAATGGTTGGGGCATGAAATGGACGGGGGCGCTTTGCTTTCGGAGGTAGGTCGCTACGGCGGGGAGAAATTGGACAGCATTGATACAGGCTGGACCTGCAGCCATGATCGAGGAGATGGTAATATTTCGCAGCTCGGTCGGGTGAGCTTTGGCGATTTTGTAGGTGACAGCGGCGGGGAGGGCAGCGGGCGTAGCGGTGGCGGGAAGAGCGGCGGGGGTGAGTGGCTTGGGAGGCGGGACGACTCGGGTGATCTCCGCAGTCTCGACAGGCGTAGCAGGGACAGCGGGGGGAGGTATCGTCGAATGGGGCTTCAGCCTGAGGTCGTGCTTGCACCAATCGAGATACGCCGTGAACCTGTCTACGGCTTCCTGCCTCTGCAGCCACAACGTCATCTGCGGAATGTAGTCCTTCTTGTTGCTTGCTTGATAGCCCGCCTTGGCGTAATCAATGTGCAAGCGCTCCGGTGCCTCGGTATTGAATCCATCGGCGCTGCCGAAAAGTCGAATCATAGGTGTGTAATGCTGCATTGAATGGATTTTCGGAATGTTGAAATGACCTTGGCTTCGCGCTTCAAGGTCCAGAAAAATTTGCTTGTTCTCGTGAAAGGTGTCGAGCGCAGCGTCGAGAGCGGCGAGGGATGTGGTGGTATGTGATTCGAGGGAGGCGAGGTAGATGAAGTCGACGACGGCGGTGGCGGTTTCGATAACGGCAGGGTCCGCGTGGCCGGCCATGAGGCCACCAAACACCTTCTCCATCTCTTTATACTCGCCACCGGTCCATTGCGACACCATTGATATCCCGTTCTTGAAGTGACGCACGTCAACGTGTGCCGGCATGGACTTGAATCTGGCATCCATTTCCTTCTCCCGATGACTGACGTGCACCAGGAAACTAGATGGTCCTTGAACACGCCTTTATGGAGCTGGTGCAAGATGTCCGGCGTGAACGCCTCGAAGATGTCGGTGTGGGGAAGCCCGGCCCAGAATGGAGGAACTGGACGCAACCCGAGATTGGCGCCGAACTCCTCCTTGAAAGCTGCGTTCTTGTGTTCTGCATCGTAGCGGTTGATGTAGTCCAGAGTCTCGTCGACGTCACGCTTTGGGTGTGGTGTATGGTCGCCACGCTCCTTCGGCAGAACCTTGCAGATCGGGCAGCGGTTTTCCATGCAGCAAGCCACCAGGCATTGCTCGGGATAGTCCGCGACGTACGCGGCCAGAATCGGGTGAACGTGGCGAAGCAAGCCATCCGCGCACGTCATCTTGACGCCGTTCGTGCCAGCCTCGGCGAGGGACTGCATGATTAGACCCATGCAGTAGTGGAAAAGGCGATATTTCGCCACCGAGCGCGTCGCATCACTGAAACAGTCCATTTTCGGGGTGGGGAGGTAGCCGAGGAGAATCGTAGCATGGGACGAGGCCTTGCGCCGAGTATCTTTCGCGATGTTACCGATGGTGAGATATACTGGCCACGCTGTCTTGTCCCCTCTCTGCTGACTGAGGCGGGTTTTGTCGGAGGACAGAATTATTGGCGCGCACGTCGAGCCGTCGGGAAGTCGTGTCTGATCACTGGTTAGTCTTCGACATCAGGATCACATTTGATATCTCACCTGCATCTTCCACCACCAGCTCGCAGACGACATCTCGCTGATAAGCTCCTCCTTCCCGTCTGCATCGACGAACAGCCGTGTCGGCGCATAATCCATTACAGCTTTGAAAGCTGGATTTCCTATCAACTCCTTTACGCACTCGACCGGATCGCGGAACCAAAGCTCCGCGGTCTCAGTACGCTTCACACCGTCGTCGTCCAAAATGTCGCCCGTAAGTGGGATATGCTTGACGCTCCAAGGCGCGCCAATAGGCAGACTATCAATTGTTTCTAGGAAGGTCTTCTTCTTGTCGAAGGAAGGCTGGACGCGATCCGTTATCTGAAAACTTGGTAAGCTCTAACCTCTAGACTCGGAGCGTAACTCACAATCGGTAACTTCAAGAACGCTTCTGTCTGATTGTGGCCGACGTTAATTATCAACCACTTCGCCAGCTCCCATTCCTCCTCGTCCGCAAATGGTCCCAGAACCTCACAACCTGTCAGAACCTGGTCGTCCCGAATGCGCTCAAACACGGTCTTGGAGGGTCCGTAACTCTGTCCAGGCTTCCTCGCTTCATCGAAGCGGTCTTCAAACGGCTCATCGTGCTCTTCAATTCCAGGTACAGCCGGAAGTACCGCCGGCGGCTCGGGATCCTGCGCATCAATATCGAGCACTTCGTAATTCGAGGGCGCAAGCACTGGTCCTGGTGTATCAACATCCATAAAATCATCGGGAATTGAGGCGTCGCCAGCGCCCAGATCGGGGCCAGCGGGTGGAGAAGGTGAGCGGGAACGTCGGTGACGGCGACGGCGGATTAAAAGCGTCTGAATAAACTCGTCGCGTTTTTTTTTACAGGCCGGCGCGTGTGCTTGGTGTCGAATGCACAGGGTTTCATCGGTGAATGCGACTTTGCAGTACGGGCATTGGACAGCGGTCATCGTGTGTGGATAAAACACGAATCTCTGCGGTTACTAAAAAATACGGCGCAGCGCCACTCCGCTTTGATGGTATCCATTAATATGGGAAGCGCAAGCACCATCTTTTTAGCACCATCCTTTTTTCATTCCGCCCCCATTCATTCCATTTCCTCCCCCTTCAAATTTACTCGCTCCTCTCTCGTTCCTTCCCCCAGCACCGTCCTGCAAGCTCCAGCATGTCAACAGAAGACTTTGCCTTGAATAATCAGGATTCAGCCAGTACCACGGCGGGCCGTGGACTTCGAAACCGCGCCCCAACGGCGGCTATCGAGCAATACAGTAAGTTTCATCTACCTCCAGAGCGAGCATAACCTGAATGTGTCTTCTACTAGACGCGGGGGAAGCCAAAAAAGCGGAGAGCCGTGCTCGCCGCAAGCCCCGTGTTCCCCAGACTGCCGCTAGTGCGGGCTTCACATCCGTAGGCGCAGGCCATGCCGGTCATCCCTCCGCTTCCATGTCTCCCTCATCCCCTGCTTCCGTCTTTGCCCCCGAGGCTGGTCCTCAATTATTTTCTTCCATGCAGCCACCTGCTTATGCGCTCACTCCCAACCAATCTCATTATACATACCCACGACACGACCAATACAATCCTCAATATGGCAACCCGAATCCTTTTCACCCCAACACCGCTCACCCGACGCAGATTCCCCAATGGGATCATACGTTGGACAGTCAGCTCCTGTCATTTCCAAATGGCAAGTCCACTCGCCATCCCTACATTTACATAATAACTGACTTGTGTTCGTCATCGTTGCAGTTCCCACATTCAGTGAACCGGCTCCACGATTCAACGATCAAATCCCTCAATTCAATCCTGAGGAGGAAGATGAGCAGTTCGGCGGAGACTTGGATTTCCCGGACCCCAGCAGCCTTCTCGATGCACCGGCTCCGGCTCTGCAACCACTGACTGTGCAGCCCACAGTAAGTCTCTATCTCCGCATTTTACAGTCGCAATCTCATCGATGCTGGAAGGCTATAGCGTCGGCGCAGACGGCTCCAACCCAGCTCAACAACACCCCTCCGAATCTCCGCGTTTTCCCCCAAGACACAGCGAACGTACGTCTCTTATTTTCCGTGAGACTAAACATCGCTAAACCCGAATCAGATGTCGTCCACCTCCGTCACCGTGCCGCCACGCCGCCCTCTCGTACGTCGCGTGCGCCCTGCCGCCGCCGCTTCATCGGACCCTCCGAGCTCCGAATCGCCGCGCCCCTCGCCCCTTCCGCTCATCCGCAGAACGAATATTTTCGGTCCGGGGCACCACGATGATCGCCAGCGCCCCCGCCAATCTGCGCTGCCCCTCGTCGAAACAACAAATGTTGTGCCGCGGCAGGTACGTGTCACGTAGCTCATGTGTTTGTTACTCAATTATCCGGCTCCAGCGTCCATCGGGTGACGAGGAACTCCCTCCCAGGAAGAAGGCCCGGAAAGAACGCGCTGCTCGTAGCATCAAGACCGTCGATCCCCTCCGCGTCCCTATTATTGAAGCCGGTTATGCCCACGTCCGATTGCTGGTCCAGACCAGCGAAGCCAAGGTCTGGCTCAATCAGCGAGCAGATCTCGCCGAATTCTCTCAAGACGCCTTCGAGTACAGTGTGGGCAAGCTCGGGCTCTGCATCGACGACTATGATCCCGTCACAACTAGCGAGAAGACCTGGTGCGTCGTCATATATTCCTGCTTCCTCACCTCATGGTGTCATAGTTTCATCAGGAAAAACCTCTTTTCTGAATCTGGCCAAATTGGGCCAATTATGCCAAACACTGCTAAGCGAACTAAATGATCCAAATGATCACTAAATTCTGCGAATTCGGAAGGATTTGAACGACTGTCCTCAAATCTAATCAAAAAATTGCAAGATCCAATATAATGAAGCTGAGAAACATATCTGCTATGCTTATACTCTTTCAGGAAAAGAGCAACACTGGCACCCCTGCTATGAGTTCACCAGTTGAGCTGCCAAATGGAATTTAGCACGGCTAGTAGTGCATTGACATCCTTACAGCGTTAAATTCATCCAGTTGTGGAATAGTCACTTAAAAAAGTAGCCATGCTGAAGATGATTAAAGTAGCCACGCCAAAGACGAAGTAGCCACGCCGAAGATGATTATAACCCGACCCTGATGCTGGAAAGATGGAAAAACGCCAAGTCATTCAAGGTCCGTCTGATCCGATCATCGGGGACCTACGTGGCGTGATTTGTAGCCAAACAAATAGTTGGTCGCTTTCTTCTCGCCCTCCATCTATGACTTCGCCTCGTTGGAGTTCCCCTGCATAAGCCTCTACTCACGGCGCCGTGGCACCCGCCGATTACTGGCCCAATTCCCTGCAGCTCTCTACTTCATTGTACGTACTCATTGTCTCCCTAGCGCACTTTACTAACCTCGTGTTCTGGGTTCAGCGACTTTGGCAGGCAGCTCACCAACACGTCTATCGCCTGGCCAATCACTGAGCCCTCCGCCACAAACCTTCTGCTCAACATGAAGGACAACGCCGGCACGACGCAGACCTCCACGCCCTTCCCCGTTCTCTCCGGTTCTAAGTCCGTAAGTTCACACTCCATCCCCGCCGCACACTGATCCCCACATGGAGACTCTGCCTGCGTCAGCCCCGGTGCCAGCAGGGGCTCTGTGTCCAACTTGTCCCCGTCTAAGTCGGGCTCGAAGTTCACGTCCAAGGTCACCAGCACCCCCATGTCCACGCCCGCCGCGTCCACCCCAATCTCCACTCCCTGCGTCCTCCTCAACTACCAAGCTGTGGGTCCCGCTTAACATATTATGTGCGACGCCAACGCTAACTTTGCCTCCAGCGCGTCGTCGTCCGCCCTGACAACGCCAGCCCCCCGGCGTCCCCTGCGCAGTCACCCCGGCTGCCCTCTGCCATCTTGAAAGTAAGTCAAGTTATGCCTATTCTTCTCTTATCATTCAATTGCTAATTAACTATGCCAGGTGAGAGTCATTAAGTTCTACACCACCACAGCGCACTCCCGAGATGCCGAGTAAAGGTTGGCACATACATGGCACGTCGTGGAATCTCGCGCGACCACTTACTTACTTGCCTGTGCACCAATGCACAGCCAACATATGCACTGGGTGCCCCGGCGCAGTTTATAAGCAGACAGAGGTTATGAGTTACTCCTGGGACAACACGCGCACCTGGTATGTGGCCGCCTACTAGTCTCGCACGATTTACTTACCCATACTCATAGCAGCGTGGGTGTGCAAACTCTATTCACTGACGCCGCGGATACGACCACACGTGCCCTGCACCGCGCAGATTGGCAGCTGCTTGTTTTTTGACCGAATCATTTTTGCGGATGATAGTGTGTACTTGTTCTCCATGGTGGTTGGGAAGGTACCTAGGATATTAGGATATTGGTTTACTGTATTGTAGTTTCGTAGCTGTTATGTTGTATGTAGGCTTTAATGGATTTTCGTTGTCCCAATACCATCTTTTGTGAAGCAAATGAAATCTTAATGGTCTCTGAATGCATGGGAATCAGTGCGAATTTGACCAAAATTTTGCAGAATTGGCAAATGCACGATAGGATTCTCAGAATTCGATTTGTGGACCATTTGGTCAAAGTTTTGCAGAATTGAACCAAATTCTACTAATTCGGCCGAATTGGTCTAGATTCAGGAAAGAGGTTTTTCCTGATGTTCGTGAACGCATCTACCGGACACGCAAGGATTACAAGAATGTCGGCCGCAACGTGGTCAGAAGCATCGACGGCTACGACCTCCGTGCATGCGCAGGCAACGCGACACAAGCGCAGCAGGACGCCGTCGCCGCTCACAACCGTGCGCAGGTGGCGATACTAACGGAGAAGTCGGCATTCACGTTCACCGTGCGTCTTCACTCCAAGTGTTGTCTCATCCTATACTAATCATCCTGTGTCTAGGACCCAAACGACCGGACCGCGAAGGGTACCATGTACCAGCACCCCAGCATCCTGGAGACCATCAAGCAAGCCGCCTTCGCCAACATCCTCTCCGACAGGATGCAGTATCCCCATCTCTTCGACGACACCCTACCCGCCCCGCACACAGTGGAAGATGATACACAGCCCCTCCACAAGCCGACAATGTCGTTGGTGGTTATCACGCTCGCTCTCAAAGCGGTGCGTTGGGATGTTCTTTGTAGATTATCAGCATTGACGCCTCTATCTAGATTCGCGCGGCGATAATGGAGTTTTCCAGTGGCCATTTCGTTCCCGAGGAATTTGGTCGCGCGACATTCAAGCCTTTCTTCGACAAGGACCTCAACACTCTCCGAGCCTGGCGCACGTACACCTCCAATGCGACGACGATTCAGGGTGACGGACCCCTGCGGACTTTACCGCCGTCCTTCCTGGCGCGCACCTTCCAGGAAATGCTCTATTCGCAGGCGCGGTACGTCAACCTTCATTTCTGCTTGTCCTTGGTCCTCATTGGCAACCTATAGCTACGCAGTCCTCAAGGACATCGTCGCCCCCGTTGTCTCGGCTGATGTGATGGACGAGTCGGACTTCGCTTTGAACCAGTAGGTGTGCGCAAGCGCCTGCTGCGAGCAAGAGGGTCTATTTTCATGCTGTATCCTACAATGTTCCAGTAGTAGTACGCCTGCCAATCGTTTTTTTTGCCCCGCTCTACTGCTGTCCGCATTAAGCATTGAGATCTGCTGCAGATCTGCTGCTATTGACACCGCGTCCAAGTTAGGACGTTGTCCCGGGACATTTGATGTCGTTGCATGGTACGTGATGCTGATGGTCTTTGGTGTCTAAGGTGCGTCTACGGTGGTCTCGCAGAGACAGGGGGCAGTCTGTCGACCTATTGTGTCTCTAACGTCTCCCGGAGAGCCTCAGAGACATCTGTTATTTTCCAGATGCAACCTGCCCGACATCACGTGACCCAGATCTAGACCCATCCTCGTTGCCAAATTACGAAGTGCGTTTTTTTCAACGATCCAAGAATTTCTGGTTCTACTAACTACCAAGAGCTGTGATTTAACCTGACCTTGCTGAAGCGTCCACCGCCCCTGACGGCTGGATGTCCCACAAATCCCGCGAGTGAATCTGTAACAAAACCCAACGCCACAGGAACAATTAATCATGTCTATTAACCCACTAACGGAATTCATGACTCACGATACACATAATTCTAGCGGCAAAAGCTGACCGATCGTTGTCAGAACATACTTATTGTGCAAGTCGCCGAGGTCAGCAGACCATATCATTTATGGAGAGGTCAGCAGGCCATATGATTTACACTGCCTCATATATTCAATATTTCAATAACTCAATTGTTGTCCGGCACCAACTCATAAAGTGTTACACTCAATGAGTTTCCCGTTCTTCAGGGGCGACAATGAATTGAAAATTTACTGGAAAACACCCGGAACCGTACATTGATCCCTCATTTGACCCGAAAGAAATCCGCTCTTAGAAATTAAGGGGCATATGTTGGAATCGTTGGCATCCCAACCGTTTAATTCTGACAGCATAACGTTGGATCGGCGTGCTGCATACAACGTGTTTCAGTATCACAAATCATACCATCATCCACGGCGACTCTACCAGTGGCGGCATTGGGGAGTACAGTACCATCAAAAAGGCTTACATATATTGGTTTAACCCCTTCTACACCATTTCTGACCGGATCCCTCCGGTGGTGCCAACGGCGGGGTTCCTGCCTTTTGTTTGTTCATTGTTTGGCTACTGCCTGTGTGGTCATATTTATCATCCATCAAGGAGTACAGCCACCCCTAATGCACACGTCGACCGAGCGAGCTTTGGGCCGCCCCGTTGAATTTAATTGAAACGACTGAATAGTCCCTCAAGGGGCGCGCTTTTGCGGTCTGAGAAAAGACAGATGGATGGACAAATGGTAAAACAATGGGCATCTCCAGCCCCTCCCGTTCGAGAGCCTCACAGTGCAACCTTCCTATTCCCTACCAATGATTAGATGTCTCGTCTGGTAGCAGGCCGCGCCGCTCGTCGGCCTAACCCGCTTTATTTGATCTCCCATATCTACTAAGGTCGAAATAACTGTGAACAAGCCAGATCCTAAGTATCAAAACTAATTCCGGCTCTCCTTATGGTCGTGGTCGTGGTAACTCCTACACGCGCTATTAAATACCGATAACTATGTTGATAACCTTCATTTGAATTTTCATCCGTTGCAACTTGAATTGAATTGTCCGAAGTTAGTGACCTGTAAGCTTCTCCTGTAAGCTCGGAATCATCTTGAACATGCCACACAATATATCTAGACTCTATTCCGGCTGCAGATGTCCTCTGAATATTACGACGGTGGTCTTAAAACACACCCAAAACATGCCTATGAACAACACAAATATTCAGATTGGTACCAAGGGCCCTCCTGGTTCACGGGAGGGTTTCGGGGACGTGGTACATCCCTCTTGTCAGTGCCTGCCGGCTACGAGTTCAGAGAGTGAAATCAGCAGGAGTCGGGGTGATTCAGGGCCTAGCTCCGACTATCCTACACACGGCCCCTTCTGTAGCGGCTCTGCTGCTCTGGCTGCTACAGCGATGGGCGAGGGGCAGCACCCACGTTCCCCTACAAACCTTCGAAGTATGACTACCACAGACCACGATTCACCATGGTTGATGCCCGTGTCAACCGCGGCGGCTCAAGATCTGTGGGAAACATCTAATGGCCGTATTACGAATGGTACACATCCGATTCCGGATATAGTTATGGGAGATGTAGAGGGAACGTGTAACGACTCCCATATTAACAATTTCAACTTTGAAGCAGGACATTTAAATTCGCAAATATATTATGACAATAAACCGCTGCAATCACAACCAGACAGAAGTCATGGAAATGAAGCCACAGGGAAACACCCTATCCCCGAGAACTGGGAAGAACTGAATATACAGATTAGAGAGAGGAATAAACCTCCAAAGCTCGCTCGCTCGGCGAAGTTCACACGTTCAAACGTAACCATTGCCTCTCAAAATATAAATGGCAGAGACAAAAATAAATCCATGGCCAGCACAGGCCATAAATTCACTTATATGCAGAAGACCGTTGATGAAAAAAGGATAGGTGTCCTTGCCTTGCAAGAATTACACATGAATAATGTCGCTGCTAGCCAGTTCAACAACATTTACGGAAAATGGTTCAAACTGTTCAACTCGGGACACCCAATGAAACCTGACTCAACAGCTGGAGTCGGCTTTCTTCTGAATAAAAAGTATGTTGACACTGAAAACGTAAAAGAGTATGTCCTCATTGAGGGCCATGCAATCTTACTTGTGATCCCATCACATAGAGGAGAAACTATTAACATTCTGAACATATACGCCCCAATACACCTCAGGAAAGAGAGAGGATGTGGGCACAATTATGGTACTGTTACCTAGACAATCCAGAACTCCCACTTCCAACCAAAACACTAGGGGACTGGAATTTTGTTGAAAATATTAAAGATCGAACATCCAACAAAGAAGAGCTGATTCCTCAGAGTTTCCTATGCCTCAAAGCCCTCTTCCGCATGCAAGACGGTTGGCGAACAACATTTCCCAATTCACGGGAATACACTTGCTTCCAGAAGCGCACAAATGCTACTATAAACCAGACACATGTGACTGGTTCATGTCTTGACCGAATCTATGTACCGGTAGACCGTTTTAAACGATATCGAAACTGGTCAATTGAACCCAGTTTAATCTCCAGTGATCATCACTTGGTTTCCGTCCAATTGACATGCCGAGCAGAGGAGGAATATGGGCCCGGAATCTGGAACCTACCTGTCTATCTTCTCAAAACTCCGTGATTTATGAAATATCTTAGTGCACGATCACAGAAACTTGCTGAAGACCGTGAGGAACTGAGCCGTACAGACCGGGAAAGCCAAAATAACATCCAAACCCTATGGCACAAGTTCAAGGATGACATTACCACAGAAGGTAAAAATGCTCTCGCTTGGTAAAGGAGAGATCCCGCCAAATTCGCACCTGGACAACACAGAAGCACCTCGTGCTCAATGACATAGACATGCCTACTGAGGATAAGAATAGACATGCCTACTGAGGATAAGCATCTTGCAATTTTGCATCTCAAAGAAAAGATTGAAACCTATCTCAAAGAAGAAGCTGATCGTCAAAAGGCACAGTCTGAAGCTTGATACGACATTGAAGGCGAAAGTTTGAAGACTCGTCATTGGACTCTCTCCACGAAGGAGTACCATCTGAGAAGTACCATAAACGAATTCAAGAGAACAGATACTGACTCAACTGTTCCCTGCTTTGAAACTCGACCGAAACAAATGACGGAAATGGCCCGTGACTACCATGAGGCTACACAACTCGTTGATGTCCCCGAGGACGACTACGGTCGAATGATGTGCACTGAGGAAGTGCTAGAAAAATGTGATGTTCGGTTATCTCAACACGAACACAATGAAATGAACCAGTATCTGACTGAAGATGATTTACGAAATGCTCTTAAACTGTCTAGCAACGGCAAAGCTCCAGGAGTCAATGGCATCTGTTACGAATTTTTCAAAGCCCTGGACATTGAATACAAAAAGTCTGAAGACAAACCGGAGGGGCTTTCAATATCTTGGGCTTCCTGGCAGATTTATCCCGTGATATCGAAGACTATGGATTATCAGATGGATGCAACTTCAACATGGGCTGGTTATGTCTGGTGTTCAAAAAAGGAGACACAGGCCTTATTAGCAACTACAGGCCAATTACGCTCTTAAACACAGACTACAAGCTTATTACAAAGGCCTATTCTATGCGCTTAATGGATGTTGCCCCATCTCTGATAAGACCTGACCAAGCTGGCTTCATGAAAGGGCGGAAAATTGAGGACCAAGTCAAATTAGCGAAATTCCTGCTTAACTATGCTGAAGTCGCAGAAGAAGATGGGGTACTTATCGCCCTCGACCAAGAGAAGGCATATGATCGAATTAACCATAACTACCTTCTCGGTGTTCTAGACCATATGAGATTCCCTCCCAAATTTTCAAAGACAATCAAAAGCATATATACTGATGCCAAACCCGTAGTTATGATCAACGGTGAAGTTAGCAAACCATATGTTGTGACCAGGGGAGTGAGACAAGGTGACCCCCTCTCCTGTTTATTATTCAATCTGGCTATTGAGCCTCTTGCATGTCTACTGCGGAAATCTGATATTGAGGGAGTCATCATTCCTGGAACAAATAAAATCTTGTGGTCTCACTTTTTGCTGATGACACAACAATCTACTTGAAATCCACTGACTCCATGAAGACTCTGTGGGGTATTCTACGCCTCTGGTGTGGTGCCTCTACCGCAAAATTCAACGAACATAAAACTGTGCTTCTCCCTTTGGGAGGGCCTCCTATCGACAGAAAGTCATCACAGAAAGACGAATTAACAATCAGTCCCTGATCGGCGACATTGACCGAACTGTTAGAATTGTACCTGATGGCGAAAGCTGCCGGATGTTAGGTGCTTGGATCGGAAATGACATCCCTTATACCACACCATGGCCTTTAGTCCTCGAAAAAATTAATGCAGACCTCATGCGTTGGCAAGCAACAAACCCTTCTCTAGAAGGGAAGCGCCACATCATCAGTATGGTGATTGGAGGTCGAACACAATATCTCACCAGAGTCCAAGGAATGCCGAAAGACATTGAGGACACACTTGAAAAATTGATATGCTCCGGACGGAAAAACAACCAGAGTTTCACTGGAAGCAATGATCCTACCAGTCAATCGAGGAGGCAAAGCAATTTTGGACATCGCCTCTCGTAACAAAGCCATTGATCTTTGGAATCTTCAATGCTACCTTGTACAAGGAGAGGATCGAGCACTGTGGTGCTATTTTGTTGACTACATACTCCGAAAATACTTGGAGACTAGCTACCTAAACATTAGGCCCGGTCAAATCATGAACATTTTTGTGAATGATATACATTTCCCGATACCTAGATCAAACAAATTTCCTGACGACCTCAAGTGCATGATCTCTGCAGCTCAGGAATTCAACCTGAAATTTACAGCACTCTCAATTGACCGTGAAGTGCAACTCGACATGCCGATATGGAAACACCCTGCTGTACAGGATCCAACTTACAGAAATGCCTGCCTTCGTGGTGCTGCAACCTGCCTCCGAAATATTCACGGAGTTCGCACACTTCGGGATGCATTGCTAATTGCAAACAGAAAAACTACGGTGCCTAGGCGGCCACACACTATAAGCCCTAGTGGCATTGGACGGAAAAATTGTGGATGTCCACCTTGTAATAGGGATCGAAATGAACTTGGTTGTGAACACCCAGGCAAATGCATTGACACTGTGCAGATATTGATAGACTGTATTATGCCAAAGTGGAATCCACTCGCTCCTATGACTGACCTTTGCGATGATATCAAACTGACAGCAGTGGAATTGGATGCAAATCTGCGACACGTTGAAATTGATGAACCAATGACCTACGATCCGAACTTCAGAGTGTCTAGCGCCGAAAATGGCTTCCGCATCTTTGCTGGGGACGATTCAATGCATGAGATTGCTGCAAGACGACAAGGCCAACTTGAACCACCCCGAATTTAACAACCGCTTTTGTGCATATCAAGGTCATGCGGCTGGTCAGTATGACCCTCAAATTATGGCAAGATTCAAATTGTTTCAGATGACTTCGAGGAAGACACAACTGTACATCTCACATTTGACAACCCAACGATAAAAATGAACTTTAAATCCAGAATATTGGGAGCTGCACTCTCCTTGTTCCAGAAAATTCCAAATAATGCCCCATTACTGCTATGCTCCCCATCTGACTTTTTGCTCAAAACACTGATTAAGGAGCGAACTAAATCTGAAAACAACATGTTAGACCCTAATTTCCCCCTCTTTAAAGCGGTTTTTGCAGCGCTGAACGAGCGGGTTGCACGAACACAGTTCAAGCAAACAACAGACACTTTTCCTGTCACCTTAAATTTGGACACTGATCTATGCCCTCCACTCGAGGTTGATACCCAAATCGATTTAATGTTCAGCTGTCCTGGAATTCTAATCTCACAAGGCTCACAACGGATCTTTACAAAAATTATCAAAGGCAACCACTCTGAACCTTTTAGAAAGGCAACTTTCATCAACCTAGACTGCATCCGATGCTCTGTATATGAAATTTCTGAATACACTCCAACAGACGAAATGATTTGGAACTCTATACGTTCCACAAATTTGAGACGAACCCACCGTGAACTATTCTGGAAGTCGATTCACACCATTTTCAGAGTCGGTGACTTTTGGACACACATGAATAATCTTGAAGAATTTTCTGTTTGTCACACATGTGGTGTCCCCGAAAACCTTGAGCACATAGCAATGGAGTGTGATGCCTCGGGCGCAAAATTAATTTGGGGACTGACCAAGAAACTCTGGGCCACGAAATACCCCATGTGGCCCTCCCTCAGCTGGGGCCTTGTCCTCGGTTGTAACCTTGTTAAATTCAAACACTCAAATGGGAAATTTATCCCTGCTATGGGACGATTATTTGCCATTCTGGTATCTATGGCCTGGCACACAATCTGGAACATCCGGAACGATAAGGTTCTGAAGAACCCACACCGTAACATTACAGACATTGAGATTCACAACAGATGGCTGAAATCCATGAATTCAGCACTGGGACGAGATCGAATCCTCACCAATAAAATGAAATTTGGTAATCTTGCGCTGAAAAAGATCTTGTCCTAAGAACATGGAGTGGTCTACTAATGAACGAAGACACTCTGCCGGATGATTGGACCTACACAGTGGGGGTTTTAGTGGGTATACAGCCATTGAAATTAAATGACTCAAGAAATGGGATAGGATAAATTTACTAGGCTGGAGTCCCACACTCTGGTAATTGTGCGTAATGGGATTTCCTCCCTGGACAACTTTCCCGGCATTAACTAGAACTTTCTAGTAGACCCAGCGGATGACTTTTGGAATGCTTCTGCAGACTGAATTTCATTATCCCAAATGCTCCAAAAAAAAAAAAGAGTAACGTGGTTTGGTGGCAGTGCAACAACGGAAATTCCCGATATGGTTTCAGTCTGAGCCTTGGTTTCGAGCAAGTTTCGAGCATCGACGACCTGCCCAATGAAATAACTATGTTCTAATTATAAAGCTGCGCATATTGACACAACATAGATCTTTCATTCACTCGGTGAAGGTGGAGAGCATTTGTCTGTCAATGCTGGGTTCGCAAACTCCGGTTGAAAGGCTAGATAATTCCCTGCTTTTTCCTGTCGTAATGAAGCAATGAACAAGCCATCATGCATCAATTTCACCGCTATCATCGTTTTCCAGAGGTGACGCTCCTTCCGGCTCTGGCCTGCTATGTGCAAAGCGAATTGAACCCAGATTTGTGGTGTGGGTATCAGTCTCGTCCTCTGGGGCAGCAGCTTTGTGCAGATTCAGCATCAGCCGAGAGATCATGCTGACCGAAATACTACGGTTTTCTGAGTGATCGTATCCTAAGAAAGAAGAATGACAAAGTACGCAGCAGTGCACCACGATAAGCCACCAGAAGTGTTGGCCTGAGGAGATAGTAAGTACATTCCTGCCAATAAATCGGGTTGACACGAACGTCACCAAGCTGGTAATGTGACTGTCAACATGAATCATTTCTGGAAGATTACAATCTCACGTACGTAGAAGATGGGGATATTTGCAAGGTTAGCCAGGCATATCATCCTGCGCACCATACAATTTCTGATTTATATGAGCTATAACGCGAAATACATGGCGCCTTCGAGGACCAGATTCAGCATCACATCAATCGCGAATTAGAAACAGATGCACCGTCTCGTGTCATAACTGTCCAGAGGGACCCAGGCAGGGCAATAGCAGACCTTCCCTGCTTATAGGCACGGTAGAGAGTGAGGCAAAGCACTGCTATGTTGCATGCGAGGCTATGTAGAGATCAACTAACACGAACCACATCACAGCGTTAGAACATACTCTGCTTCCCATGCAGCAGCAAGGTCTCGAACACAGTCAGTTCATTCATGCCTGAATGGGGAAACATCTCCCTTACGAATGTACCTACAGAGATTATCAGTCATTGAGCTTGCGGACGGGAGAGTGCTTACTGCGTCTTCTGTTGTGGACTATGACATCCAGGCACGGTGGTGTGAATAACCGGTGTTGGCCCAACCGGCACGACCGACCACTATTCGGTGTGAAACAGGCAGAAGCGACGAGGCAATCGGCTACATACGGCCCCCAGTACCGCGGTAACTATTGCAGCACTACCCAGTGAAAATATGACCGGTTTATTGAACCCGTACATAGCGAACACACGGAGTGCCAGGGTACCTGCGATACGATACGACCTAAATGTTGAGACGAAGGATAATAGGACTCACAACCAACGCAAAACTCCAGCCCAACAATAATCCATCCGCGTGCGAGGAACATTTCGTTGCAGCTGGCAATCCTGATGAACGAAACCGGAAGCCCAAAACGAGAGTTACCCACATCTTATAAATGAAAATTTCATTAAAGTTCTGCGGAATCGAATGACGGACATACCTCGGCAGATAAATCACCCATCGTGTAGACAGCCATGGTAATATTTCCGCAGAATGCGATATAGCGTATGGATAAAAACCAGGCAGAGCTTCGCTTATGTCCAAGGACCCATATATGTTTAATTTCCGAACTCAGTGTCAGCAGGTGATCATATAAGAGAATCACTGTCCACAATAGTCAGCAGTGCATGTCGGAGGTACAAGAACGTTACCGAGTCCAGGGAGGAACAGGTAACGGGTTATGCGCCTGAAAATTACAATAGGGTCGGTATACAACGTCTATGCTGGATTAAAACGGACTCGTCCTGTGCATAGGCAATGTCATCGATATCCAAAGTCTCGGTAGTCATTGTCTGGGAGGGGAAACCGGCAACGGAAGGGCTGATGAATCACCAATACCGTACCTTATATAGTTCAAGTTCATGATGGAAGCTTGCTATATATGACGATGACTTGATGATTGGAAGAATGGGGATTAATTATGAGTCCGATTTACTGGTCCCAGCGTGAAGAAGATGAGCGCAGTACTGCAGTCTCGTGAGTCAATCTCTTGGAGTTCGGGCCACTAGGTGGTCAAACTGGCAAGTCGATGCGGTGAATCAGATAGCGAGAATAGACTCACTTGCCCTTCTTGATGTGTTGTAGCCCGTGGGTAACAAGCACGGGAATAGACAAGCACGGGAAGGTTATTAAGGCCTTGACTGTTGAGGCTTAACGGTCTGGACGACGCTGTTAAGGCTTAAAGGTCCGGGCCGCCCCGTGCCGAGCCGTCGGGGAACCCCGGATGAATATACTTCGTTTGAACGATTGTCTCTGACTTCTGGAGGTTGAAATAACTGAATACACTTTTTGGCTTGTCAAAGAAGCCTGCAAACTAAAAACCTGCAGCTTTGGGCCTCAATCATGCAACGAATGGCGGTAGAATTGATGGAGTTGTTGACTGAGGAGAAAGACGATGGTAGGGCCGACGAATGAGCCATTTGATCTTCTGAAAATGAGTGAAGGCTGTATAATCACTTGCTATAACCCTTGTGCGCCAAGGGGCTTCCAGGTCTTTCAACATTATGCAGCCACAATGTCATCTGACCGCTTCGAGCGTCGCCAGGTTTACCAACTATTCCAGAAATCAAAGTGAATATCAGCGTCTGCACAGAAGGAGAGCCGGTGTCTACGGGGCCACCAGTAATCATTCATTGTGTCCTCATGATGGACAAGATAGCAGTGGAGCAGCGCCCAAGATGGGACAACAAGACCGATATGATACTTGGGGCATGCTGGGAATGCAGTCACAAGGTTTCTCTGGAGTTCAATATGGTGGCAGATCCGGAGGTCTTCTTCAATGCCCTAGACAACAGGGATACTATGGCTTACATTGGGCTTGAAATTGGGCTTGGAACAGACATAGAGTTTGAAACACCCGTCGCTTGAGCTCATTTCTCAACTGATTCCCTCCAGATCTCATGGAACCTCAACCAACGTATATTCCTCATAGGAATCTCAAAAAAAAAATCAAGGAGTTCCATCCAGAACTGAGAGAGATACCACGAAGGTGGCCATCAGCCCAGTCAATCAACCTTAAAATATGGCATTGTTCTGCTCCCTCTTAACCGATTTCTTCCGGCTTTCTCATGTAGACTCTTTACATATAATAAAACATGCCACAAAAAAATCCGAAGCGAAACGGGGCAGGACGCGTCAGCCATAGATGTATGAAAGAACGCGTCACAAATGGTCACATTTGGATTTCTAAGTCCGACGCGCCGAGCGACGGCCTCTACTTCATGGAATCTGATTGATGTGATCGCTCGTCGCTTCGTAGGAGTCGGAGTTTAAAAATGTCACGATCAAATCCATTTCTACACGGCACCGATGCGTCCTGCTGTAAAAATGACTTCTTTTGCGTCACCAAAACAAAAGTCGACATTCCTGATGCCGAATTTTCCATCATCCTCCTCGGTACCGACCGCCTGGAGGTCCTCTTTGGCCTCATTCGCACTGCAATCGGAACAGATGCAATTGTTGATATATGGCAGCTTTGCAGCCGGGCTTCTCATCTAACTGAGATTCAACTCATTCTTGCACAGTGCCCTCAATGGGATCGCAGTCCCTGTCGGCTGAAGCTTCCCATGATCGTCAAGGAAGCTGGCGATGTCAGCGTTAATGCGGAGCATATCACACCTGATTCTTGGGAAGGTGATGTCCATGTTCACCACGTTAATCTCTTGACTTCCTGGAAGCAAGCATGACAGATAACAGAAGGACTCATCCCGGGTGCACATTCTATTGTGAATGTCTCTGCTCGCACCCCGGGAATCAACATCTTCTCCCCTCTTGGCGACTCTTTGATCCATTATCTGGATCTAGAATCGCCGGAGGACTTCGAGCTCGATCCGGACTTGAAGCCCCAGCTTTCGTCGGGTCCTGATGGTGCACCCGCAGGTGATTCCATAACCGATGCTTTGAATTCCCGTCGTACAATCCTGACGGCGATGTCGAGGATGCTTTAGCAATTGCGGAACCGCAAGACAAATTCTCTCCCCACATCATGATTAAAGGCAAGTTGATATCGAAGGGGAAAGCTTTGAGCAGCATGATGCAATATGGAGGAGCTCGTTCATCTACGGACCGTCAAGCGCGTTGCGGGCCTACCCAGCTTTAACCCTACGATTCAGGGCTCAGACATAATCTCATCCGACAGTGCTTTAGGCGTGCCATCCATTCGGATCGGAAACCCTGTTGCGCTAATTGTTTCTTGCGAGGAGCAACTCTTTCAAGCTGTTGCACAGGTCAATAATATTGCTCTCGCCTCCATTCCGATCCAGTCCATTGGCCTCGATTCCCTACTTGATTCTAGCGCAAAAATTTCAGAGCAGATCCTCCTCTGGTTCCGGCCACTGTTGCCGACGGTCCAACGGGGGCAAACGATTGGTGCTGGTCCTTGAAGCTCGGGGGAATATGCGGCGACGTCCCAGGTAATCTCATCAACGCGCTAAACCCCACTGTATCCACAGCCAAAGTCGGAAATCCGATATATGTCTTTGATTCGATGACATTACTCACAGCGGCGGCAACTATTCATGATCAGATGTTGCCTCAAGACCTTCTGCTTGTCCCGAAGGTGAAGCGGACAGACTTCTTTCCCTATTGACGCTCTGGTCTGTGTTATGTATGCTATTTCCGAGTATATTGTGAATCCACAAGTTGTTTTCGCAGGTCGGGCTTGTTTTATCGGTGAGATTGACACATCCGGTCGTCTCGATTTCGACTCAAATGACCCGAATACGTGTTTTAAGTGTCATGTCCTGCTTGATTCTAACGGGCAGCGGATACTCGAACATATGCCCACACTCTGTTTGATCCGTCTGTGGCATCCGAACCTTGTGGGCTCTGTATTCGGCCTATTTCCATGTGTACGCTGTACTTCAAACCCCGCCGCGGAACTGGCACTGCAAGACAAGTTGACTGGACGCGCTCTACATGTGGACGGCCTATCACTTTAAACATGGCATCAGCTTCTGCTTCGACAGATAAATCACCGTGCTCCAACATTCCTGTCCAGTGCTCACTCTGTGAAAACAATTCGCCGCTAGTTTGGACTTGTAACCTTGCGGCTCATTGTCAGCGCCGTCATAATCGAAAGAAGGGTCCATTTATGTACCGCGTCTTCAATAAGACAAAGACACCGATGGAGGCGGGGTCTTCAATCTCTGAAATCGAGAAGAAACTGATGCGGGGAAAGTGGAATAATCACTGCGAACATCCCAAAACCCGAAATATCAGTGCCAAACCGATACGGCCTCTGTTGCTGATATCCGAAGCACACAGCTTGCGCCTGGCCCTTCAGTATGCATTTTATTTTGAGCCGCATGTTTTATTTCTGAATGTAAACAACGTACAGTGTCACTGCTGCTGAGGATGTTTCTGGAGGCCTCGCAGAAGATTTTCTCGGTACCACGGTGACTCCAAGTCATGTTCCCGACATGACAGATGATATAGGAGTTTCAGCAATTCCTAAAGACGACAACGTCCCCGACAATTACGACGAGTTTGGCAACGAAATGCCAGCTGCTGCATTTTCACCCTTCCTCCCTGCCGAATCCTTGCGCGATCGACGCTGAAGCTGCAGCAACTGATATGGAGGACACAGAAATACCCCCTTCTAATATCGCACCAGGTCCTGGCGAATTCTTGGCATCGCAAACAGGGCAAGGGACAGTCCTAATCCAACAGGATTGGGATCTGCCGTTGGTAGTTGGACTGACAACGCGAGCAGGCCGCAAGCGGTTTGTTCGGGAGACTGTAGTTGGCAGATGCGATTGCGGGGATATTGTCACTGAGATGGAACACTAGGATCCCAGTGCCGCTGTCCGATGCAATAGGACTGGATGTGAAACCGAATGGGTGAGTGAATCTATATCTGGGCGCCGATTCACTTGATATATTATCTTGACAGTATCATCGACGATGTCTGGATGGAGAACGGTTTACCAAAGCATGGTGCTGTGCATCTTGCTCTCATACAAAGCGGCAGAGAAATTCTTAGAGTCATCTGGTGACACTCCATTCAATTATTTGCGGCTTACTTGTAACTTCTCGCCTGGTGTAAACGTGACGTCATATATTTTAAACCGTATCTTGATACTTGAGCTAGTTCTGGTTACTGGGCTCTGTAATCGGATTTTCCTTGTGTGAGAGGGGTCGGTTAAATTAATTGAGAGTTTTCTGCGGGACCCCCCATCCAAGGCGCACATTTTAGGCAGTGTTGCAGCTTAAGGGGTTAATAAGGGTAAAATTTTTAGTTAAGCCTTAACACCTTAATATAGGCTTAATTAAGGGTGGGCTTAATTACGGGCTAAGTACAAAATTGCCTAAAACAGAAGACATAGAACGTAGGCGTGCCATCAGCGTCTTACAGCTCGAATTTGTCTCCAGACCAAGAGAGGGCACCATTGTCGGGAGCTTCGTCGCTCCCTTCAGCTGCCAGAAGCTCGATCATCAATATCTCCTGGGTGAACTGTACCTGCTGATAATGCCGGATGCAGCCGAGACAATAGGCCTCATGGTGGGCCGAGTTTGTCTAGGACCTTGGAAAAAAAAAACTCCCAGATAGGCCCTTGGGAGGAGGCATAGACAGGAGTCAGTGTCAGGGCTTCAAGGGAGAAGAGAAAAAATGCGAGGTATCACGTCCAAGATCTGACACGTGGTTATCTTAAGGGTAATTAAGCCTTCACATTATTTTGAGGTTTGCCAAAGCCTTAATATTAAGGTGTTCTTAAGGCTTAGGCTTAATTAAGGCTTAACCCTTAACTGCAACACTGATTTTAGGTGAGTGGACGAGACGCGCATCAATTTGGAACGCGTCGCAGAATTTTCCCAGCACGTGATGCACACGTGGGGGGGGGTACAGCGAGGTTCGCTTTTCTCTTCTTCTCTTCACCTCGACGCATTCTAATGTCTCCAGTAAGCGAAAACCATTAATCTTCACAGGAAATACTGAAAGCTATGCAGCCTATCACATGGTATGATCGCGACGGGAACGTCAAAGAAATGTCCAAAGAACTCGATGACTTTGTTCACGCAGAGAACACCTACTCTCTGTCACATCTTGAACTCAAACCCACCACTTGGGAGGTCTGCACGGAGTACTTCAACGACACACTCGCCGAGAAGAATGGGCTAAAGAAGATCGACACAGAGAATCAATATTGGTGTTGGATATTGCCGTTAAAGATGGAGGGAGGCGAAGCAAGGCTGGTTGCGACGACGAGCCTCCAAGAATTGCATGTTCCCTTTCCGATCGTCAAAGGTATGGCAAATACTCTCCCGAGGGACGCATATTGATACCGTCCGCAGGAAAGGGATCAACTCTACCAGCCTATGGCACCCCGCCAACGCTCTTCAGCCCCATCCACCAAGTGGTAGAGCCTTTCCTTACCGGTTCATGTCTGCCAATGGTCGACGGTATTACCATCGTCAAAAGCTCTGAGGACACTGTGGTGGACGGCTTGATTAGTTATTGGAAGGGAAATGGAAAGCATATGGACGAGGAGTTCTAGAGTTGATGCCAGTGATGAAGATGATGAAGGTGTCGCCCATGCCAATAATTTCGTTCCTCTTGAAATCCGATCTACTTTACACTTGACCGGAAACATCATCTAATAAATGAAGGAGTGGATTCTGGCTTAGTGGCCTCCCAATTGATCTACGATAGACGGGGCTTCTGTACAGTGTACGGGCGACCTCCGCTTGGCTGGTAAAGCTCTTGAATACACATGTAAAAGCCCTCTGGACTTGATTCACCGACGGCATCGATGTAAGTTCAGAGGACGAGACCGAGGCGGGATTCGTCGCAGCTGCCAGCCCTTCAGGAAAACCCTTTGCCCTACCCGGTTCCGACCGGTGATGGCGTCGCTTGGATTCCGGATCCACCCGGGAAGGCGTTGCGTCCGCGGCTAGTGGCAAGTTTAAATCCGCAGTGTCCACGTCCGCCGTCGCGTCGCCGCCCACATGCAGCTCTGCACAAAAGAATAAATAGCGGGGCAGACGAAGGGATCCACGAGTCCTAGTGGCGTTGCATGCCGCCAGGGCGAACGATGGCATTCGAGATGCTGGAAACACAAAGTCAGCGGAATACGTGAAAAATGAGATGAAGACGCATCGGATAACGGCAAGCCGATGGTCCTCCCCCATCTGAAGCCCCGGAATCCGAAAGCCACGTCGGCGACGTCGCAAACTCGATCCTCCGAAGCGCCGTTGAGCATTTGATGAGACCCAATCGGAGACCATAGATTTTTGTCAAGGAGGACTCATCTGGACGCGTTCTTGCAGATGGCTCTTTGCAGTGGCCTCCGCGACGACTTCTTGTTCGCGATATTGTGCTTCTACGGTTGTCATCGGTCGGGCGAGCTCGTTCTCAAGAACGAGCAGTCCTTGTTTGATTGGCGAAAAATCATCAAGCGAGCATCGCTGGGGTTCATCGACAATAGGGCGCAATACCACCTTCCTCTTACGCGAGGACGGGAGCATGCCAACATGCTCCTGATTTGACAAGAAGTTCTTCGCACTGGCTCGCGAGTACGGCGGGCACTCGCCTCGTGCCGAGTACATACAAGTAAGGGTCAGCTGCATACATCAAGTCCCCCAACATCTTTTACAATATCCCTACACCGCAGCTTGACAGTGATGTTTTTGAGACACCAATGCAGTGAGGAAAGTGGATCACACTGAAGATATCGAAGCGGAGTCAAGTTGAGCTCCGAATGACCTTAATCAGAAAATCAAATATAGCCCACCTTGACCTTGGACGTCCGAATGTCATCCATCGAAAAAATAGCATATTGCCGTTCAGCCTATGGGCTCCTACTAACCTTGATCAGTGGTGTCCTTGTGTGGTCAGAGAGATATGTTTGAAACCACGTAAATACATTATTTGTATGGCCAAGCGGCGCAATGCAGTTATCGCAAGCAATGATTCAGGGACCTGGAGCCGGATGCCACCCACTCAGCATTGAACCGTCTGGGAGACATGCGGATTGGCTCAGGATACGATCGCATGGAGCACGGGGAGATGGTACAAATCGATTTTTATGATGCGGAAACAGGAATACATGGATAATATTAATACGCAAATGGGCGCGTTCCCTACTCGCCGTCCGAACTGTTCTCCAGCTGTTCAACGCGCCGCTTCTTCTGCGGCGGACCACCGGCTGCCTTTGGCATGGGCTGGACGTTCCGGGCGTGTTTGTGTAATGTTGCTTGCCACCCAGGAACACCCTCGCTCTCGACAGTCTTGAAGTCTGTTTTCGCGGGGTCCCCGTGAGCCTCTTTGTCGTCTTCGTAGATGGTATTAAAGCATCTGCAATATGGTGTTAATTTCATGAACACGGAGAGGAGCCAGACGACGCACAGATTGAGCTCGTCTTGGTTGTTGCTGTCCTTGCGGAACTTGGCTATCGTCTCATCCACTTTCGGCCAGAAGTCGTCGTCCTCCACGGTCGGGTATTCTTTGAGGCACCAACGCTGAATACAAAATGTAAGTAGACATGTCGATCAGCGACTAAGAGACATCACTCACGATGAGCGCCACGCGTTGGTACAATTGAACTGTGGCCTTGACGTTGGTGCTCTTGATCAACTTGTGCGACAAGGCAGCGATGTTTTCGAAAGGAGAGTCCTTCTCCATCGATTCCTTGACCTGGTATGCGATGAGTGAGGTGGCAATCAATTAAAGCTGAGCAGACGAACTTTGGTTTTGTAAACATTGCGATAGTGGGTTCCCTTGTCGCGGATTTTCGCCAGAACAAGGTCAACAGCAACGGTATCATCCTCTTCGGGGAGACCCTTGACCTTGCTGCACTTCTGCCACTGCCAATAACAGCCTCTCGAGGGGCAGGAGTGGAGATGCTGGAGAGAGATCCCGAGGTGCGCACATGGGTCTCAGTACGTCCCGTATCAACGGTGAAAGTGAAATTCTCGACAGGAGAAGCTCCTGTCAGATTGATATTGAAAGTCTTCCCAGATAACAATAATGCTCAGCACATCACGAGTCGGAACTGAGCGAAAATCACGTACAAATGGGCCAGGTCCCTGTGTATTTATCACGAAGGTCATTCCAGAGGAGACGGAGCAGGCTGGAGGGGCTTCAGGTGTGGAAGACATTGATTGTCGGTAGATGAGGAAAGAGAAGGTGTGTTGCGCACTTCAATATATATACGGGTGGCCAGGTGGCAGGGCCAGAAACAAGGGTATCCTGGGCATATTGAAAAGGAGCAGCGCGACGGCATCCGCGAGAGGTTAAGGAAGGGTCGACGGGCGAGACTGGGTTGAGATCAAGCGGTGAGTATTTGGTTGATATCTAAACGGATGTCAAATTGACCCCTTCCAAATCGAGCTCAAATTTGGGTCGTAACTGCACCAGATTGTCATTTACAACAGAGGTCTGTAAACTATCCCAGCTCAGATGTCTCTTTGACAAAATCTCTAGTTTGCGGTGTAGACCCTAACAACTAACTCTAACTCTAACCACTAACCGGAACCTCAAACCTCAAACGGGAACCGCTAAACGCCAACCCGAACCTGTAACCTCTAACCGCTAACCTGAACCGCCAAGCAAAACTGAATAATGTCATCTGATTTCCTCTTTCGGTCACATGGCCGCCTTTGATCTTGATGTGCCGCCCTCTTGATAGACCCCCCCCCCACTGAGGAGCGACAATTTGATGGGCGGGGTCTGACACAGGTCTTTCCATTAGCCAGGAAATAAAATTACAAATGCCGATGTGGAAACACCCAGCCACACATGAAGTACGTTATCGAAAAGCCTGCAGACGAGGGGCTGCAACATGTCTGAGATTGAACCATGAAGTACGGACAGTCAGAGATACACTTACTGTAGCAACTCGGAAAACCTTGAATCCTAGAAAACCACACCAAGTTAACCCTTCGGGAATTGGTCGCAAAAATTGTGGTTGCTCATTATGTCACAGAGACCGAACTGAGTTGGAGTGCGACAATCCTGGTGAATGCATTGAAACAGCTAACATTCTAGTTGACAGCATCTTCAGTAAATGGAATCCAAGCGTGCAAAATCTGGACCTATGCCATGAGTTAGCGCTGACGGACGAAGAGTTGGAATCAAATAGACAACCAATAAAGTCGACACAGTTCAGACTTTTGATCCAGATTTTACCCTATCTAACATTGAGTCGGGCTTCCGGATTTTTGCCTTTGAAGACTCACTCAATGAAATGCCAGCACGGAGAGTCAAACTGGCCGGAGAGATCCCACCCGTAATGACCATATTCATCCATGCACAAATCCGGCATGCCGGAGAGTTCAATCCGACGATCACATTGTTTGTGCAGACAGAATCTGATACCCAAATTGAGAACAAGAACATAAACCTGTCCTTTGATAAACAAGATATTCCGCTAACTTTCTCGTCAGCGCTCCTAGGTGGCCTGTTGCTCGTACTACAAGATACACCACATAATGTACCACTCCTGGTATGCTCGTCATCTGATTTCTTGCTACGAGCAAGTTCAGGACAGAATAAAATCAGAAAACAATATATTGGACCCCAATTACCGTCTTCTCAAATCCGTCATTGCCATGTTGAATGAGCGGGTAGCTCGAGTTCGTTTCAAAAAGGTCTCCGATAATAGAGCAAAAAATCTGTCAACCGAACAAGCTCGCACAGTCGAAGTTGATACAGAAGTTGACCTGATGTTCGAATCTCCGGGGATCCTTTTAAGTCAAGGTTCACAGCAGTATTTCACCAAGATTATATGAAACTTGAGACCAACTGTCCAACGAAAGTCCACATTCACAAATTTAGACCGAATATGATGCTCCGTTGAAGAGGCCTCAAATTATGCTCCGACAGATGCATGTATCTGGAACTCAATACGGTCAACAACTTTCCAACGCCTGACACAGGAGTTCTTCTGGAAATGTATACACAATACATTCAGAGTGGGAGATTTCTGGACCCACATAAACGACTCAGAGATATGTGGTCGGTGCCACTTCTGTGATGTCCCCGAAACTTTAGAACACATCGCAGTGGACTGTAATGCCCCAGGTCAAGAATTAGTTTGGAGCCTAACACAACAACTCTGGTCCAAAAAATACAATTGCTGGCACAAATTGAGCTGGGGTCTGATTTTAGGTTGTAACCTGGTGAGATTTAAATGTGATAAAGGCATTATTCTCCCAGAGAAATCCAGGCTCTTTGCCGTCTTAGTGTCACAGGCATGGCATTTGATATGGAACTTGCGGCGAACAAGAGTGATTGAAAATCCGGGTGTACTACCCACAAATAAGGAGATCCATAATCACTGGTTGAAAGCGGTTAATGGAGCGTTGCAACGTGATTGCTTGTTACACTGGTTGAACATTTCAAGTTTTTTGGTGAAAAAACTAGTGAAAAATGTTTTGAATTTTACAGCAATTTTTCAGTGAAAAACCAAGTGAAAAACTTGTAACTTCTTCATGAATTTTTTGAACTTCAAAACTTTTTCAGCACTTTTTCAGAAATTTTTCACAAGGTTCAAAAAGGTCACCAAAATGTTTCAAGTTTTTCACCTACTTTTTTGGCGAAAAATTACTGTAAAATTCAAAACATTTTTCACCAAAATTTTCAGTGCAAAACTTGAAATGTTCAACCAGTGTAATACCACCATTCCTTATATGTCTTTCCTTTAAATAAAATACTCTTGCATAATGGAAGACTCTCAGCCAACTCTGGACGCGATGATTCATGCCATCAATTCTCGTGAATGGATGGATCACACTCTCTGTGCCAGCTGCAGTCTTGCGAAACTGTGGCCTTTTCAGCTCGAATTATCAATGGACGTGAACGGAGGGAGGGACATCTTTGTTGTTATTGCAACTGGGATGGGGAAAACTGTGGTTCTGCAATCAGGAGCCATTGCTGCTCAAGCATGGGGTGAAAAAGGTGTCGCACTGCTTATTGTGCCCACAAAGGCTCTGGTGAAGCAGCAGGTGCATCAGAATGACATTAGCCAATATTAGGCTGATCCGCAATATACGTGTTTTTAGGCGGATGTCGCATCGCATCGCGGTCTATGTACACTTGCCATCAATCAATGGGATGATGTGTTCCTTTACCTGGAGAAACGAGGCAATAGCATGGGAGACAGTGAGATGATTGCTGTAGGTGATGTCGTTGCGAAATATCTCGAATAGGAAAGCTCCAAAAGTGGGGAAGCCTGCTCTTTTTATAGACCGTAGAACAACAAGAACTCGGTCACCTGTGGTGATTCTAACATCTATTTGCCATTTAAATCGCCTGCGCTGACGGCCTCCAAGCAATGTATCTGGTATAAATCCGTTAAAAATAGTTGACGCAAAATTGAGAGCCATTTCAGCTCGGCAATCGGAGTCAGAAATAGTGTCTGACTCGACTTCAATTTCTGTTTGTGTTTCCAGGCTGACCATTTGGCGTGGTGGCTGGGAAAGAATAGAGGTATTGAAGTCGAATTAGAGGGGTCATGGCAGTAGAAGGCCTGTTGTGTGGAGAGTGGGGCATCCGGGCACAATGTAGGCATCGGGGCTAGTGGTGTATATGGGGAGGGGAAATGTATATTCTGCTGAACAGAGGGTGCAGGAGTTATAGGCTGACACAATGCCCAGTCGAGAGGGACTGAATCCCCATCACATATGTCAGATATCCCTGAAGGAATGTCCAGTGCAGCAGAAGAGACATTGGCTTCTTGCTGATCATGTGCATGTGAGAGATTCAAGCGGAACCAAGGTTTTCGGCTGGATTTAAGCTCCTGAGGTTCATCAGTATTAAACCTGACTCTGAATTGGCTGGGAAGCATATTGGGCTCCTTGGAACACGCACTTCAGGAGCAGCAGCAAAGATTTGATGTGTTGTTGACACATCTTTTGCACGTCTTCCCGATTGAGAAATGATACTCAATGGAGCTACAAGGTGTCACGAGGGCGCAAATATTCGAAGCCCACCCATCAAATTGTCGCTCCTCAGTGGGGTGATGTATCACATCCAAGACTTTATATCAGTGAACGACTATCTTCACTACAATATAAAGTCGGCTTGCGAGACTAGTGCCGCCCTTCTAATGTGTGTGTCTGTCGGGTCTCATCGATCCTGGAGACTTGCCTACCCGATGGTTCTTAAATATTGTGTAGACCTTTGGCAAGCCAAATCAGAGGCCAGGGAGCACTATGGAAGCGGCAGGGAGGTGCTGTGTTAACTGCCGCGTCAATGTGAGGCAGCCACGTCATTTTTACTGGGCCCATCAGATATGACCTTGAGGGCCCACTTGCCTATATCACTTCACCAATTGCAGACGGCCGAGATGGCCTCGGAGAGGTACTTTGAGTGGAGCACATCAGACTTTTGACAGATTTGTTGTGTAGTTGTACAGCACCAAATAACTCCAAAAAACATCACGGAATGCGTCGAAACACCCAAATTTCACAATTCTCACAACTGACATAGAAGTTTTGGCAACTTCGTTAGAAACTGGTTCTGTCAACGTCACAACTTCTGACAATGCCTCAAGCTCAATATTTTTAATAAGCAATTAATCATGTCTGCGGGTACTACCGGGTCTGTATAGATTGAACAAAAAAAAATTGTCATGGCAGGACTGCACAATTTCAGAACTTCATACTTAACTGCGACAGAATGCAAGGTAAGCAGGAGACCAGAATTGGTGTACACTATGTACCATACAATTCACAGGCTGCTCATAATGTACATACTGTGCCAAACACCATTGAGCGCAATGGTGGCTTTGCTGAGGGGGGTGTGATTACCTCGATGACATGGGTGCCGCATGCTGCCAGGATGCTCTTCCATCTGGTTACAGTGAAGGGACCGATGTTTACATTGTATCCTGCAACAGCCGTCCCTGAAGAGGTGCTACTGAACTTCGGGGGTTTGTCTGCTTGATCGCCAGTAGTCGCGAACAGAAAGAGCGCACGTTCGACCTATAATATGAAGGCCCGTTAGCTTAGTTTTATCCCAGAAAGCAAATGTACTGCTCTGGCCACACGGGCCAACAGCTCAGCATGCCACTGAAATCATAGCTGCCATCCACACAGGGCTTGGAAATGGTAAATTCTTCATTTTTGATGAATGGCGTGACAGTTTGGATAATTAAAGATGACTCCATATATCTGAATAGGTGCTGGCAAATGGTTAGTCATGGAAATAACTGATGATTATGCTTACAATCCTTCCACATTCTGGGGCCATCTGGTTGCAATGAATATAGTGCGTGGGCTCAAATCGACACTGGGTCACCTGCATATGGTGCTTTCCCAAAAAGCTGGTCAGTATCAACAACCGCAGCAAGCCCGATTGCTGATCAGTGCTCTCGACTATGACTGACAGCCTGTCGATGGGAAACCAATGAATACCCTGCCAATGAATATAAAATATGCGTGCCCTGGAGCATATTTTATCCCCCATTCAACTTTGTATGTATTCAGTGGATGTACATTGTTGAGGATGCCTTTGATGGTTGCCACAGCAGCTTTTGCTGACTCCGGAGTTTCCCCCTTATCCCCGAACACATTGGGTGCTCTGAAAGATAGAGGGGGCAGGATGCAGCTGGGAGGAACCGAGAGTCCCAGGTCGCTCCAGTGAGTACCGTCAAGCGCTTGACATCACTGTAAGTATCCAGAATGAATGACTCTGATGATAGCTCCGTCTTGACACCCTTGGCTGTCTTCGGCTTCGGCATATTGGCATCAGCCAGTGTGCTGCCAGTGAACAATACCACCTTTTTGGGGACGCAGGCCTTTGGTGTGAGTTTCCAGCCCAGGCCTTGCAATAAGGGCGGTAGCTTAGCCTTGATCGGTGTCTCTTCTGTATCTGAACTGCCGGCGATAATGACAAACTGGTCAGCCGAATGATATATATTAGTATCCATGAAATAGAAGATTCAAAGGCTCCCATCACCTCATTTTTTCGAGAGGCTTTAGTACCAAGCTCGAAATTGGGATGAACAGTAGATGACTCATCAGTCAAACCACCGAGTTTCAGGCTTGCTAGAGGGATGGAGCCTTTACCACTTGTGACACGGCTGTGAGCCAACATTTTGAGAGGCCTGCCTTGGCAGATGCAGCAGCAGCATTAATTTGTGGGTTGTGCAGTAGTCAGCTACACGTGGCTGTTCTTGATCAAACACCCACACCTATTATGGACACCCTTCTTCTTCACGCCTGCCACTCAGTCACATCAACCCTATTCTTTGCCTCAGCCACAAGAGCCTTCATAGCTGCCTTGACCACCTTTCATGTCTCCCCTTCCGCAGCTTCAGTGGCCTTTTTACAATCGCAGCTTTGGCCTTGGGAAGATGCAAATGAGTCGCAACTCTTGTATCGACAACAACAGACTTTTGGCTTGTCAAACACCCCAGCTGAGAGGTGTGCATCGTCGTTGTCAGCCCGTTGAAAATCAGACTCACAAAACTCCAGAAATGTGCTGTCAACATCCTCCACAATGTGGTCAGCATCCATCCCCACTGCCGGAAATTGAAGGTCGTCGAGATTGAGGATGGCATTGCACTTCATCAGGAAAAACTGCCAGGCACACTAGGCAACACACTATAGAAGTACAGAAGGCCCAAGGCTGAACACTTGCTCTGAGGAAATAGAGGAGAAGAATGAGCACTGTATTGCTAGTGGAGATATGACCAGCTCAAGACTGGGGAACTACACTACAGGCAGGTATATATACTACTAGTCTCTACAGCTTTAGGCAGTGCTACAACAATACACAGTCATACAGCATTGCACAGCTCTGCACAGTTATACAGCTCTGCATAGCTATACAGCTTTGTACAGCCTGTCTGGCACTGACAGCAGAGCTATACAACAGCAGTATCTACTATACTAGGATGTGTCCATGTGACTCCAGAACTACAAGATAAATATGAGAAAACTAGTGATAAGATAAGATAAAAGAACTGTTTATGACAAAAACACCTTTTGGTAATTATCTTGTAATTAGGTCAAATTATCAGAACAGCAAGTAATCCTCAATAATCAGATATTTTAGAGTAATCTCTCATTATATTGGGGAGAAGAGTGATCTGTGTGATGGGGATGGTTCATGACAGTGAAACCACACTCACTGAGCCAATAACAATGTGTTTATAGTGATCACTCATTTCACTGGATGATGGATTCAGAACATTGTTTAACCATTTGTGGTACCATGGAACACAGTCAGACGCCTGCAGACATCATTCCTTCGTTTGCTTTCAAAGCAGACAGTGTCTGTTCCATTAAATCCACGAACCTACACATCCTTGTGGGCTTATGAAGTGGAACCTGCATCACGACAGAGGCTTTTTAACCTCTCCACCTGTAGAATGGAATTCACCGTCTATCTTCTGAGAAGGCCCCAGAATCATATCAACATATCCTGTGAAGGATATGGGTCTTAAAGGCTGACCTAGTGCTTCCTATGCGAGTGGAGACGATTCCGCCGTGTACCAGTAGTGCAAAACAATATTATTGGGGATTCTGGACTATGGCACACTATAAGTATCACATTTATCAACTAACCATTTTTAACAGCAACAGGAGATTTTCCGCTAGCCCAAGACTATAGTCTTCCCTCTCAAGTTGAGGCTGTAAAATTCATTCCCTCTAGAGGACAAACACTACTTTACTTGCAAATACTACCCTGCATCTAGTAGAACCACAGTCCCCATCACACTGGTGCTATTGGCTTCTGTATCCACTGCCACAACCTTACATGACGTGGAAATGAAGCTATTGGATCTTCAACAAGGGGATGTGGATATATTTACACCTTGGACTGTGAATGATGCGCATGAACGCTTCAGTGATAAGCTTTTCTATGTGATCAGGCAACATGGACTCCCATTTGATAAACATCCCCTTCATATTATGCTGCCCAGTGCTGCCACCGCACTGCAGATCATTTGACAAGGATGGGGTCCCAAGCTACAAGAAGTTGCCTTTCATTTGTTGGGATGGGGCATAGAATTTCGACTGTGCATACAAGACCATGTCTACAGTATTCCTTGCCCTCCTCATTGGGAGAGGTATACTGGCCTCAGTTTCCATCCTGCTGGCTACAAGCCCTCCAAAGTTGACTATGAAGTAAATAAAAAGCTTTGCAACTCATTTTTACAGTCTCCTCGTGGCCATGCTGCCCGATTCGCTGGTGGTATCATTGCTGTCTTGCTAGGCAGTGAGTCAACGATGATGTCGCATGTCTGGGCCCAACTGCCAATGTCTTCAATACTGGTGTCCATTTCTGGGATGGTCAAAGCTCAAGAGCTTATTGGGATGATGAGTTGACTGCACAGGAAATAGACCTTGTCCGTGGCATATACCAAGTTGCAACAGGTGTGCATTCTGATTGATATAGTTGCCATGCCTGACAATTATCTAGGTCAACATGATGCAGGAACAGATGATGGCATGCAGAAAACAAATATCTCTTGGTGGCCCAAACCTGTAGCATGGTATGCATCAGGTCTGGGCACAGGCTTGTGGTCACCTGATTGTGAACACTGGTATCAGAAATGGCTAGGCCTCATTAGGAACGACCAAGGTGTGCTCATGATGCAGATGGAGTGGAAGCACAAAATCAGATTTGTGCAGAAAACCTGGACCATCGTGCTACCTAACATCCCCTGAGGATTTTCAAGTCAAATTGAACCCGGCCTGATGCCAGGCGAATGGACGATATTTGATGCTGCAACAAGTGATATACACAAAACGATCAAAAACCACCCAAAAGGGAAAAAAAAAATCGGCCCTGCCCTAAGTTCTGCAAAGAGCTGTAAAGAGGTTTCATTTCTTGTGATTCCTTAATGGCTGTGCAGGCAGCTGTTTGTCATTGTTGAGAATTTTACCCGAGTTCCTGTCTACATCCTCTTCGACTTAACAATTATATGACTGGTTCAGACCTCGGATGTCTCACATATTTTTTTAATGCAAGTTATGAGCATTGAAATTGTACAGTTCAATGGTATTCCTAGTATTTAGCCCAAGTACTATAGCATCCAGATAACAGAAATCAATCTGTCTCCCTTGTCATATTCAGGAAGCCCACAGTTGATCAATCGATCAAAATGATGCTCTTGCACTGGCTCTTCCGAGGTCAGGACTGGCATCTCCATTGTCAATATCTGAGTCACTCTCTCCTTGACTAACATACCATCTTCTATTTGCCCATATCTGTTGCATTCATTTCTGGATTTTATCCATGACACAACTTGGGTATTGTGCCGTGAGGATCTTGACTATTGCTGGGTATCTGTTGAGGGCAGCAGGATGACCAAGCAAGTTGGTTATTGAAGCACAGGCAATGCCCTAGCTGGCACAGCCATCCTCTTTACCATCTTCTGTGTTGTCATTGATACTGTGAGGTCCCTGCTTATTTGCATGTCTTTCACTCATCTAGCTCAGTATTTGCCTTATACAATTGTCCTTGGTCGTCCTCAATGGGATGTAGATGGCTCACTGGAAAGAGAATTTTGGGAGTCCAGTTTGATAAACAGTTGGTCAACCTCGCTCGAGCTCTTGGTTGGGACACATATTTGGTGAGTCCAATTGTATATCCTTAAAGTTTACTGAAAAGGCTCAATCTTTTACCTCCCACTAGCATCCATTTCGTTACCAGTTGAGCCTTATGTCCTCCATCCAAAACAACAAACACCTTGATGAACAAATTGTGTGTTCACTTCTTGACGAAATATAACTTACATGACATGGGTTCAGTGCCCATTGGGAGGGCAGAATGCATTGATGGGGCAGGAGAGTTCAGAGCCACAATCATTTGAAGTGTCTTTCAAAGGCCCACAATTGTCCTTGATGATTGGAGGAAGGATAATTCACATTGCCTCAAGTTAGAGCTACCTAATTGGTCGCAGTTGGGATAGAGCACCGATTACTTTGACAACAAGTGTGTTTGAATTGGATTGCCTATGAACAAATCAAGTCTAATTCATTTATCACAGTGAAATATCTTTTGGTAGCACCTCCTTAATTAATTTAATTCAACTGGCACAGGCACGAATAGCTCGATCTCAGCCAATGTATTGTGATTCAATTTACCCCATGCACCACCATTACACTAGCTCAACAACATGGTTTCAATAAGTTGCCTTGCCTCCAATTTCTGGATGAAGTTCAAATCGGCTCGACGGTATTAACTGATGCTACCTTTCATTGCAGCTCGAATAAGCCTGGTCAATCTGGCCAGGTACGTATTTTCTTTCCAGTTTATCTTTGTCAGCACTCTAACATGTTTCCAGGTCTTTGCCATTGAAGCACTGAAGATTCAAACAGTCGTTGGCAAAGATGTCAGGCAGCCGTTGTGTTGGGAATGTGTCCTTCTCCAGAGTCTGTTATGTAACATGCCCAGGAGCTAGCATTGTTACCAACTGAGCCAAAAGGCCACTATGACAGGTTAATCTGTCATAGGCTTCCCGGACTATATATGCATGAGTACACACATTTCGCATGCATGTAACAGTGCCCCCCAATTAGGCACTGAGCCCTCGAAGTGCGGAATGATCCTAGAATGGATCTGAGATGTTCCAGAATGGAACAGAAACCCGAAATGGGCCAGACCGGGGACGGAACCCCGGGTGCACTTCCAAAGACCAAATGATACATAATAGACCCCAGGTCACATGATCAACCTGCCGGACGTTACCAAGTTCAAATGATGACAAATTAAATCAAGTGCTCCAGGCCTGAAAAATATGCCACCACCAGGGTTTGAACTCACAACCAGTTTAAACCTGTCATACTGTTATGTAATGTGCCCAGGAGCTAGCATTGTTATCAACTGAGCCAAAAGGCCACTATGACAGGTTAATCTGTCATAGGCTTCCCGGACTATATATGCATGAGTACACACATTTCGCATGCATGTAACAGAGTCTAGAGTATCCGGATGTGGTCATTCCCAAGTTAGAGAATTCTGACTATTGACAGTTGACCTGCTGTGTTGCCTTGATATCTAGAATCTCACTGTGCCGCTTCTCTTATGTATCAGTTCTTTTATTGGGGAAACTACACCAGTCACGTGAATCTCAGGCTGAATTAGGCTACCCACTCATATCGATGGCCTTCTGGGCTGGGCCATGTACCAGATACTTTTGTTGGCATATTCAATCATGCACATGTGTTGGGGATATCTACAAGCGAATTGAGGAGGAATATGGTATGAGGGTCTATGGTAAAATCAAGTCTTTATGAACATCACAGTGTGTCTCACATCTATATAAGTCCAAATTGTTTGGACCTTGCTGTTCCTGAACTATGTCCCCCGCAACACTACTTCAGACCTTCCTAGAATATATTAACTGTGAGCTTTGTGAGATCATGAATTTACTGTAGGAATCCTGGATTATGTATAGGGGCTTACAAGTAGGGCTGCCCACCATCCCATAAACGGGGACGGCTGTCATTTTTTGGGGTGAGATGGGGATGGACCGCTACCAGCTCAGCTGTCTATGACCTCGCGGGGAGCTGAAGACAGGATGGGACAGCCAAAAACGGCCATAACCCACTAAAAGGCGGCAACTGCCTGCACGTGAGTAAAAAAATGTGTTCTGGGTCAAGTTTCGAATGTCCCCGAGAGAAAACTTACTAAGAATTCTTCATGGTAAAATCCAAATAAATTGTCACCCGCTCATTCACGAAATGAACACGATTTTGGATGGGAACGTGGTCTGTCACAGTGGTCGTTACGCTGACCGTCACATCAGATGGACATCACGTGCGTCCAAATTGGCGCGTTCTTGACACGCTCCCTCAATCTGACGAACCGCTACTTTCACTGGGATTTGTGTAAGGTGAAGGAAGCCAAACCCGCCAAAAAAAAATGGACACTCACACATTCCTCACCCCCGAACCCGTATACGGCCGTCAACGGGAGCGCTTTGACGGGACGGATGGCCATTTTGCCGCCCGTACCCGTCCCGTGTACTGTAGTAATCCGACCAAGTGTTCAGGTGACGAGTGACGGCCACTTGTGAACTGAACACTTGGGACGTAGGTGACAGTGACGGGAGCATTTTTCGGCCCAGATAGGTTCAAAAATGCCAAAATTTTCGGTTCGGCATTCGGCGGACTGCTATTTATGGTAATTTCTGATGGGATTTGTCAGAATGAACACCTGAAAAAGTGAACACTTTAGGTGACGGGTGACACCCCATAAACACTTGGTTGGATTACTACAGTATTTCCAAGCCCGAGAGGCTGGACGGGACGGGACGGCCTGCCGTTGCAGCTGCGGATCAGCAGCAGCGCGGTGTTTGTCCATGTTTGGCTGCGGCCTGTACATAGGCGGCACGGCCGCGTAGATAGATTTTCAAGATTGCTTCTGCTAGTGCTACGAGCCTATCTAAGCATCTTCACCGTTGACGGCACCCGTCACACCCGTAAAGACGGGGACGGTGGGCTGCGCTACTCACAAGCTGCTTTCTCCGTCATCTGAGTCTTTTGGTCCACTTCGACGACGACAACTCTGAAATCTGCGTAGCCGCGCAGCGACATGACACGCTCCCCTTCTGGGGCTGATTTTCCTCTAGCCGCCGTGGACTGTTGACCCCAGAGGACGTGGACAAAACGGACAAACCTGGTGCATCGTCGCTGCGAAAGTCGCCGCTGATCCGCTGGTACTTGACCTGCTTATAAACCGCTGAGTCAAGTCTCAGTCATCTTTGAAGCCGCTTGCTAATTTCCTTATTTGCCCAGGTTAAAGTCTCAGGCTGGCCTACACTTCCCGCTCAGCCTCTGGTCAGTTACTGAGATGTCTCTTCCACAGACGACAAAACACTATTATTTCCCTGAGGTGCGTGTTTCCGAGTCGCCGAACTATATATGCTCCGGGCTCATGCTCATAACAGGTTGGCGATGGATCGTTCGATAAGCTCACCCTCGCGTCGTCTCCGTTGCCGCATCTGCAAGCAAACGAGGCACTGGTCAAAATACACGCGGTGTCTCTCCAGGTAATTGACAACTCCCTTCAACCACCTTAGAATTCAGCACATGCCTGTAGGCCCGGGACCTATTGATCGCGAAGGGGCTGTTTCCCTCCATGTGAGTCTCAACCTATGCATAGCCTACGGCGGTTAATCGCCAGCAGGCCAAACCTCATCCCATGCTCCGATATGGCCGGGGAGATCGTGTCTGTTGGGGACACGGTCAGCGAGTGGAAGGCGGGCGATCGCGTCTGCGCGAACTTCTTTCTGGACTATATCGATGGGTACCTGAGGCCCGAGTTGCTCGGGACCCTCGGAGCGTCTGTACAGGGCGTCCTGGCGCAATACAGGGTGTTCCCAGTCCACGTGAGCGCCGACTCGCACCCTTGATTCTTGGACTGTCCGGTAACCTGTTGGCAGGCCCTCGTCCGGATCCCACCCCATCTTTCCTATGTTGAAGCGTCTACATTGCCGTGAGCTTGTTCGCATTTGGCCGTGCCATTGATTATGGTCATATTCATTTGTTGCAGATGTGCGGCACTGACGGCATACAGTGCGCTGCGGGGCCTCGAGCCAGTGAAAGCCGGCGATACCGTTCTCATTCCCGGGACGGGCGGCGTTGCGACGCAAGTCAAATTCCACCACGTCTGCGCTCAGCGACTTACCCCCACGCAGTTTCGCGCTCCAGTTCGCCGTGGCGATGGGCGCCAGAGCGATTGTGACGTCGTCGTCCGACGCGAAGCTGCTGCAGGCGGCGGCGCGCGGGGCGATGCACGTGGTGAACTACCGCACGATGCCGGCGTGGGATGCGGAAGTGCTGAGGCTCACCAACGGTGTCGGGGTTGATCATGTTCTCGAAGTGAGCGCCGTGAACTGTGTTTGGTGATTACTTTCCTAACTTCCAATGTACAGATTGGGGGACCCGAGAGCCTCGCGCGCTCCATGAATTCCGTTCGCATGTGCGGCAACATTGCGATCATAGGCGCCAGCTTCCGCGCGAAACAGGCACGTCGCGCTTGGTTGGTCAGTGCGCGCCTCCCTGGCTGACGTTACCACAGACCGACTTCCCCGACATTTCAATACCGTCGATAATGAAGGGCTTGAAATTCCGCGGGATCCAGATTGGGTCGGTCGAACTGTGCGTTGAGCTTATAATTTCATGTCGGATAACTGACTTTCGGGCACAGGTTTCGCGAAATGAATGTGTTTATATCTGAACATCAGATTCGGCCCGTCATTGACAAAGTGTTCCGATTCGAGGAGACGAAGGAGGCGTATGGGTATCTCGAATCGCAAACCCATGTGGGGAAAATTGTGATTCAGATTTGACGGCGTGATTGGTGGGATGAGCGGATGCCTCAATGGTGCCTGCGCTAATGCTCGGTAGAATCCTGATCGGCCAACTCACCGATGTTGAAATTCAATTAGTGTTGTTGGCAGAAGTCTGTCACCCTGCCAGCCAGTTCTGCCAGCCAGGCAATTGCCGGCAGTAGGTCCAGGGCATCGGGCAGAACCTGGCAGAACCTTGGTGGCAGTGCCCAGCTGCCCAGTGTTTCACGGATATTCAAACCTGTTTTAGCAGCAAAATCACCCCAAAATATTATAATTTTGGCCTGTCAGAGCTCTGGGCCCACAAATCGCCATTTTGGGCACTTTCGATGATAAAAAACACAAGTGATTTGAAGTGATGGCAGCATTTATCAGTGGAATTTGGGCTTCAGATGCATCTATCCTCACATTCCATGTCCTTCTCCTGCGCTATTTATGCCGTCGTCGTTGCCCTTGCGTTCGTTGCAATTACTGAAGGACGCTGCGGAGTGAGTGGTATCCTGTGCACACCTATTCCTACGGTGCTAAATATCCTGCAGAACAGCGGCCTCCCCGATGACTGCCCCGATGTCAGTGTCCCGGCTTTTGTGCTGCGACGAGGCCCCAATTCTGTTGCTGACCTTCTCGAATTGACATAGAACTCCTGCGGCTCGGCAGCGTTTGGATGTTTCCCGTGCGACTCTGGCAACCGTTGAGCTGCTAAGCATGTCAGCCGCCGGTGTTCCCTGCTGGTGCTCATTCTGATAATATTACTTTTCAATAGCCCGCCGTCGAATAATCAGAGAAAGAAAGAATTACTTTGAGCCTTGTTGTAGTTGATTGAATCGTAAAGTGTTGTTTGTTGTCAGACGCGAGATGAAGTGGAAGTACCACATGAGTACGAGGGGCAACCACGATTCAGACAACACTTTGCTGGCGGGGCTGTAGGGCTCGCCCGTGGGACTTCAACCGAGCAACGTGCACCCCTGGAAATAAGAACGATCAAACGCATACGTTTCTAGTCCGGGAAACCCGCGAAATGATTATTCTTGACCTATCAGCAGCAGTTCGCCTGGGCTGTGGAAATTATACGCGGGACGCGAAAATGCTCCCTCGCGGATCGAGCAGTCCGGAAACCCCATGAAGCGCCGTTGTTATTGGGCCTGACAGTATCCGTTATACACAGCCTGGGCCATGCATTCAATGAACAGGTGCTCGGGGCTCGGAGAGAGCACAGATTTGATGGATGACTGGGAGAAATTTAAACCTTAAGCCATGTCACGCGGCGAGTGGCTGCAAAAACTCCGTGCCGTGTAATCCTACCTACCTACCTACCTAACATTTAAATTTTGAGTTATTGGGCCTTGCGTGCATCTGCGAGGCGGTAGGGATATTTTAGCCCGGAAGCACGTTAATACGTGGGAATGCACGCTGTAGAGTTTGTCTTACTTGGTCAATGTCAATGTTAGTTTTTGGTCAGGTATTATCTGCGACTGGGTACCTGGCCACACTAGGTAGCTGGCCACTTGCATAATAGAAGCTTGCATGTTGTAGAATTTCGTGTTTTGGTGCTTATAGGGTAGAGTACAACCTATGAGGATGCTGGACGTCAAATTTGGAGGCAAGTTAAGCGGCTGATCAACGGCTGTGCTCGGCTTTGATCGGGGCGGGGGCGTGTGAAGACCATTTTCTTATCTCCGAACAGCCACCATGCACGTTTTTTCCTCACTTCTCACCAATTCCGCACCGATTCACAAGTTTTGGGGCTCGTCCGCATTCCTTAGTTCAGAAGAATGGCTTCCACCTATCTTATACGCGAAAATGCCTCCTCCTCCCCTCCTGGATCCTCCGAAAACTTCACCACCCGATCTCTGGTGGCGCAATCTGGCCACCGCCATGACGAACCCCTTGCATATGCAATGGACATGAAACTTGATACACACCTTCAAAATCAGTTAAACCGTATTGTCCGACCTTCACTAGACTTTTAACCTGGTTACTTCCCTGTCACGACGGGCACTACTCAAATTCACCCAATTTCGTGGGCGCAGAAAGATGGATTTTGTTAGAGGGGTTCTCGGTATGTGGAGCACATAATATGTGATGAGATATGTCTTAATACATCATATGTATCTGTCTAGGCTTTGGTTTGGGCCATAACTGTACTCTGAGCCATGTAGGGTGCACCATTTAGTCTACACACCAATTTCACCCATCCTCCTTGACTGGAAAGGAAATTCCTTAGGGTCCTCATACACCTCAGGTGTTCATTTTAGTGTATCTAATAATTCAACTGAATCCATTGGATAATTTGGGATGCACTGGGGTGACCAGAACGAGTGCGAACGAACAATATAGCGGGGTGGCCAGCTACCCCGTTTATGCCCTTTTGAGATGTCGTGGGAAAGGAAATTCGGTAGGGCCATGAAATGTTCATCTAAATTCGTACAAAATAACTGGGCTCCCTTCTAGGATGCATACCTTCATTTCAGGACCCATAAACCCATATCTACCCTACTCTGTATGCTGGCCCGAGGCCAGAAATGCTAAGGTGGCCAGGTACCCGGTCTCTGATAATAGCGTGTGAAGGAGATCTGCTGTTCCGTGGGTGGGCATCACCTTGGTTGGCAGTACTCTACATGACTCCACACCCCTCTATCGAATGAGAAGCGCCTCGGATTTTGAGGAAGCATGTTGATACGTGAGAAAGCTCCAGTGCTGGCACAATGGAAACCCGTGAAGCTCTGCCGTTATGCGGGCAGCATCACCAGCATATGTGGGAAATCCCAGCTGCGCAGTGTATACTGGGAACAGCAGGGAAGATAATTTCCAGAATGGAGATCTGGGGAACCTGACTCAGTGTTCTCACAAGGAATTCGAGGATCTGGAAGGAAAGAATCAACGTAGCTCCAACAGCATGGTCGCACATTCGTTCGCTCACGCCCAACTCATCCGCTGTCTCGAAAAAGCTTTTCGATCCGACGAGATTCTTTACCAAGCCTGAGGAACACCAAACTTAAATGTGTTGCCCTACGGAATCCCACCCGAGCCAATACCGCACATACCTCACTCGCTGAACCCCAGCAGAGACTGGTCAGATAAACCGGGCACCCGGTCGGACCGCTGCTGCTCCTCCAGTTCCCGTATCCTCTACCTCAGGATCTCATTCTGTCGCCGCACACTCTCCAAATTCGCCGGTGCTGTCGTAGTTTCCGAATGTTCGTCTGCGGGGCTTGTCGTATCAGCAGAAGCGCCAGCCGCTATTGGCAGCTCCGACTCGGCTGGCGCCACGGCCTGAGGTGTCTCCACTCCCTGGATCCAGCGGAGCGCGTCGTGCTGCTTCTGGACAGCACGCAGCTTGTTGGTGAGGCATTCCTGGCGCAAGCGTGCTTTCAATTGGGTGTCGCGTGGGGGCTCAATTGCCTCGTGAGACGCAGGCGCGTTAAAAAATCTGCCTAGAATCAGTGCCAGTACTCAGAATTCGGGATCCCCGCACAGGTAGCCATTATCCGAGGGCATTAACGGCGAACACTGCTATCGTCTGCACCTGGTTTGCCCGGGTGGCGGAAGGGTATAAGGACGGTGAGGTGGCGTAGGAAGGATGTTAGCCACCGGCAAGATCGGGAGCAGTCCAACAGCTTGACAGCAATCGCGCATCGCGCATCTTGATCATCGTCCCATTCAATATAATTCGGTCCCTGTAGATCAACATAACGGTGGAGCCGTTTTTTCTTTAGTTCGCTCACCATCGAACTCTACATGGCCCATTCTGCTCCTCCTCATGATCGCCTCCCCCAGGCCAGGACCCACTTCATCGAAGCTTCATCCCCACTCGGGCATCGGTGTCGTTCACAACGAATGCCAAGCTACACCTGGACCAACACTCTTCATCTGTCAAGACCCCTCGATCCTCAGCCTCGCTGTGACTTCCGCTCCATGAATCCATCCCTGTACATCTTTTTTGACTGCTGTCGCCTCCCTCATTTGCACTTTGTCATTGCTCTGAGCCGCCTGTGGCTGTATCTGTACCTCATTATTTTCCCTCATCCCCATGCATTGTTTTGCATTTCCCTGCCGCCTGTGGCCCCTTCCCAGTCATTTCACTACTAATATATCATGCAGGCCATGTTTTTGGGAAGTCTCTGCTCATGTCCTGACCATCGCAGGTAAGTTAGCATTGATATATGCCTCCCTCATCATGATTACTAATGTCATCTTCGTAGGCGCGCTACTCTGGGACTCATAAACTTGTCCTTAGTCGAAGGGAGATTTCACTGTCAAAGGAAAACAAGTAAGTTTGAGTCAATGCTCCATTCTTCATTCCTTCCTCAGGTGAATGTGGTATCCAATGTTCGAACCAGAACTTCAAGCTTGTTGATGCGGGGAACGCGCGCAAACCACAGACCCAATCTGGTGCATCTGCCACCGCACTAGCCTTGAAGTAGGTATCCTGATGTCTGATTTACAATGCCTTCTCTGCTTGCCTCCACCATTCTTCATTGCCTCATCTCCAATGGTGCTCTCCATTGTACGGACACCCTGATACCTTCTGTGTACGATCAAATCGACCGATGACCGCTGCAGGTGTGTTTCACTGATAGTGAATGGGTCCGCGCTGGAAGAAGGCAATGGCAAGCAGCTCAGCCTGTGTGAGGATCAGGGGTGTACGACAAGCGGGTAGGCAGATGAGGTCCTGGACACCTACCAGATGTTTTATGTAGAAAACCAATATATTTTATGCTACAATTCAACCAGGCATCGTCGAAGCTGCTTCCATCCTGACACCACGCACTGTGTCACACTGATTTGCCTTGTTTGACTTCTTGCAGCGCTGGTCGGTTATGTGGTGGTCGATGTTCTGGTATTTGCATGCAAAGTGGTAGATAATGATGTTGTCTGTCGCACCATTAGCTCCAACAACCGACTGTCGATGAATGGATACGTTGTAATGGTCATAAGCTAGAGAGTTCCATGTAGCTCAGGAGGCCGCTAAATTGTTCAGGTTAGTTTTGCATCAGATCGAGTGTCAGATGGTATACCGAGGATCTCATGATCATGCTCTTTCTGGTTAGCATACCAAGGTTGATTTGTCACCATGGGAACTTGAGTGAGCGCAAGATGCAGTGGCATAGTGTGCTGGAAGTGCTTTCTTCTCAAAAAGCAAATTCTCTGCATTGTTGTTCTCCTCAATTTTGTGTCCTTTGCCCTTGCGATTATTATGAGCCGGAATTTTATCGTCCTCATCGTGTAAGAATTGTTGGTGATCCTCAATGGAAGGGAATGTATGAAAGTTTGTCAGGTACTGAAGATATCTCTCTACTTTCTCTCTGAAGCAGCTGGATGCTATTTCGAATTTGTTCAGCTCAAGGAACTGATCAAAGTTCCCTCGATCTCCCCAGACTGGATATTCAGGCACGGTCTGAGCTTTTTGATAGAAGTCATCACTGACTGCAGTTTTCTGAGATGTTATAGCAGTGAGGTTACTCATCAAATGCCAATCCAAGCCGTAAATAGGAGTTTCTCTGTCCTCTGTACATTCAAATATTTCTGTCAAAGCCCTACTCAGCAGATTCAGTTCACACTTGAAGATCTTGTGAGCTTGACTGCAAGTCAACAGAATGTCAATTGGAATGTGACCAAATGCTTTTCTTCCTATCTTGTAAGCTTTTTTCTTGCATTTCAATTCATTAAGGTTAGATGCATAATCCTGTGAGGATAGATTCAAGGGTAGCTGTAAGTATCTCTTATCAACCACTGATCAGAGAATCTTTACTTGGAGAATGGTTGACCATAGGTTGTGAGTGCACGCAAGTCAACTGGTGGAATACTGGCAAGTTCAATTCCAGGAGGAACCCGAGGAGTACTTGACGGTAGATCAATCTCCTCTGACTCACAACTGTGAGTTGTCCTTGTGCCTTCTACAGGAGTTGGTGCTTGATCTCCTGGTAGAGGCATGTTTCTGTGTAAAGTTGAGTTATAGAAAGTCTGGTTTACACAGGAGTTGCACAAAAGGATTTCTCAATGTGTCCACCAATGTTATGTGACCATATAATTTGGTGTCCTGTAAATCATAGCTAGTATGAAGTGAATAACTTTACCAAATGAAATGAATTGAGTTCGAGAGGCTGAGGATTATTGAGCTGCTTAAGAAGACTAACTGAAAATGGGACACTGAACTCAATGTAGAGGGCTGCTGACGATTAGAGTGAGTCTGTAATTGATGTATGTGCTAGCAATGCTGTAGCAGATTTAGGGCAACAAGAATTGTGAATAGTGCGAGGTGTATTCCAATTCCTCAGGTTGAATAGAGTGAGTCTGTATTTGAGATTGACTACTTAATCAAGAGATTGAGTGGGCAATGTAAGTGTATTGAAGTAACATTGGATGCCTAAAAGTGTGTGAAGTCACACCTTTTATGCATTTTACATGTTTGTATTTAATTGTCTACAATGGAAGCTTCTGCAATGTTCCTTTGACTCAGAATGACTTGGTCTGATTACTTACGACTTGTAACATGACTGTGCAAAGGTCCCTGAGTCAGTCCAAGTCAACCCGGGTCATATTTCCATATTGGGAAGATACACATGTGTTGGCGTTGAACTACCTTCTAACAATAATAAATGTAAACAATGGCTGATCTGACTTCAATTGATGCTCTCAGCTGATGGGAATTTAAAAGTGAATAAAGGCATAACAAAATGTCTTTGAAAATAAGCAAAATAGCCCCAGAACCCTAACAGCTACCATCACAGTTCCCTCCAATATCACATGCTTGATGGAGGGCTGTTATTCCGCTGTGGGCTGACACTCCACTTGTTATATCTCAACAGGCCGGGGTTATATAGCAGGGTGCACCTCAATTCTTTGTTATCACCAGGGACCTCACGGCATTGTAGAACTGAGTTACTTTGTGTGCTCATTGGAGAGGTGCTCATATTGCTCTGCATTGATTCCCTCTATGGCTGGGAACAGAAATGTACATACCTATTTTTGCTCCAATGGTTTGCAGTCTTACGAGGATCCACAGATCACATTCATTATTTTTTTGTTCATGTGTAAGTTTCCATAAGTTGCCTTGGTTGGATGTTAATGTTTGACAGGCGAATCAATAGTAAGCATTAGCTAGCTGTTGGTGTTCCTGTATCTTCATCAGTTCAGGTCGAAATTGTAACAAAAGTAGTCACTCTTCTTGGTGGTACAAGAGGATTATCGGGCTCCACCGAGGTTCTTGATTGCTTGGCCATGCCAATGTGAACATAGGTATGCATACTCAATTATTTATATACTGTGCATTTTTAACTTCATCTTCACGGAATGTGGTTTGTTTCATGGCCTTTCTACATCTTCTGACCTCAAGTGAACATGCAGCTGTACTTCCCTTGCCATAACTTGTGAGTTGGATTGATTCCCACCTGGCAAGTATTAATTAATTATCTGTTGCAGGCATTTATTTCACCATGATATTCCACAAGGCACAAATGACCGAAAGTTGCAAGTCTATGATCTAGATCTTCTGCTCCTCTGATTTATTTCCTACAGTACACCTCTGTCTCAAAGACACTTGCATGCATTTTTTTGGTGTACATTAACCTGTTCCAGACCTGTGTTGTCTTCACTGCACCTCTGTCCTATTCTATATATTAGCGTCTTTGGTAGCCCACATCCAACCCTCATGTATTGAATTCCCTGATCCCATTCCACCAGTGGTTCTCCTCATGAACCTCATATTGAGTGTTAACCTTCTGGGAACTGTATTTGTAGTCATAGTCTCTTGGAACAGACCCCCTCCTTTGTTCCTCCGAGTCATTCTGAATAGTTGTAGTTGAATTGTTGTATTATTACTTGATGGATATGTATTCATTCCAATACTTAACTATGGTCCATAATGCAGGCTGTATAGTGAGGCCATCATTGTGTGGGGCCAAAGTCTGGTTCACATGTAGTATGGCTGGTTTGCCATGAGCTTGACAAACCTTACGTGAAAACTCAACCAGATAATGCTGCGGCACCAAGTTAACACTGAGGACTGGCAATGGGGAGATATGAATGCAAAGAGGGGGGAAAAAATCTGCAACAGTAATTGCATGATAAACAGTAGCCCTGACATTGATGGGTAGCTTTGGGCGGCAGAATTATTGGCCAGTTCGAGCCAATTCGCCTCGGCCTGTCACCGCCAACACTCAAACTGTTACGCTGCCCATTGTCTCACATAGAATGGGCAGTTTTATTCGAGGGACACTGACACCAACTATTGCTATTGTATGCTTGTCCACTGTGTTGTCAGGGTCAGTCAAAAAACGTCAATGAAAGTCAATGACATTGACCTGTCAATGCAATCGACCCGTCAGTGACGGGTCATTGATGGGTCACATCAATAAGTTCCCACGGCCCTCCCATTATTGACCCAGTCGGACCAAAGTCGGACCAAAGGAAGTGGCGGTGCTTTCGACTTAATCGACCGACACTCGGGGATTGCCGGAGACTGGTGACGGGTCAGTCAAAAAGGGTCAAAAACATTGACATTGACTTCACCGTGTTGATTGACCCGGTCAGACCCGGTCAATGACAACACTGCTTGTCCATATATTGCAAGTGTCTTCTCAGGTGTCGTTCTCTAAGATGGACATATTATAGTCAACCAATTGTCAGCGCTCAACATTGCTTTGAATACTGACATTGACATGCCAGACAGCAGACGTAGGAGAGAAAATGACGGAAATTACCTGTCATGAATGTGGATGGAAAAAAAGGACACAAAAGTGACGAAATAGTGGTATGTTCAGTTATCAAATTGATGGCTGAGATGTACACAGTACAATGGAATTCCTCCAGAATCCCTAGCCATCGCCAGGAATCCGCACTGTCGTAACATACTGCCCATAATAACAATGAGAAGAGAATTGGATTGGTCGGGGTATTATTGACAGTTGCCTGACCAATGGCAACCATGAGCGAATGAACAGAGGAGGGTGTATGAAGGGTGAGTAGTCAAGCCTGCCCTTGCGAGCCTGTAAAGTGGCCAGCAAGGTTGGATGACCACTGGGTAGATCAGGGCCCTTGAAGGGCCTGAACCGCAACGAGAGCCACAACAGCAACAGCCGCAAAGAGCTTGTTGAAGCGGAGCGATGCAGCGTCACTGGAGTCGCCCCCAGCGCCAATTGCACCAGAGATCTGTTTAGAACTGTCGCTGTCGCTCGAATCAGCGGCCGAACCTGCATTGGCGACGCCCCCAGTGGCAGTCGGAAGAGCTGAGATCGGGATGGTAGAGGAAACGACTGCGGAAGAGGCCTTGGCAGAGGAAGAGGCCTTGGCGGAGGAAGAGACCTTGGCGGATGATGATTGCTTGGCAGACGACGAGGCCTGCTTGGACGAAGATGCCTTCGCGGAAGTGTGGGTCGTAGCGACGGCCGCCTTTTTTGTGGTCGAAGTGACTTTGTGGGTAGAAGTCGTCGTCTTGTGCGTGGTGGTGGTCTTCTTCGTCGTGGTGGTCTCATCGTCATCATCGCCATCGTCTCCACTGTCGTCATCGTTGTCATCGCTGCCGTCGACGTAAGACCAGGAACCGTGCATGACACCGACATCAAGGTCACCACCAGAGAAGAACTTGAAAAGACCCTTGGTCATGTCGAGCGCGCCCCATGACGGGCAGGTCATGCACTGTGCGGAGTTGGCCAAAGATCCAGGACAGCGAAGAGAAAATGTACCTCATCAACGCAAGTAGCAACAGCCGACTTTCCATTGACCGTAATCTTCATCTGCTTGCCGCAGCATGAACCGCCGTCAAGGAATTGCTGTCAATGGATGGTGAGCTTCACCAGAGCGAGAGAAAAGTCGAATTTACACCAGAGCCCATGGCAACATACTATCGAAGGTTGACGGTTAGGATTATGTCAATACACAAAAAGAAGAGACCCACATAGTCACTGTCCTGATGGTTTTGGCCCGTGCAGGCGTCACTGAAACGGGTTAGGGGAGGGAAACAATGCAAAGAAATTGGACGTACGCGCCGGTATTAGTGCCATACCAAGTAAACTCCGCGTTTGTAAAGGTGCCCCGCTTGCCAAGGGTCAAGGTGCTGTTATCGATGCGCTTCGCAATTGCGTTGTGGCTGCGTGCCTGGTGGGTGCTCGCCATGACGGCGGTGGCAGAGAGAAGAATGGTGAGGCTGGATGAAGTGAGCATTGCAAATGAGGGAGAGGAGGGAATGAGCGTGGTTATGGGCCGGAAGCCAACGTGGAGAATGGGAGGAGGGACGGAAGGGGGTGAAAGGACTGTGAAAGGTGTGTCGTCGCTACAGTTTCAGATGGACATTGTCCCCATCAAAATGCGGTGTGATCAGGCCGTTGAGTAGCGATCACAGAAGAACAATCGACATCAGTCTCGGAGAGTCTGGGACCGGTCGCGTCTACTATATAGTGGGCCGTCGCAGAACCAAAACTTGAACTTGAAACTTGATTATGAAGGCTTTAAGCTTATCTGGAAGGCTCCCATCCAACCGAGTCCGTAATTACGGCGGCTATATAAGACATCAGTGTTGAGTGGGTGGGAAGGCCAAGGCCGGTGGTGCGAAGTAGTGTTGCCATTACATAATGAAGCCAAGCCGCCCCACGAACGCAAGGAACGGAGATCATTCAACATTGTGGCGAAACCCATAACTACGCCAACTTCTCATGACGATCATGTTTGATGGGCGCTCAGGAGTGAGAACTGTGAGAATCGAATCAGACGGCCAGGGAGGCACAACGCGCACTAGGATAGGAAAATAATTTAACTCTCTGAACCTCCCATTGTACAGGCAATAGCAAGGCAATAATAATGTAACATGCATATGTTCTCATCCCTTCATCCTGAAATTGACCGGACACATAGGTCCAGCGCGTTTTCCAAACTTGGATTTATTCCCTGATCTGATGGAATAATCAACTGATAGTTAAACCATCAGCGCCCGCACCGGAAGAGTTCCGAGGTACTATCAGCGACTAGTTAGTCGGCCACCTTAGTATTTACCGTCAATCCTTGGATGCTGTAGGCATCTGGACACGGTCAGGACCTATTGAGAACTGGTCTGGTGTCCTATGATTTGTTTAAGCCCGGTTTCCCGAATTTACATGACGATTTGAGGGTACAGTGAATTTCCTTCCGGCGACATGCCCAAAATGGCAATTGATGGCTTAGTCGGCCACCCGCTTTAATGCAAGGTTGCTGCCTGGTATGGGGGCCCAAGCGCATCGGAAGTTGTCGGGAGGTCATGGAGGAAGTATTAGACAAACTTAGACTGTACATTGGAGCTTCAGGGGAAGTGTAAAAAAATCCTTCTGACATGCATTCAGATGCTGATTAAGAGCACTGTTAACTAACCGGGCGTCGCACAACAGAACAGACTCGTAGCGGTCCAAATCCAAATGCATATGGCTTACTGACAATGTTATGTACATACCTGGCCCAACACATCCATTCCCAACCCCCACCATCTCCTCGAAAAAATCCGAAAGTTGTCGACATCGTATCTGACTGATTTCGGTTCACAGACAGCCATAAGTGAGCAATACACCAAGTAAAATGCTAACGTACTGTGTAAGTCAAGCCATACGTAATACAGAACACCCTTGCCAGGATCTAGACTTGTACCGTCAATGGGTAATACGATATGAGGGTGGCCGAAGTTTGCCCTTCAGGATCAGAGCCAATTCCTTTTTGAGGTCTCGTGCACGCAGGTCCTGATCCTTCAAGCGCAATGGTGGTCTGAATTCGTGGCCTGAATCAGAGGAACAGAGAGATTTGGCGAAGAACGAGCCAGCACTAGCATTGGCGTCTGAATGACAAGAAAATCAGCTTCACACGCTTCGGGGCGGTGATCAAAACGCCATAACTTTTGATCGCCACATCACTTTCTCTCGAAATTTGGTCTGCACCGTCCTCATAGGTCATAGTCCATCCCCCGACACCGAAATGATAACTTGATGAAGTTACTGTCTGTGTAGACTCAAGTGGCCGACTAACTGGGGTGGCCGACTAACCCCTCACCGATAGTAAGTACTGAGGCGGCATCAACATCAAGAGGTGAGCGTCTCTGGATCTCGGCATTTGATCTGGCCACGAGAGTGAGGTCCGGCAATTCCCGGACTTTGCCTCAATGACCTCCTTCACTGAACCTTCATTGGAAATAAAATATGGTCTTTCTCTAAGAAAATTTCCGCTGGCAAATACATGAACGTAGTAGGGAATGGCACATTTCAACCAACATCTTGACCATACTGGTGGTGTGTCGATGACTGCCGCTGACCAAGCACCTGCCTTTTTTGGGGGGTAGATACCCGTGGGAACGTAGGACAGGATCCAGAGATCACGCGCCTCTTGATCAACATTATCGCAGGGATGTCTCCTCACCAACTCCTCGCTGGATTATGCAACTGTGACGGATCCTGGCATGTATAAAGCAGCCGGAAGGATCAACCTGCTTCAGCTTTTCCTTTCTTTCGCGCTCACTCTCGTTGTCCCCCTTCATTTCCTGTTACTCCCTTGTTTTGTTCTTTGTTTCTTGCACAGCCCATTTATCCTGGTCGATATGCAAATGATAGCTTTCACCTTCCTCGGCCTGGCAGCTGCAGCTGGTCTGGCTTCCGGCCAATCGTACGCATCCTTCCCTCTTCGTCCGTGTCTGTTCAATGATCATTGTGTAGACTGTCGTGCTCGGATGCTGTCTCGCACCTCCTAGCAGTGCAGAATACCGACTCAGCTTGCTTCGCGCCTGTCGGACTTTTCGACGTGTTATTTAACAAAAACACGACTGACGGCGCGCTCGAAGCATCCGTCGACAGGTGGCTAACGAAGTTCTGTGCCACTGGGTCCTGCAGGCACGACACCCACCCATTCTGACACTCTTTTCTGCACTGCTGATATGCCTCCTGGCCAGTAACGCAACCCTCGCGAACATTGCCACGAACATTTCAGCAGGATGTGGATCCAACTTCGACGAGGTCACCTGGGCTCCCAGCAGAACTTTGTGTCAAGTCTACAAGTGGACTACCCCATCATGCGCGAGATGATGTGTCTGAAAAATCGCGTCTTGTATCCCTCCCTTTGACAATATGTGTTTACCTTTCACCCTTTCCCTCCAGCAACACCGTGAACAAGTTCTGCATGATGGAGCTCTTCTCCCACGGCGCCTTCTCTTCGGTCAATCGCACTGACTGAGTCGTTGTTCTCGAGCAGCTCTCTTCAGTGCGTTCAACCAGGACTGTACAGGCTGCACATGCGCCGCATTCGCTCTCTACAACAAGCACATCGCTGGTGTGGACGGAACGCGACTGGTAGACACCGTCTCTGGAGTGGGATTTGTCGGTTAGTAGCCCGTTCCACCGGGTTTTTATCCGCTGACCCCTTGTGTGCCATAGACAACTCTACGAGCCTGACTCAGGCGGGCATCTCTCAGCAATCGGTGAACTTCGAATTTGGCGCCAAAGAAAACAGCGCATCATGCAGGGCAACAGGTATGGCTGCTGCAGCCATGCTGCTTGTGTCATTTTCTGTGTTCACCTTGATGCCTTGATCTGCATTTTCCCGCCGTACATACATGCATGGTGTATCTAAGAACACGACCGTACCTACATAGATATTGTCCCTTGTGGTTGACTATTGCTCATCTGCTTCGATGCGTCCTCAATGTTGCTCAGCACATCCTTCACCAGCACAAGTGTGTCCAAAATAATTATGCACTTTGATGGCTGGAAACCCAACTTTGCCATTTGTGCAACCTCAGTCCTCTTCCAGTTTCGTCTGCCTCAACCTCTATTTGATCAACCTTTGATCCCTTCAATGTTTACATGTAACAGGTTCTCTGCTCTGTGAGTATTGCATGCATAGCAGCTCAGTGATTCGAATTAGTGCTGTCCAAATACAATACAAATATGGATTTTCCCGTATCATATTCGTATTTGTATCGTATTTGCCTCCTGGAGGCATATCTTATTTGTAGCATATCATATTCATATTCTGGGACAATATTAAAATATATTCTCAGCAAGTTTGAGAGATTGAGTGCCAGCCTCAATTAAATCACCCAGAATGCATGCCTGAATGTCCAGAACAGATTAGGCAGAGAAAACCTATAGTTGACAGTTAAAAGTATGGTCAGGGAGTCATTGATATCGTGCAAATCAGCTTCATCGCAATTTGATCACAACTTTCTATCCCAGAAATGTTTAGAAGTCCGAAAAACACTGTTAGGTCCGCAATGGTTTCAGTGATCTGGGTTGGCCACTTATAAATTTTCGGTGGTTCCCGCAAGGCTGAATCAAGTGTTGTTGAAGTGCCGAGAATACGCAAAAATATGAATATGATACGACCTGCATGTCATATGGTATTCATATTGTATTTCATTATTCGTATTCTCAGGCGGGTCTTGAGAGCGTATCATATTCACTGTATTAAGAATAGATTCAATACATATTCGTATTGATTGAGTGGGTCCCATGATTCCACCAGCCATTTAACATTTTCCTTGTGACCTAATTGGCCTTTTTTGGCCTTTTGACCTTGGCGAAAAGTTCACAAGGTCAAAAATAAATAAAAAACACCCCGATGCCAATGCACTTGGTGAGAAGGAAAAAAATGTGTTTTTTCGGCCTTGTTCAAATCATGACTCCACTTGTGGCCTTGTGGCCATTGTGGGCCGTTCTTGGCCTTGTACAAGGCCACAAGGGATTTGTCAAAAGTCCGACAAGACTTGCCTTTGCTTTGCTTCAGCAATTTGTGTTTCCCTGTGTAACATCCTGGGCTGGCAATATCTTCTGTGATGTTTGTAGATTTGATTAATATTTCACAGTATGCTACAGCATCAATAAATGTGACAGTTAGCCTGTTAACAAGGGGAAATCGGGATTCGAAAAAAGGATATAGGGTTGAAAAGTTTTTCGGCTCATCTGGGGACCCCCCCCTCCTCCCCCCTCTGCATTCTCAGTGACCATACAGGCCTTCTATTTTGTTTCTATCTACTAACTACATCATTTGGGCCCTGATACCTGGCCACATTGAGAGTTTTCATATGCTGTTCCAATAGGGACAGTCAGCGTAGAAGGTTTTGGGCGGTTTTGACGGACGGTTTTGAAAACGGTTTTCGAAATAATTAGCATGAGAAAACCGCCGAAACCCAAAACCGCCTTCGAGATGTAAAACCGCCTCCAGAGGTGGTTTTACATCGGTTCTTGGAGGCGGTTCCGGTTTTCGGTTTTCGATGGTTAACTCGACTATGATTTGGCTTGTGCATTGAATAATTTATTGACCGCTGACTAAGCTGCGCCCTTTTTCCTCAGTCTTCCTCTCGACGTCGCTATCGTCTCCGTATGGCGCCCAGAGTGAGGCGGGCTGCTATTAGCTCGCAAAAGGCCAAGGACGTCGCCGACATCGCCGCACGTCAGCAAAACAGGTCGCGTCACTCCCTTCCTTTGTGGTCGCGGATGTACGACTTCAAGAGCTGTGTGGCGGGCGGCATGATGGAAGATGTACAGCCACAGAAATAAATAAAAATAAAAAAAAGTGGAACAACTCTGATGGGTAATTATCAGTTGAAAACCGTCCAGAGAACCGACTCACAAAAAGGGTTGGTCAAGATTGAGGTCGGTTTTGGATGAGATCAAACGGTTTTGATGAAAAACAATTACCAAAACCGCCTCGATAACCGTCATCAAAACCGCCTCAAAACCGCCCAAACCTTCTACTCTGACTGTCCCTAATGCTCAAACATGATCCAATGCACAAATAATGCCAAAGCACAACAACTCGGGCTGTTCCCACCCCTTGTCTTAAATTTCCTGAATTTCACTTTTCTATCCTTTGCTGCATGTTCTGAAGGTAAATTGAAATGTAGGCAAAAAAAAAAAAAAAAAACCATCCCCCCCCCTACACCATATCCGAAATCTGGGGCCGCAGTAATCTTCAGCCTGCGGGTGTAGTGGTAGATAGGATACATGCATCCTTGGTTGACAAATTAGACTGTGGTGAGTCAGCTGTTATACTATGCAATATGTCCTTTCGCATCTCTTGCTCTGCTGTGTCCACTATATACTATAGGATGAATATTATCCTTTGGTTTTCAACCTATCGTAGGATGATATTTACCACTGTGATCTCCGAGAGCCAATCAGCCTATATGGGCATCAACCTATGGTAGGTTGAAAAAACACCTCATATCATTTCAACTGTTAAATGAACAGGATCTCAACTGAGAAGGTGTTTCTAATCATATATTAGATCTAAACTGCCTCTTTAGAATGTGTGCCATGGAACCCTAGCGACCTGTCTTCGTTGTCAAAACCGAGGTAGTATTTGGTTATGTTTGTTTCCAACAGTCTCGCATTGATCGCGCCACATAATCTATTCCAGTATCTGCATCTGGAAAACACCCCATGGCTACGTCGAGCTATGGAGGAGCCAGGAGAGCAGGAGGCTCATAGACATGTCCCCCCTATGAGAGAGTGTGCATGTCTATCAGAGACCCTCATAGACACGTAGATTCATAGGGCCATAGAGCCATAGGACACCATCGAGCGACATAGACCACGTGTTTCTACGATAGACAGTGTAGCCGACGTGTCACGTTGATATTCTGGTTCACATCACATCATATTGACGATGATATTGTATGATATCGGGTGGGATACATAATAGAGAAGAGAAACATGTATTGCCGTCGAAAATACAGCGGCATGTAAGGATCTAACAGAAATACAGTCAGGTCAGCGAAGGCACAGTAGTACAGCTAGTAGCACACGGCACAAGTGCGGGACGGTTGGATGGAATGCTGGGAAAGGATTGCAGCTTTCAAAGAGAGCTTGACAGATACAGGTTATGCCAGTGGCCCACTTGACTCTTGCATGCAAGCCTTGAAGCCAGAGTGATGCTTGAAGTGTTGAAGAGCTTGATGAGGGCCGCTTGAGATTAAGTACTTTGAAGGAACAGACCAGCCTTGAGGATTGAAGTCACACGAGGGGACAGAGCTGGGAACGGTAGCTATGAGTTGGAGAAGACGAAAGTGGGGGAAGAACTTGAAGGCGTGAGTTCGCCAAGTCGGGGTCTTTTAAACAAGTCGCAAAATCAGCTGACCGGCTGCCAGCGTATCGGAAAGCACATGTGGTGCGGTGACTCTATGTGCAACGCTAGAGAGGACGGGATCTGTAATAGAGCTGGGGGTTCGAGGTAGAGCAGGATAGAGCGAGGTGTCTATGGAGCTCTACAGAGAAGCGATGTCCCTACCGGTAACTATGTCGTCACCGGCAATCTATGGCGCGGCCCGGGCCTCTACATGCTCAAAAGGTGTTTCCAGATGTGTACTCCTCAACTTAGATGCACTGATTTAACTAAGATACATAGAGACTGGGGGATGCTCCCTAGATTTTTTTAAATATTCTTGAGCACATTTTTAGCAGGGTAAAATCATTGCAAGAAGAACCAATTGAATTCATGCCTTGTCCTCTTCCCTGAGCCACTCCACCTGTGCCAGAGTGCCGCTGCAATCTATAATCGCCCACTGATTTGCAGCATCCTTGACTCACCCTATGAGGGATTGTACACTTGTTGTGTCAATTACATCCAGCTGTCCGTGCTTTGAATAGAAATGGATGTCAAGACCGCGGAGCTGTGCATCTTCTGGCAGTAGGACACAAGTACAAATCGCCGCCAGGATGTATGAAGTGGGCTTTGCTATCTCCAATGAAGGGCAAGCAGCCGGAAAATGAACACGATAAATGTGGGTTAATTGCCTGTAAAATGTTGTGAGCTCAAATTTCGGCTGTACGTTCTTCTGGCAAGCATTTTTATCAATCAGCATTTCATACTGTGATTCTTCAGTGTAATATCCAACAAGACCAAAGGAACACGAACTCGCGCATATGTGGCATCTCATGCATCTTCCGCTGTCACACCCACTGAGCAGGAGCGCATAGTATCACCTGCCTCTGAATCAATGCACCACACCTTACCCCATTCCTCAATTATGGCGGTTTTGAGAGCAATATGAGCCTGGCTCATCTTTTCACCCGATCTTGTTACTAGTGATGTGGCGATAGTAGTGATTTGATTAAGCTGTGGTCGCACTGGCGACTTTGGAGGAAGCAGGATGCATGAAGGATCTAAGAAGTATGATCAGAATTACGATGGTACAATTTAACTTCTTACAAAGAGGATCCGAAAATGAGCCCTGAATTTCGACACAAGGATCTGACAGAGAAAGCTCTTGAAAGACATTGTAGACCACTTTTATCTGGGTGAGTTGCATAGTCTCCAGAACGTAATGATCCATGGAAGCCCATCGGAATCTGCGGCTCCAAATTCCAGGCTGAATACTGCTATGGTAATGCTCCATGGGAAATGGCCAGTAGCACCAAACCAGACCAGCGAATTTAATCCCAGGTGTGATGTGCAAGAGGCCGTGAATGGTCTGTGGACATGCAGACATTCTCTAGACTTTGTGCTGGAAGTAAACACTGTAAAATACTGTCAGTTAAATTTAGGAGGATGTTTGGGATACACACTCTTCAATTTTCAAATTTAAGGCGCAGATTTAAGAGGTGGACAAGCTCGATGAAGTGGTAATACTTTGCGTGCTTCAACTGGTGCCGCAGAAGCACCGGTCCAAGATAAAGAGTCCAGAATGACCACATCTCTGCTGAGACATTAGGACGATCCTTGGCAAGGTTAGGGACATGGCTGCCACAGGCAGATGGGATTGTATCGGAGGCAGACACTGTTCACGAGGCTATGGCCTCCCACACTGCTTTTCCCAACTCTTAATTCTCCCAGCCAGCGTCAAGCCCCTTGAACTCTCCCACCCAATGCAGACTGAGGTACTCATACCCAGTTACCATTGTCTCGGGTCTTGGCATTCTTATAAAAGCCACAAGTATTCTACATTAGGGTCATTCACAGTAGCCTTTTTCACTCCTTTTTTCACTCCTTTTTTCCTCCCTTTTTTGTATTCCTTTCGTTTTTTCCTGGGTTTTTTTCCCTTTTTCGGGTCAGGCATGTCAAGGGTTGAAAAGGGGAAAAAAACCCCTAGTCAAAGTGCCAAAATGATGAAAAACTAGAGAAAAAAGTGGCCAAAAAGGGAAGAAAAAAAGGCTACTGTGAAACCCCCCATCTGCGGCTCCCTTTTTTTCGGCCCTTTTTCATCTCCTCTTTTGACTTTCAGTAGCTACTGGAGCTGGCATGTCTGCTGCAATTTTTATTGAGCTCAGCAAGGGCTACGCTGAGCCGCAAGCATGGCCACGGCGGCCCGGTGTGACTGTCCGTGACCCAGTTACATCACATCAATCGATCTCATCCATGCCGACCATAGCCCCACTAGCAGAGGAGAGAGAAAAGAGGGTTAGAAAAAGAACTGTAACAACTGCATAGGTAGTGCTGCGAGAAGAAAATTGAGTTTCAAGTGGAGTTTCAAATTGAACGTAAGACTCAGCAAGTCAGCAAAGGTGCGCCGGAGGCTTCAAGAGTGCTCGAACAAATCTTTATTTGTTAGGCTGTTGAGTGGAAAAAAGGGGCCATGCACAGAAAAAAGGGAACAAAAAGGGAGCAAAAAAGGAGCAAAAAAAGGGCCAAAAAAAGGGAACTGTGAACAACCCTATTGTAAAGGAGGAGATTTGTACCCCACTTATCCTCTCAATCATATGTCCTTTCTTCCACTAGCTTTTTGACTTGAACCATCAACCTCCACAGGCTATTACCTGCTATTGCACTCGCTCCGCTCCATGGACTATTATCCATGCACGTTCCACATTGCTCTCACTTGCCCAGGCTATTATTACCTGGTCACGTTTACTCACTAGTTGTTTTATAGGTCCTCCGTCGCTATTGTCCCACTCCACAGACTATTATCTGTGCACGTTCCGCATTAGCTCTTGTCTCCGCATTTAGTTCTGGTCCCTTGTTGCCCACCATCTCGTGTTAGTTATCACTGGTGTCACGTTCATCTCAACCAGGAGTTGAGTCTTGGTTCATCTTAGACCACCTCACACACCCGCATCTACTGTTTCTCCACTTGCAGTAGAGTTTTGTTTTGGCTTGCACTCGTAGCAGCAAAAGCAGGCATATCACCACTTAAATGGATTGAAGCCATCCCATGATGCACCCAGGCCAACATCATGAAGGTCCAAGAATTACTTGTGCTGGTACTTCTTGCCATTTATCTCGACCAGCTTCTTTTGAAGAGAATGATAATGCGAACCGTCAAAGACGTCGGTGGTGGTTCTGGGCTTGTGCTTGCACTGAGAGCCATATTGCTGCTTCTCTGCCATATCTCGATTGCTGGCAAACACAATGAGTCGGGGAATAATAGGGATGTAGGTTTCTGCTTTGTGGTTTATATTTGTGGTTGATGGTTGGCTGATCACGTGGTCAGACACGGTCCGAATTCGGACTAAACACATGACCAAATAGATCGGAAATGCAGCTCAAATATACGGCTCAATACTGATATTGGATACTGAGCGGAGTTTGAATTGCATGCGCCATGGTGTTCCATGTAGTTGCCATGCAGTCAGTCAGCGATTTTATTCCTGACATCTGCGGCATGTGTACATTCAAATAGGCTGGGAATTTTGGTATGCAGACAGGGTTCAATTAGGGTTTACTTATCCAAGTCTGAGCCTCATCACAAGCATGCTCAGAAACAGGCTGGAATAAATTATGTATAATCCAACCTTTCAATTCTATCCTTTAGTATGACGTCTAATTAGTTGTTGTGCACACGTGGGAGCTTGTGTTCTCCATCAATGGAGCATGCAAAGCATGGTGAGTGTCCACGAAGTCGCACCCATGCCACCCACCCGCGATCACAAAGACACAGCACCCATGGTGCAAGGATTCTTGCACCGCTTCACAGCATCTTTACAAGTGGGAGTGGATGTGGGATGCAGAGGAGGGAGGTGTCTGCAAGTCTAAGAGGGAGTCAGTAAGTGAGTTTGAGTAAGAGAAAGGCTAAGTGGGAACGAGAACATACCATGGAAGATGCTGCCAAACCCGACTTGACTCGGTGGCACACAAGGTGCAGGAGGCCATGGACAATGGGTGTGCAAGACACCTGCAGTGGATGTAACTCGCTGCAGAGATAGGCACCCACCTGGTGCCATGCATGAGAGATGTGAGTGAGCATGAGAGGTGCTGAGTCGAGCATGGGCATCTGGGGGTGCAGAGATAGACATCTGGCTGTACCATGCGAGTGAAGGCATGAGAGAACAAGTGAGGTGTGGTGGGAAGGTGTCACCATGCGCATACAATCACATTGGTGTGCTGCATCTGCGCGTGTGGTTGGACGTGGAGATGGCAGACATCAGCAGGAGGGTGGGGCCCAGTTGCACGATTGAGAAGGTGGTGTGGTTGTGCTGGGACAGGCATGAGGGCAGTGGGTGCAGGTGATTCGTGAAATTGTGAGTGAGCAGGGAGGGTCTGCAGTAGGAGGAGGTAGCGAGAACTGTGTACATACCATGAACTGTGTGGTGTTCACTGTCTATATCTTTCACCTGTCAACTCTATACCCTGCGAGTCAAGTCGCCCCCAGCCCCTTACACTCCTACTCCTGAAGACATGTTGAATGGCACATGCGCACGGTGCGGCTGTGTGTCTGTATGCAGGGCTGGATACAAATCCCTGGTCTTGGCCTGCCAGTTTCATGGTGATTCATTCACTGGTGCTGGGTGGTGGAGGTAGAAGGGGAGAGTGCGGAGTCAGACACATGCAGAGGGGACAATGTGGTGCTGAAGAGGCAGCACTTGATTGAGCTTTGATTGAGCTGATGTCGTATTGGAACTCCGCTCAGTATTGAGATTTCTCTTGTGCTTTTTATTTGAAGTTTTTTAAACAGTTATTGGGCTCATTTTGAGTATCTTTAGTACCACGTTGGCACCTGCCACTGGCTGAGCAAGCTTGGCAGATGTTTGGCAAGCTCGGGAAGGTCTCGCCAATCTAAACCAAAGATCTCACAAGCATGTGTAATATTTTAGTATCTTTATTATCTTTATTTTATTATTTCAGACCACCAACATCAGTATCGAGCCAAAAATGCTGTAGCAGCCATGTCAGAAATATTTCCTTTACCAGATACATAATGCTAACAAGATATTTTTTTCCTCTGTGCCTGACTGATGGAAACCATCCAATTTATCTAATCACTGGGCTTACCTCTGCACGATAAAGAGACATTATTCCCCAAGATGTAAAGAGGGATTGTTTCAGAGTTTGTATGCCTGTTTTCAAGTGAATTCATATTTTTAGGAGTCAAAAATTCGCTGATTACAGTAAAGAGAGCTTGAGAATATGCCACTATCACAGACTGCATAGTTGGCCAGACTAGGTAATTGGCCACTTGGACAATAGAGGGCTGTAGACCAGAAGATATGACATCAGCCATTTGACATATAAATTGTGGCTTGTTTGGCCTTGTGAGCTTGTCAACAAGCTCACAAGGTCTCACAAGGTCAAAAAGTTGAGAAAGTCAAAAAATACCCCCTACTGAAATGGGGGATAAAGCCCAATGCACTCCCCCAAAAAAAAAGATTTGGCCAAAAATTTTGACCTTGTCAAAATCGGGACATGGTTTGTGACCTTGCGAGCTTGCGACCTTTTTGGGCCTTTTTTGATCCTTCCTATGAAGCCACTTGAAGCTTATTTTTGGTCGCCATGTCCTCTGTCTGTTGCGCAACACCCTGTTAGTTCGTGACCCCGATTCTGCATATTGAGCTCAGCAAATATTCATACCCCTCACATAGCTCGGATGTATAGTTTAACCATATACAATAATCCCTTGATACCTGTTTTACACCTACAGATGCACCAGGGCCCCCGTTATGGGCCTGACCCCAACTAGCCTGTATTTTGCCTTTTCAGCATGCTGTCGGAAAAGGATTCACACAAGCATCAAACCACTGTGTAAATTCGGCCAAATGTGTTCAACCAATTCCTAGGATGTGTGCCTTTGTTCTAGAACCCCCAGGCCCTGACATACTGACTCCACACTTTGGGCATGGGCCGAAAATGCCAAGGTCCCTGACAGTACAGCAGTTCCGAGAAAAGTTGGTGGAGAGATCAGTGATGCCTCATTATTGGCATGAGAGAGAATAATCTGCTAGTTATTTCTTTGTCTGTGTGTCTTTTATGGGAGGACCTAGCCCTGGATAAAAGGTGAGAGTGAGCTTAGAAAGCAAAGGATGATGGGTATTTGAGAAAATGGCTTAGATGCACACACTAATGCAGCTTTTGATGCAACTTTGACGTCTATTTTGTATCCAGGTATTATTCTGGGCTAGATGATGCTGTCTCCTGCAACTACATTCACATTTCCATAATGTTGGCTGCACTGGCAAGAGGGTGGGAAAATATTCGGTTATATCTGGGTTCCTTATATAGAAGTGATCCGTGTGATCCGACTTTAGAACCAGAACCACAAAGCACAACCATCCTGAAATGTATGGTTCTTGGACCACAACTAGACCCAAAAATATGTCCCACAACCTGCATACATACACCAAATAATTTTTAGTGATAAAACAGGTCATGTACGGTACATTTTTGCATGGTTGTTGCATGGTTGTGCTTGGTGGTTGTTGGTTCTGAAATCTGATCACACGGATCATGTCCATATTGGGAACCTGACATGACCAGAAATATTCCCACAGTGCTTCAACTGTATTCCACTGGTTGAGCATTTCAAGTTTTTCACCAATATTTTCGCTGAAAAACTTCAATATTTTTCAGACATTTGTCAGACATTTTTCACTGAAAAAGTATGTGAAACATTTAAAACTTTTTCAGTGCTTTTTGACTCAGAATCAAGGTGAAAAATTCGAAATAAAACTTATGATTTTTCTTGCAAGAGTAATGCCAATAATTCATACACATTTGCAGGCAGGTGAAAAATTTAAAACATTTTTCACCACAATTTTCACCTGGAAAAATGCAATAAAATGCATGAAAAATCTTCAGTGAAAAATGGTATAAGATTGGAAATGGAGAATCCATGTTTTCAGACATTTTTCATAATCTTTTATTTCGCTTTTTCACTGAAAATATGATGAAAAAGATAAATCATTTATTACCACATTTTTCAGTGAAAATACGAGCGAAAAAGTCAAAATATTTTCCTGACATTTTCTACTGGGAATGAGAGTGAAAAATGTGCAATAATGTTCAAGAATTTCCTGATGAAAAGATAAATCATTTATTACCACATTTTTCAGTGAAAAAGTCAAAATATTTTCCTGACATTTTTCACTGGCAATCAGAGTGAAAAATGTGAAATTACTAACCTCCAGGCACCCCTGGTACCTTCTTCTGGACCTACAGTCACAGACTAGGAAGCGAAATGACTGTACACTAGAATTACAGTCAAGCATGGCTCAATGGGATGATCAAATTTTCTTCCCATTCAGGATACCCAATATAGACATTTCTCACAATTATGACCCAGCTGATCATAGTTTAAGGTCAAATGTATCGCCTCCCCAAGTTTTTATCCCTATTTATCATGTTTCGGGCTACATCCAGCGGGATCAAGCCCAAAAGTCGTTATCTTATGCCTGTATGGAAACCGGGACAGGACAGCCTGTTTTTGGCAGGATTACCTGTGAGAGCATTGCTTGCCAGGTGTTCCTGGGCCATGGCAGCTGATGTATGACCCCAAATACCTCCTAATACTGCTGACCCGCTCGCATCCTGTATCAGTACAAGCAGTTGCTGGGCCGCAAAGGTGAGGTGGTTCATCACAGACAAGTATGTGTCTCACTACAGGGCGCATGCATTTGCAGACTACTTGATAGAGAACTGAGCAGGTGAGTAGATGCAGCAGCTAATTAATTATCCATACTATCCCCCCCCACCACTACGGACAAACCTAGTACTCGGACAAATGGATATTTCTCAACCAATACTCAACCGTTTCCTGAGATCTTTGGTTCAATATGGTCTGTAAGAGGTATTCTAGAGATCCCAAGCGTCAAAACTTTGGATTCTGCTCTGGTGACTACCTAAGACACCTGAGATGTTGGCAAGTAGTGGAATTTCGGTTGAATTCTGCATATTTGATGCCACAGGAGCACCCACCAGAGGGCGGACTGCCTCGATAACACATTCCCAGAACTCATTCATATTGTATGAGTGCTCATGCAAAAATCCAGGTGCACTGTTGTCTTGTAACTCTCACAATGACTCAAAAATCTGTAAGTCTATGCAGAGCTATTGGGGGTACCTTCTATACTATGGTGGTCCATTACTGTCTATCAGTTTCATGCCCTACAATATACTACTACATGGATTTTTCAACACACTCATGCTGCTGGCAGCCCAGTATGCCAAGTGTAAGACCCAGAGGCAATAACATGGAATGAATAAAACTGGTCCAGAGGCTCTATCACTTGTATTTGACAAATATTCACAGATATTAGGCACAACTAACATATGCTGCCAGATATAAATCCTACATCTCAAGTCATCTAAGTCAAGCCTCAGTTATAGAGGTTAGTGATACATGTTCAAGATTTAGTTATGCCTATGTGGTCTAGTCGGTAAAGGTAGTAGTCTTTTGTTTTGAGTGTTTTCAAGAGGTCGTAGGTTCGAATCCCGGCGGTTGCAAATTTGCTCATTAACCTGTGTATAATAATAATATAATAAGTGTAATATAGTAATAGTAACTCCTTGTCTTGGCCACTTGAGTTGCTTCTCCCCAATTGTTGAAGACCCACTCATAGACTGTCAAGTGATTGGTGTTTTTTTGCCATTCTAGCTGATGTATGACTTCTATCAGGCCTATGGAAGCTATGAGCTATGATAAGAACTATGAGACCTATGGTGGCTATCATGTCTACCCAACTATGGTAGACTGGGTGGTGTCTATGGTGGTCTATGTGGTGGAAACCGCCCCTCCCACCTTTCTATATAGACATGGGTCTGCTATGTCATCTTTTATGTCTTTTTGGGGCTATCTGGGTCTATAGTGCAACTTCAGATTTTCCTGATGCAATAGGTTACTGAAACTATTCTATGATAGGTTGAAATTCATCGGGATGGAAACATAGGATGAAACAGACAGTAAATAGGATATGCTTCAACCTAAACAGAGTAACAGTAACCTATTACGGTGTACTTTTCATCCTATGGCTGGTGGTAATCAACCTAAAGGGCGCTGAATTTGCTCCTAATACAGGTTGAGATATAGGTTGAACTTCATGCTGTGCCGCCCCTCAGAGGTCTCCTCTTGGGTTTGTTTGCAGTCAGGGAATCAAGAGGGGGGGGGGGTGAATTATGCCCTCGCATGGGGATGCATTAAGGCTGTGCGCAGAGGTGTAGTCAATCCGCAGTGCATAGTTGAACACATGATGCAAGCCATGGTGGGCACGAAAGAAAACCAAAGGTCCAGTGAAGAGGATAGAAAATGGAGATAAGGTTGAATGGGGAAAGGTCATCAATAAGCCCAAATGAACAAAGAGCATTTCATTAAAGAACGGGTAATGTCGGGGCTTTGCCCCCAGAAAGACACATCCCAGATTCTCTTCAGCTTCGACGAAATCTAAGAAACCCGAAGAAATCTACAAAATACTCTCCAACTTCCCCGGAAAGAACATCGAAGAAGCTGGAGGCAAGGACACATCGAATCACTTATCCGACGATCAGAAGGATGTGCTGACGAAATCTTCTATGGACGCTCTGGCTCGTCATCTCGGCAAGGAAGTTTTTGATCGACTCTCCCTTGAAACGAAGCGCAAGATCAGCCTTTTCTTTTCGGCAGGGTGTTCCAAGAGGTCAACTCTTGGCAAAGCCTTCACGGATGGTATGGATGGCTATTGCGATGAAAATGATCTCAAAGGCCCCGTGTGTGGCATCGATTCTCCTGCGAAAGTCCAAGCTCAACCGTTGGGCACCTCGAGGATCAAGTAATGTTCCACCGAAACGATACTCAATCATTCATTGATACCTACTTGAACATGGAGGCCGACCAGCAATTCCTATGTCAAGAAGTGCGAGTTGCTGATGTGAGCGGAACGAGACATACACGATTAGTAGCATAGGTGTTCGCTGAGCACCTATTGCGGGCTTGAACACCTATTCCGACAACGAACACCTATCTGGTTTGTGAACGCCTATTCATCAGGTGAGCGCCAGTTGATGTGCGCGGCCCGACGGTAATCACAGCTACGCGAGTTTTTCCATCAAATCCCCATGATCTTCGTTCTTCCTCCCACTACCTCGCCCCTCGATGGGTGGACAGGACCTTGTCCTTGTGGTCCCTCTTCGGCCCAGCGACGACGATATTGAAGACCATGCACGGGGTGGGGTCCCCGTACGTCGCACTCCTGCCACGTGGAGCTTCCCATTTGACCAAGAAACTAGCGACAATTTTCCTCACAAATGCTCAGGTTATAAATCGAATGCAGTGACGCGTGGACCTCCTCGGCTTTCAGTTGCATCCCCCATGGCCGCCAGCCGCCAGGGAAGAAATCAGGAAATGCACCGCTGCCGGTTGGACGTTAGGTGGATCTGGTGTGTCTTAATTGTATGGTCTCTTCGCGTGTCTTTTAACGCACGTACTCTAGTGCACACAAGGCAGGCTGTGTTGTGAACCAGCCCCGCTGTTACCGTCTTGAGGATGTGAAGCAGCTTTCGTGGGCGGGTGATGTTCGTTTTGAGATGTCCTCGTAGACTATTTTAGACACTTCAATTTATTAATTTCTTTCGCTCATGCAAAGCAATTCCCGTGAATAATTCAACTTGTCCTGACTCGGATCCTGGAAAACGGTCACCGAAGGCGTTGGTTGCGCAACATCTCCCACGGAGTTGCATTTGTGTGGTAAGCGGGCATTTAGGGCTGTTCGCCGTGCCCGTCACGGGCACGGCCGTCGTTTCGACGGGAGTGCAACGGCCAAATCCGTCCCGTTACCGTCCCGTCGCGAGGCAAACCAAAGGCTCCACGGAACGGGATGGACGACGAGACGGCCGTCACGGCCGACGCGACGGGTAGCCTACCAGATGGTTTCTCAACACAAGTTACAAGACAGGAAACACGTGGAGATGCTCTAAATTCACCTGCACGTTGAAGTTGTGTTCGGGCTGTTCTGTAAGTCGAGATTTTACGGTCAAAATGGAGCTGAACAATATGTTTCCTCGCCTCAAAAGCAAGAAAACGAGCGAAACGGAGCCCTTTGCATTTTTCTGCGTGTTTTGCAACGCATCAAAATCGTTCGAGGAAGGATTGAACCAAGTTGAACAACGGATTTTGATGACAACCCAAAAAAGGTAAGCGATGATCTTGCGATCAACACTTAACCGGAAAACGCTGAGGCCATTATTAAGAGAGCCGATGTCATACGATGCCTACCAGTCAACGTGCAAGTATCCAGGAAGGTAGAGCGACCCTTTCCACGCCAAACTGGTCGCAATATGTGAAGATTCAGCTGTTCAACATCTTCAGAACCGTCGCCCGTCAAGTGACGGTCAACGGCCGTGATTTCGACGGCCGTCGGCGCAGGAATCCGTCCCGTTACCGCCCCGTTGAAAGTTTCCTCGAGGCCCCGACGGAACGGGTCGGCTACCCGCCGACGGAACCCGTCGAACCGGCACGACGGGCACGGCGAACAGCCCTACGGGCATTGAGGGCACGATAGATGTCCTAGATAGGGGATATTTGACGGAATAGCGTTCAAGTGATGGAATAGGCGTTCACGCGACGGAATAGGCGTTCGCGCGACGGAATAGGCGTTCACTGCCATCAATAGGCGTTCGTGAACGCCTATGCTACTAAAGTTGTCGTGCCTCGAGCGGAACCGAGAAGCGATGTATTGAAGAGCTGCCGACTCATCCGCAGTAGAAGGTCCATGTCAAACGGAGCAATAATGTCAAAAAAGCCACCAAAGCTGCCGCCGAAACCGCGCGCCTCGAGGTGGTTACAGTGGAGCTTGATTTTTGCCAAACTAGATAAGATGAAGAACATCGGCCTTCTCAACCAGCTGGAGAACCATCGCAGAAGAGGGGACATAGCTATTCTAATGAAGTCCAAGATGGGAGCTAAGCCAGTGGGGCATTAGATTCACTGCGTTCAGGCCCCCCTCAGCAGAGCCTGTCGAGCTAGGTGGCTATGCGTGGGGCTGTGCCGCATGGCCACCTAGCTCGGCAGGGCCGGGCAGGCTCTGCGGAGGGGGGCCTGAACGCAGTGATTGTTTGCCCAATGCTCATGCACCACTTGCGATGGAACTCTGAAGGCTGGAGAATCCAAATTCGAGAGAAATACTCACGGCTCTGTGCCAGTTACAAGGATACTACACGCCCATTGCCGGCGAAACTATCAAGTCAGAATACACTCACTATATAGGCCTGAAATTGCCCTGCTTTTTTTGCTCCCCTTCTTTCGATCACCCTCGGCATTGCGCGGTTAGCCCATCAGCTCAAATTGCGTAGGGGCAGATTCGGTTTTAATCAGTCATACGACCGATTTCTGATCACCCATGGAATGGCGGGGCAACTAGATATGCAGACTGTATTTTTCGCAAATACAAGTCCCCCCAGCGGCCCCCCGGCCAAAGTGCGAAAGCTCAACCATGATCCCTTCGTCAGAATACACCTTCCTTGCCTATAAGACCATAAGTTTCCTTACCTTGATATCCGGTTATCTCTGGGTTGTCCAAGTATATTCCCAACTCCGACACTTGAAGTGCGAAAATGAAGTCCTCTTGTTTCTAGCTTCTTCATCCCATTCTGCATCTGGTCTCCCTCTTCCTGCAACCGATTTGTATAATCTGACGTCTACAGCCTCTGCACAATGTCTGGCAGTGCCTGAATTACAAGTCAGGATTCCTTGGTGCTGAGATCAAGTCCCTTGGTATTCAACATGTTTATCTCCATCTCTTTGAAGGAAAACTAGACCCGCACCTGTAGGCAAAGTACTGTCTCTTACATATATCGATATTTGATATAAAGTGCCTGGTATTAACTGATAAGGTAGACGGGATCAAGGAAATTCGATAATTTGAGTTGCAATTCTATTGAGATTGCCCTAATCTACCTTCCCACGACTTTGAATCCACTGAGTGCCATCCACCGCCAGCATTCTTCTTATACTCTAAATACTCTCAATTCCAGGATGCACACCACAACAAGTGGCCTGTTCGCCCTTCGGCAGTTATTTGAATATATTTCATTAAAGGCTCTCCCCACCAACCCGCAATTTTTTACGATCAAAAATACATTATTTTCTGGACCCGCAGTACCAAAGGGATGTTGCTTAATTCCGCGCATCAACCAGCGGAAGTAAATTATAGCCGACATTGTGCCATCAAGCAGTGGCGGCATACATCCCAGAGGCCCGAAACGCTAGTAAAATTGTGTGGCGCCGACGCAGACTCAAGAAGCCAACATTACGGGAACTCTCCAAGTGGAGAGTGCCTGTACAATGCTGGCTGTCCTGGGATGCGCGGCGCCACACCTGGTTTTGGAAGGGGGGAATGGCTACTCACGTCCGGTTCGAAAGTTGCAGGGGGCCCCGCGACGTCAGGAATCAACCGTCTGAGCGCTGCACGAGACGCCCCGAGCTCGCCCGTGCACGCGCTCAAAACACCCCCACGTTCAACCGATGCGCTCGCCCTCTCTCCCTCACGCTACCCTGTAGCTTGCACCGGCTGAACGCCTGACGCGCTCCCTCTCGCGCGGCCGACTTGCGGCCGTCCGCGCAGCCGGATCAACCCTTGGGCGCGTCTTGTGGGGAGGGGCTCTCGGGTGCAAGGTGATTCTGCGTGGCCGAACGCTCGGGCTCTCCGGCTTGCCGCGCTGGCGCGGACACGCGTCACAGTAGCGCCGCATTCGTGCCAGAACGAGATCAAAAGCGAGATAGGAACAGAAAAGGCGGAATGGACTCACTGCAACCTACCCTTTCGGGCTCTCGTGAGCGCTGCCGACTCGGCTCTCTTTGCCTCGCCTCTGTTCCGCCTACGTACCGCGAATTTGTCCTGCGAGTAGCACGGACTGGCGCTCGGGCGCGCCCACTCCCGTGACTGCGAGCAGAGTCGGCCCCGAGCGCTGGCATCCGTGGTGTAGCACGGTTTGCGTGTCATCCTACACACTCGAGCACTGCCGAATTGCGTAGGCGCCGGCTCGCGCCACTCATCCCGCCCTGGCGTGAATGAGTCAGCCAAATGCGGTGCAGAGCGGGCTGGACTCCTCGGACTGCTGCCGCGTCGATGCACACTGGTGATCGACCCGCGCCGGGCGCTTCGATTCGGCGGCTGCGGACTTGACTGGAGGTTCGCAGCAAGCGAGCAAAAGGGAGATATACCAGCACCAGCACCCACGATATCCGGGAGGCGATTCGTGTGGCTGCCACCGACGCCAAGTAGACACCCACCTTCGCAAACGCGGACGCGCGCTGAACAGTCCCTGCGAAGACTTTTTGGCGGGCGAGTCGCGCCCCAACTGGCCCGCTCGAGCTCTTCCGCTGGAAGCCGACGTGCACTCGCCCGCGCTGCTGAACGCCGAGGACTCGGGTCCGGTTCTTGCGATACTCCCCACAAAACCCCACGCTCATACTCGCCGGCGCCCGACGCGATGACGGGTTGCACGAGCACGCACAGGGCGGGCTATAGTAGGATTATGATCGTTAATAAATCAATTATAAAAAGACGAGCAATCGAGACGCACCGGGCGCGCATCGGCTCTTTCTGTGCCCACCCGAGCACTGCCTCCCCTCTCTCCATCAGTACAGTGCTGAAATCTGGGCCCACCTCCATCTCCATTTCCACGCCTGCTGCCGCTGCAACGTCGTCGAGCTCACCCGTCCAGGACGTTGGTGACCCCTCGTCCGGGCGTGGCGTCGGGTATTTGCTCGGCGACGCGTGGGAGACGTACAGTAACAAGACTCCAGGAATTAAATTTAGGATCAAAAGACGGTAAACACAGCCAAAGGTGTGATCACCAAACTGTGGCAACATCAAACTCAAGACCAAACGACCATCGTCGCGTACGATGCGCACGCTCCACCTCACACTGCCCTCGGATGGCTTACTTGGAGGCATCGGCGAAGCCCACCGGCTTTTTCTGGACGTGTCCGGTGTGGCCGCGTGGATCCTGCGATGCTCGGCGGGCTCGGAGCACGGAAAACTGCTCCTGAGCTCTCGAAGATCTGATTCGCCGCAATCCGACGCGTGGATGCGCAGATTCTGCGAGACTCCGAAGGCTCAGGGCATGGAACATCGCCCTTGAGCTTTCTAGGTGCTTCACGTAGCAATCTGACGCGTCACCGCACCTTCATTGCCCTTTCTCCCTGTCGACGATTCCGTTCGCACAATAGCGTGTATTTAAATTGAATCCCGCTCACTTTGTAAGCTACCGCATTCGCCGCACTCGCACTGGATTCAACGGGAAATCAGTATATTCAATGCTACGTAGCAGCAGTTAGCTAACACGCTCGGCCAACTCGATTCCCGTCCAGTCCCCACGAAGACGCATCGGTGCGTGACTGGTGCAGACTTATGGTCCGTCGTGCCCCGCGCCGACCGCCATGCGCGCTCGCGTTCGTCCTCCCCGTGCACGGCCGACGCTGTCCGAGTGCCGGCCGCTCGGGCTCATCTCGCGCTGCAGCTCTCCCGCCTGCGCCGCGAGTTGGTGTCGTCCAACGCTCGGATCAGTGTCGTCCTGCGCGTTCGAGTTGGTGTCGTCCTGCGCGCTCGGACTCGCGGACTCGATCCCCGCCGCACTGTGCGGGCGACTTGGAGAGTACCGACCTTCGGCGCGGTGTAAAGGAGCGCGGAGTGGACTTCCAGGCACCCGCACAAGCACCCGACCCCACGCGCGCGGTCCTGCAAGATCTGCCGACTTGTGCGTTGGGCACGACCTGCGTGTGCCGCAGGCTCGGGCGCTCTCGTGAGTGCGACTTTGCACAGACGGGCAGCGAGCGCCGGCATCTGCGGTGCAGTGCGGCTCGCGCTGCCGAGTGGGCACCGTTTTGCGCTGGCGTGCGCACTCCTGAGCACTTCGGCCGATGTCAAGTTCGGTGCAGCACGGGGCGGACTCACCTGCAAGCGCGAGTCCAGTTCCGACTCAGGAGTGCCGCCCATTCGACCCATTTCGGGCGTACGCAGACGACTCGACACTGTCTCACGCGCTCGCAGCGCTAGCTACGGACTCGGCGCTTTTCTGACCCCGGCACCTTGACGTACCTGTGGGAGTCTCAGTACGCAGGTTGCGTTGCGCAATCCGCCGGCGCTCACGAGAGAGCCCGGATACCGCGACTGAGTGCCTTGAGTCGGCCGAAGTCGCGAGTTCACTCCGCCCGCATGGACTTCGGGGAGCCCGAGCGCATAGTGACCGTCTTACTCGGCGCCGTACACGGGGCGAGGGAGAGCCGCAGTGAATCAACCCCGGCCGCTTGCGTGATGACCACTCCAAGGACTGAGTCATAAAACACTACAATGGTTTATTTTCACGTATAATGGCCATATGCATTTATTATACGCGAATTCCGTGCTAGGGGATTGAGGCAATCTGACATGTAAATGTGAAGATCTAAACTCTCCCAAACAGGGATGTCCGAAAAATGCAGTCATAGCCTCGGTCATGACTGAGACATAGAATACCACAATTGATTATTGTCGTGTAGAATGGTCATATGTATTATACACAAATTTCGCAGCGGGGGACCGAGAGAATCTGACATGTACTGGATTTTTCGATCAATTCGAGAGTCACGTGACTCTCTATTTTAACCAGAAAATCCGATAAATCGAGAAAAATAAAAAGTCCGTGTGACGCGTGCCTGTCGAATTAAATGAAAAAATCCAGTAGATGCGAAGATTTGCATTACTTATGTTTAACGCGACTTATGTAATGATCAGACGCTGGGGCTGTCTTAATTAATCAACCCCCGGACGCCATGTCCTGCATAATTACGCTACGATGGGCCCCATATAGCTTTGTGAGCCGGAGAGCAAGAAATGAGCCCGTAACAGGCGATACGCGTGAAACGTTCAAAAACCGCCCAAAATGGGGGGGAAAGCCGCCGCGCCTTATGTTCCGCGAAGAGCTGATATCTCAGCGTACCGCGAATACTGCAGAACTTTCCTTCATCTCCATTTCTTCATTTTTCCCGGCCGTTTACCCTCAGCGACATGAACTCGGAAAATGGCCTCGCCGGCGCCTCTCATTTTGCTGGTTCGGTCGATCCCCACGGAGAACGTAAGTTTACAGCTGTTTCCGAAAAGCTTGACACTCACTTTTTTTTTCGCTCACAACCAACTTTTGATCGAGTGCTAAGGATTACCTGGTTTGGGATTCCGATCAGTCATGTGCTGCGCTTGCCGTCGGCAATGCTCTTGCTGCCGTTCGCAGCCTACCTCAAAAACTTGCCCTCGAAATATTCTGCTTGCCTGGAAAGTGGTCAGAACATACGGAGGATGTTCGGTGTATGTGAGAAAATGTTTGGGTTGTATAGTTGACTGCAAGTTCGCATCTGTGGCTCGGCTTGGCGCAGCTCGGCTAGCCCAAAGCAGTAATCCTTAGCCCTCCATCAAAAGTTGGTTGAGAGCAAGAAAATTTCGCGAGTGTCAAGCTTTTCGGAAACAGCTGTAACAAAGAATCGCAACCCCGTGCGCCTCAGACAGTCTCCAGGGAGTTCTGTTGCAACAGCCTACCTCACCGACGACGTGCTGAGCCGCGCCAACCTCACCGTTTCCACCAGTACACTCGTAGCCAAAATCCTGTTCGACGAGGCCAAGGGCGACGAGCCCCGCACGTCGGGCGTCCTGCTGCAGTGCGCGAAGAACGGGCCCCTGTTCTCCGCGGCCGCGCATCGCCAGGTTATCGTGTGCGCCCGCACCGTCGCCATGCCATAGCTGCTCATGCTCTCCGGGCTGGGCCCCGCCACGGAGCTGCAGAAGCACGGGGTCCCCGTCGTGCGCGAACTACCGCTCGTCGGGAAGGACCTGCTCGATGTACGCCTGCACTCGCGCTTGAGGATTCACTTTTTGACTTGCCAAATTCACTTAGACCTGCACAAATTGACTTGTTTTGACTTGCACGTGGATTTGGGTGCGCAAGTCAATTTGTAGCCCGCACAAGTCAATATGCGCACTTGCACGTCACGTTTGTGACTTGCCCCGCCAACAGGGCCAACGTCAACTTGAGCGCAATCCTGCGTTCTGAAAGGCGTTCCATCGCTATAGGAAGTACCATAGGACTTGAAATGCATCCCCTGCTGAGGTGCATAATTTTCTTCACACTTTCCACATACTTTCACTGGCATTTTCTGAATGTAATTCACTTCCTCGATTGTCGTGAAGTAATGACTCGGCCGATCACTTACTTCTTCACTCAAGGGGAGTCAGATAGTCTTAGTGTATCTCTGAGCATCGAATATCGATGGATTTGGAGAGCGCAGAGGTCCCAAGTCACATATTCCAAGTGATCAAGTGAGTCTTCACTGTCTTCCTTGTCTCTTTGCTCCCCCCTTGCAGTATTCATTATTATATCGGCTATAAGTAATATTAATGGCCAAATTCCAGCGGCAGGCATCAAATTCAAGCAGTTTACTTGAGTATCCATTTACTATTTAGGTGCGCAAGTCGTGTGCACGTGACCACCCGTCAAAATGTTCAACATTGACTTGGCTATATTGCTGAGTTCTGTCGCTGTATTTAAATGTATATTATACTCCATATGGTCCTAAAGATTGTGCTGAGTAGATATAATGATGTTCCGTTCGACGTCTGGATCCTGACAATTTATTCCGTGCGACTCGGTGCGAGGCAGGATGCGGACAAAGTGTGTGAACGTGCGTTGATCAGGACTGACACAAGATCGCATATCTAGCCGAGAGTTGCGGTTAGCGTGCCAATGGGAAAAACGACGCCGAACATGAGTCTGGGGACGGCGAGACGCGTGATATGGTACGGAAGTACTGTGCCAACAGCGCTAGACGAGGCGGCGGAGACTGACTCCAGATGTCTCCTCGGTAAAAGGAGGGCATGCCATGTAGGCATACAGACAGAGAACGACGCCTGCCATGCCGACGCCGGGGAGTATCATAGGGGCATACTCTCGCATTTCCGCGTCGCGCGTTACTAGGTCATCGGTGACGAAAGGAGGTTCTAAGATATTCGAATCAGAACAGCATTGCTCCAAAAGGTGCTGAATCTAATCAGGAAACTTGAGAAATGCGCCAGTCGGCCGACCGTCAGAGATCGTCCAAAGCTTTCCAAAAGGAGTGGGAAGCTGGCGCGGCGCATTTACATGTCCGGCCATGGTGGGGATGTTCCATGTCGCAAAAAACGTGCAAATGGACAGGCAGAAGAGAAGAGTAGGCACCGCCACATTTGACTGCCCGCATTGCCGCCACCGCTTTCGGCTACTTGTTCGGAAACGTTTTTTTTTTGATGGTCCCCCTACACGCTGTTGTTCACCCCAGCTAGCATTAATATTTGAGCATAATCAGACTCCTCAGGATATTTCCGCTGGGCTCTGGAGTTACCGTTGGCTTTCGCGCGTCTCGTAGTTTTCTCGTTGATCCGGATTTCCACCACCTGAGTCAGACGTCGATTTTTAAGGCCCATATGATGTCACGTACACGGCGCTACCACTGCGGCTTTTTGAAGCGTAGTTCACTTCCATTTATATCTATTCGACTCGCATTGCGGAATTTCGAGACTTTCTGCATATCGAATTGGATTGGCATCAGCCCTCGTCTCGAGGCCGAGAACCATTGTGATAAATGTGTTGTCGCTCCGACTCCTCACAGTTCTCCTCCTCCTGCCTTGGCTAATTTAAATGCTGCTACTAGAATCAGGTCTTTCGGATGGCCGTCTCAGCGGTAGGTTTGGTTGGCGGACACTCAAAGATTCCCGACCCTGCGCGGTTTGTTTCTGGATGCAGTAATAACCTAAAAAGGAGGTCTTGGATTAATTTTGTCAGAGCCCTCTTCGGAATTAATGCCTTGGATAGTAATCACTCAGCGACGCTCTGCGAGCGAGAAAACGGCTGGAGCACGGCGGTGTACGTCCCGCGCGCGCGACGGACGTGGTGCGCAATTACATGGTTCAGGCGTACGATCCGAGAACCTGTATGTATGCATGCATCGTCACATCATTCATCGTCGCGCCAAACCTCCTACTCACTCCTTCCTCCCCACAACCCCCAAATCCCAATGTGAATACGGCTTCGCGGCCTTCCCGTCCAACAGTTCTCCCACGAAATCCTTGAAACTCCGCGGCCGGAACTCCGGGTAGAGCTCCCTGGCGTCGAGGTACCCGAGGTACGTCGCATAGGCGGGCGTGTTGTCACCGCGCACGTACTTGCTGTAGTTGTAGTCTTCGCCGAAGGACCTGAGGCGTGCGAGGCGGTTGTCTGGCTCGGCTTTGAGGGTCGCGGCATAGTGGGCGCGCGAGGCAGCTATGTCGTCCGCAGATACCTGAAATCGGTGCGTTATGAATTCGTCTGCGCTGTAGGCAAGGGGAAGATAGATGAGGGGGTAATTTCGGGGCGCTCACGTATTTCCGCTCGATCACCTCGCCCGACATCTCCTCCATCAGCGCGAAGATCTCGTGCTCCGACAGCACGTCCGAGTAGGTGACGACGGAGGTGTTCAGTGTGCGTCCGTCCTTGATGATGCGCGCGACGAACCGCCCGATATCGCGCAAGTCGGTGAGCATGGTCGGCATAGTACCGTCCCCGTGGATTTCGACCTTCGACTTCGCGAAGGAGGCATAGTCGACGCGGCCGGAGGCCAAGGTCGGGAAGGACAGCTGGTGCCAGAAGCCGACGTCGATAATCGTGTAGGGGAGGTAGAGTCTGCGGATCTGTTGGTATACTTCTTCTTTCTGGAAAGATGTGTGGTGGGAGAGAAATATTCAGTCAGGTGGAAAGCAAAAATAATTGCAAAGAACAAACGAGGGCGGGACGAGAGCGGGAGGAACACTAGTACTTACGCTGTCTCGCAGCGCCATCACGCCTCCTGGCGGCGCGACCGTCGTAAAAGCACACGGAACGAATCGTTTCACGCCCGCTTCCTTTGCAGCCGTAGCAAGATTGAGCTGGGCGAGCTGCCCCATTGCGTCGATCGCGCTGATGAGAACGTCGATCCCAGTTAGACTCTTGACCAGGTCATCGATCGACCCTCCAATATCAACGATGTGGATCTTCACGCCACGTTCCGCCAGTTTCTTAACTTGAGGTGTCTCTGCTGAGGATGGGCGGACGAGTGCCTCGACATTCTGCTTGCAGTGTGATGGTCAGATCGTGCGAGTTCCCCAATTCTCACGCGAGAATCTGACGTACGAACGAATCCGAGTCTTCCAGCAAACCCTCCAGGATGGATCCGCCGGTCTCTCCAGTAGCACCGAGGAGGAGGACTTTCTGTCTGCCCATGGTCTTGATCATGATGGTACGAAACGAAGCTCGCTGTTTCCCCATGACCAGTTATCGTTTGATCGCCACGTGGCTGCCGATCGCGGGGTTGTCATTCACGGAGGGTTCACTTTTTTTTTTTTTTTTTTTTTTTTTGGGCGTTTGGGATAATGAAACTTAGGCAGCACGTAAGTACAACCTGAAGTTCACGGGGTTATCAATTAGCAAGGACGTAAAATTGGGGATGTCAATTTGGAAACACCCTGCTGTCAACAACGGGGAACACCGACGGGCATGCCGACGGGACTCTGCAGCATGTCTCCGGTTGAATCATGAAGTACACAGAGTTAAAGATGCCCTGGTCATGGCAACTCGAAGAACTCTCACCCCGAGAAAACCTCATCAAGTGAACCCATCAGGAATAGGACGCAAGAACTGTGGCTGCTTACTATGCTATCACGACCGTACACAGCTTGGCTGTGAGAATCCTGGAGCGTGCATTGAGACGGCCAAAATGTTGATAAATAGCATTTTGCCCAAATGGAACCCAACCGCAGTCAACCCGGATCTATCTGAAGAACTTGCATTGACAGACGATGAACGCGAAGGAAACAACCTTCCAATTGAAGCAGATAGAATTTTTGTTTTTGATCCAAATTTGACTTTGGGTGAGATGGAAAAGGGATATAGAATTTTTGCGAGTGAGGAATCACTTAATGAGGTCCCCACTAGAAGATATAAAATTCCGGACCAAGAACAAGACTTCAAAACAGTATTTTTACATGCACGTATACTCAACCCAGGGCAGTTTGATCCACGGATTGAAGTCTGGATCAAGACCGTCTCTAATTCCGAGCAGGACAATGAGAAACTCTCCATTACCTTCGACAGGCCAGAGATACCACTGTCGTTTTCATCGGCGCTGCTGGGAGGCCTTCTGTTTGTCCTCCAAAACACACAAAGAAATGTACCTCTCCTCATATGCTCCTCCTCCGAACTACTGGCACGAACATTGGTTAAAGAAAGGGAACTTTCGGAAAATAACATTTTAGACTCAAAATTCCCCCTCATCAAAGCAGTGGTAGCAATGTTGAAAGAGAGAGTTGCTAGGGTTCAATTCAAGAAGGTTTCCGACAACCCTGCGAAATTCCTAACGAATATTCCGAACCTTCCGATCGAAATTGACACGGAAATTGACATTATGTTTGAATCCCCGGGGTGCTCTTGTCGCTGGGCTCTCAAAGAAAATTTAACAAGATTATACGGAAGCTACAACCGAGAACTAAACGAAAATCCACATTTATCAATGTTGATCGCACCAGATGTGCAGTTCAAGAAGCATCCAAGTATACACCAACAGACGAAATGATTTGGAGGTCAATTCGGTGGGTAACATTGCAACGGCTGACACGAGAATTTTTCTGGAAATGCCTACACAACACTTTTAGAGTGGGTGATTTCTGGTTGAACATCAACTCATTAGAAATGCGTGGAATGTGCCATGTCTGTAAGGTGCCCGAGACATTGGAACACATTGCGTTGGACTGCAAAGCACCTGGTCTGGAACCTTACACAACAACTCTGGTCGAAGAAATACACTCAGTGGCCTGACCTGAGCTGGGGTCTGATTCTGGGCTGTAACCTCGTGAAGTTTAAATCAGACAAAGGCAGGGTTGTCCCAGAAAAGGGACGACTGTTTGCTATTCTCGTGTCGGTGGTGTGGCATCTGATATGGAACTTACAGCGAACCCGAGTACTTGAGAACCCAGACATTATATATACCGACACTGAAATCCACAATCGATGGCTGAAAACTATTAACGGTGCCCTACAACGAGATCAATTGCTGACTGATAAAATAAAATTTGGCCCTCTCACTCTGAATAAACAACTAGTGTTGAAAACATGGAGTGGCCTACTTACGGATGAGGACTCACTGCTGGATGATTGGACAAATGAGGGGTTTTTAGTGGGTATGCGGCCCATGACTGATAGACATGGGATAGGATAAGAAACTTCGGGCTGGAGTCCCACACTGGTTAAAATATGTGCATAACGGCATTTCCTCCTGAGCAAAACTTCCCTGGCAATGACTGGTCCAATAACCAGCAACACAAGCGGATGAGCTTGGAATGCTTCTGAGGGTTCACTTTTTGACTTGCTAAATTGACTTGCGACGGGATCAAGTGCGCTCGGAGTTCCTCTGCCTCCTTCTGTATCTTTGCAAGCGCCTTCTCTTTCTGCATCACTGCTGTTCTGATACGGAAATCAACAATCTCGCAATGTTTCTGGGCTTCCTGACCACTGGCATCGACTGGTCTGGCTTCACGCATGATGTAGGTGTGGTCTTCATCTGTCAAAACCGCATCCATGAAGTTCTGGGTATCGTTTCGTCAATACATTGCTTGTGCATTGTATTGATGCAGCATGAGCGATGGCTTGCCACAAACGGCCACACGGTATGCCCCGAGAGCTCCTTCGTTTGCATCGTTTGTTGATGGCATCCATGCTAGCTGTCGCTCTGTTGCCGTACATTCATCGATCACTCCACCTGGAGCAAACTCGGCAGAGAAGCAGACCCATGTAGTCAATGCACCACGGAAAAATGCGAGGGTAATTTCCTTGACATGGGGGAGCGTAGGAATGAGCTTGGGGACACATTCCATCGCTCTGGGATCGCTCCACGGTTGACCGTCAAGCGTGGCAGTTTGGTATATGATATCAGTTCCAAAAATGATGTCGGGATCATCGAGAATAGACTGAATATGATGACGAAGCTCAATGTGCAGCGGCCCGAGGTCCAAGAGGTTGGTACTCTCTGTTCCTGGTCCACGGACTTGTCGTAAATATGGATGGGTAATCACAACCCGGTATATGACCATCGCAACGAATTCGGTTTGGGTTGGGACATCCAGGAGTGTGTCCCGGAGGTTCTTCTCAATATTGGTAAGAGACGGGTTGTGTTTTGACCATTGAATGACCTCCATCATATCGAGATATTCCGAACGATAAGTGACAAGCTCTGCTGCAGCATCACCATGACTCCCAAAACGAGTGTTGTTTGTATCGGGGAATCTTGTGTGCTGTTGCCCTAGCTTCCGACTCATGAAGTCGACGTGACGGTCAGCTTGTCCTTTCTTGTCATCTTTGTTATTGAATATTGCACCCACAAGGGCACAGGCCTTGACCCCTCCACGAGTAGATGCCTCAAAGGCTCAGAATTGATCGTCTGTGAGTGCAGCGTCCTTCGAAAATGCAGGGTACAGCAGATTCCGAAGAATAGCTGCATTCTGCTTGTTCGCCAGGAGAACCGGACCAGGGACACCTAGCCTGTCCCATTCAAGCATCATCTCCGCATTACCTCCTTTAAAGCTGTTCAGATCTTTATGCATACAGCACCCCCCAAATGAACAGATCAAGTGTTCGACGGTCTTCGGGAGATAGGGCTTTGTACACTTCTTTTCCCAGGGCCTCCACAATCTCTTTCATAAGCGCTGCATCTCGCTTTGTCTGTTCTTTTGCAGAGAGCGCATTCCAGGCTTCCTCACCTCCAGCGTCGGCGATTTTCTTTGCATTCCATGCTGCCAGGCAATGGACAAGCTCCATGTATGACTTTCCTGCCAGCGCCTGCTCTCCGAGATCCTGGATATTTGCCTCATGTTTCTTGTCCTGCAGGCCTTTTGCAGCGCTCTTTTCATTGGCTGCATGGTCCCCATTCATTCCCTTCAATACCTTGAGAAAATCCCAAGGAGAATACCGACACTTGAGCCGTTCTGCCAGGGGGCTTCGATTGAACACATCACTGCCCTCCTCTATCCGTGTGTTCCAGCTCTCGACGGACCCAGCACTGGTGTGATCTTTAGTCTTTTCGACTCCGATAAAGTGGACTTTCGGCGTCAATTCTGGGTCAATCTCAAGCTTCCCTGATGAGTAGTCTGGCGCTCGATTTGCTATATGGGCGCCTTCGATATTGATGCCCCGATTTGATGTACTGTCCTGGCTAACTGTGGCTCCTACCGGCAACACGTAATAAGTCGACCAGTGGTTCTCTCCAACAGCAGGATCTTACGTACCTTTGTTAAGTGACAGCTCATATATGACCTGTATATTTGCTGCCACACCTCCTTCTAAAATTGCACGGCTCACAGTTCGGCAACTCATCGACTGATTTATGTGGACACCAAAGATTTCCCCCACGCATTAAATCCCCAACCTTCTCACGGGCACAACCACTGTCCACCATGATCCGTGCAAGCTTCCGCGCCTGCATTGTATATATTCCCTTCTCTGATAGAAGGTTTTGCCGATCACATCCAACATCTACTCCCCAGAAAGGTCGATGGCCGAAGCCGAGGGATGTCCAGATGGTATTGAATGTGGGTGTAGAGCAAGTAGCCGTGCACGCCACAAAAGGAACTTCTTGTCCAGTGAAGTTTCGCAGTCGGTGAAGCTCGCGGTAAAGTGGGCAGAACTCCTCTCCCCACTCGTTGATGCAGTGTGCTTCATCCACAATTAAGGCTTGCAGGCGGGCACGGAACTTCGCAGTCACCCAGAGTTTTGCGAACTGGTCGGACAGGGCCATCTCGGGGGAGCCATACGTGACCTGGGCATGGTACTGGGCAGATTTCCAGACAGCAGGACCATCGTTGTCCTCATTTATAAGGATAGCATTGATTCCTTTCGCTGTTGCCTGCTTAACCTATTTTTTTTTGGCCAGAAGTCAGCACCTTAAATGTTCCTCGCACATGACAGGAATTAGATGTGTACCTGATCTGCCTCCAATGCCTTTAGAGGGCATACAACAATCGTGAGCTTTCTGGCACCCCCAAGAACAGCTACACCCTCGAAGATGAGACTTTTTCCATATCCCGTACCAGCAAGAAAAATGCTGTCGTAACCGCGCAGGATTTGCATGATGAGGTGGATTTGCCAGTCATCCGGTACGTAGGAGAGCTTGAGCCATTTGATGAGCTCGCTTCGGGTTTCATCGAACGACGTTGTCCACGGCTTAATGCCTTGGAGTTGAGTAGAATGTGCGGCGCAGTGTTGGCGCGGAGTCCCAGGAGATCTAGGTGTACCTCGAAGCAGCTGCCGAGACCTCCTCGGTGTTTGGGGATTTGGTACGGACATTCCGAGCAAGTGAATGAAGTTGAGTGGAAAGTGGTGGCAAGAGCAAATGAAGAAAATTTCCTGATTGGGCACGCGGTCTTGGCATGTCTATTGTACTCTCAATTTCTGAGACTTTCGGCCGATGCTTAGTTGCAGATCGGCCTGTATCATTCCTGCTAAAAGACTGTCTGTTCAGATTTTTTTAAAGGCTGGGGTTAAGACGTGACATAACATTTTCTGAGGCGGCCAAAATTCTTGCAGCCTCAATTCAGTCATACAATGCTAAGAGTATGGACGCACATTTGCATATTCTGAGGCTGGCAAATGAAATTTAAGCTAATAATCTACTACTTATACCATAAGTTGCCAACGATTGACGCGGTTTCTGACGCGCTGTGATGCGCCTAACATCCTGCCGTTTTCACGGTTTTTGAAACAAGCCCCTCCAGGAAAAGGCTTCTAAAGCACGTGTATATCACGTTTCTCTTTCCTCACGTGGGGCTTGATCCGAACCTAACTTAAACTTGTCGGAGCGAAGATCCGATGTGTCGTTTATTTTCACGTGACCGAATGATCGCTCGGGTGTTACCGGTTGTGTGGTGCTGTGTAAGCAAGATATAAATATTTTGAATTTCATTCGCTGGGTCCCATGTCCTTTCGGGGCTTTGGCTCCGGATGGACATGGGACTTGAAATCACTGATTTGACAAAACGGGGCTTGGGATTCAAGATTAATCAAGTTGCCGCAAACGAAATACCGCACGCTACAGTGAGTTTCAAGCTCTGATTCCTCGTGTAAATAATCTATGTAGATCCCTAAATCTCTCTCTCTTTTCCTCTTTTTTTTCTCTTTTCAAAACTTGAAAAAACTTGAATTCCCTCGTCTCTCCACAGACATAGGACATGGGCCTTATATTACTGTACACCAAAGTTGCTTCTCGTGCGTTACAGTAACGCGCGAAAATCAATAGGCTCGAACTTGCCATACACGAACTTGAAGTCGTACGTGTCGAGGCTGCGGTAGATCCCAGTTTCCTCGGAAACTTTGCTGGTGCCATCTTGTAATGCGCAGGGTGAGCCGAGATCTGCATACAGTGTCCGCCAAGGACGCACCTCTGTGGACGACCTTGACCGTGTACGTGAAGGGCACCTCGATCTTCGCCTGGCTCGCAGTCGCGGTCGCACGGGCCCGGGTATGGTGAACTTCAATAGAAGTGAGGAAAGGTTCAAGGCGAGAAGCGATCGATAATCACTTTACAGAGACGACTGAGGTCCCTTATACCATAAGGGTTGGCCCTGAAGAGATAACTATGACAAGGACTCTGAAGGAAAAAATGCACACGTTTTGTGATGTCCGTCGCTCGGAGCAGCATGGAGGAATACGAAATTGAAATTGACGTCTGGGAAGTATTAAATTCAGGGCGCATTCACTGGAGGCTGTGGCGCATGTGCTAAGCCTATGTTCAAACGCAACACATTTTCGGCCCTGAAATTACGGCCGACCCGCTGGAGTCAGAACACCGTCTATCCAACAGAATCCAAGTCCAAAAATGAATGGGCAATTCTGCACTTCATTCCAATTATTAGTACACTTCCCTCTGAACAAAGGAAGGTTTACTCGATGGACGGTTGAGACTGGGTATCACTATCGAACATTGAGGATCGAAGTCTAGTAACCTGATTTGGATGCGAAACCAAGCTGCAGAAATATTGAAATTTCGAGTTGCTCACAATCGCCGTTCACTTGTATCACGGCAACAGATACCTGTTCCTGATCCTTTCATTCCCCATGTCCCGTGTCACAATGATTCAGGTCCCATCCTCTTTGTTATGTTTCCCTCGTCTTGACAAGGATGTCAAGACGTCAGGTTTCATTTGGTTCCTGGCTGACTTGTCGTAAGGATAGAATATTCCTGAGCTTGGTTCAGAGTGTGAAAAATGGTATCAATTAGTTGAAATTCAAGGTCAGGATTCTCTAAGACACGTGTATTCTGAAACTTAGCAGACTGCGCCTATACTGTTGCCAATATGTCCTGTACCAAAGAACGTCACTGCGTTCCCTGGGTGGGTCGGCAGAGCCTGTCGACCTGTGCTGACATATGCCGAACTCTGCCGACCCTGATCGGCAGAGTCTGCCAACGTCAGATCGACCGAGGTCGGCAGAAGTCGGCACAGGAACATTGGGAACATCTCCCACACACATATTTCTGTGTGAAAATATCAATGGCTCAAGATGTGCTTCGGTTTTGATGTTAACATGAGCACCGTTAACATCGAAATGGACGCACATCACGAAAGCGCCATCGAACGATCACCTGTCCAGTGGTTTTCGATGTTTCTGCTAGTTGCTTGCCTGTCAAGGCACAGAGAGAAGCACTGTAAGTCTTTAAGTCTTCTCCAGTAGGAGGCATGAATATCAACCCGATATATGTTGAACTGAGGATAGGTTGATTGTGTCCCCCATGGCCCTCGTGAAAGTAAACCATGTATAGGTTGAATTACATAGGCTGATACCCATCCTATGATATAGGTTAGTCGAAATCAACCTACCATCAACCGATAATAGGTTGAAGTGTGATCATCAACCTAACACTTGTTGAAATTCAACCTGCTGTGGCTCCATAGTGCCTACAGATCGAGGTTGTTGTTGCGCATCAATGACACTTCTACATCGGGTCGGAAGTGGCAGCAGGACCCAGTGGGACCAAAGTTGACATAAATTATAATTTATATGAGGCCTCTGGCACTCATGGAGTCTACGAATGAGAGGTCTGGGCTAGGGGAGGGGAGCTACGAGATGCCGATAAAGGGGGGACCGAACGATGAAGTCCAGGACAGGGCCGGAATCACCGGGACTGAAAGAGGAAATCAGATGACATCATTCAGTTTTGCGAATAAGATAACTAGTCCGAGTCGTCCCCGAATATTTCGGCCTCGAGATCCATATTGTAGGAGGTCATCGCAACGAAGCCTCGTGATCACTGGCATACTTGCTCTGGAAAGCTTGCTCATCGTAGCCTGCAGCTCCCTCATCGTCCTCAATGAATGAGCCCGCGCTTGCCCCGTCACTCTTGTCGGTGGAGTCAGGAGATCCAACGTCCTGTTCGCCGGGTCACCGGCAGACTTGGCCTTGGCGCTACCAGTACTTCGGTGACACCATTTGCTGTCATTGATCGAGCCGTCGTTCCCCTCCCATTTTTGACCTTTACTGTAGTATTTTGACTGTTCCTTCACACCATGTCACCGTCACCGCAAAACTTCACTGGGTATGGTCTTCAAAATCTGACGGACCATGTCACCGACTCCACAAAAATTCATTCGTGCCAATCAGCTGCCCATGCCCGTTCAGCACCACACAACGACGATCCTAAGTCAAATGGGGCCCAGGAAGCCTTTAACAATATTTAGAAGATTGATGCTGGTCACCCACAGTCCAGTTCGAGCCACTTTCATCGCCTTGGGAACTTTTGGTCCACTTCACCTTCGCTTACCCTCAAAGTGTCTGCTTCATGTGGTAGGCGAGAAGGTGCTGAGCAGGTTTGGAACCGGGCGACGCCAGTGACACCATTTTGTAGGACCCCTGATTATCCCGCCAAATGCCTGTTCCGGGAATCCCGACAAAATTTGGGAAAATTTTCGACAAAAAAAAACCAAAAAGGCTGCCTTTGGGGAAATAACTGTTTTGGCCGCCTCAGAAAAGCGTGGGAAAAATAAATTGTCCCGACAAAATCGCCTCCAAGCAGAACAGGCATTTGGCGGGATACTGCAGTATTAAGACCAAGTGTTCAGGTGACGGGTGACGGAGGGTCATGAACTGAACAAATTTGGGGTAGGTGACGGTGACGGAGCGAATTTTTGGCCCAAATAGGTGAAAAAACGTCAAAAGTTTCCGTCCAGCATTCGCCGGACTGCCATATATGGCAATTTTCCCCTGATAGCCGACGAATGAACACCAAGTTCAGTAAACACTTGAGGTGACGGTGACACCCCCGTGAACACTTGGTCTTAATACTACAGTAATCAGGGGTCCTCATTTTGTGGAGAGAAAGTGATGTTTTATATACTGTACGCAGAGGAGGAATGAAAATTTAGTTTTTTTTGTGTCAAATTAGCATAGCTCAAAAATCATTTTCCTGCCCTCTGCTGCCCTCAAAAAATAAGGTCTTCACTCACCGGTGCCAAATTCCTTCACTTCATGACTGTCCGTCACCTGTCACGTGAAGGAACGGTCGAAATACTACAGTACAGTCACTGGATATACAGAGACAGAGCCTGTAGTCCTTCTTGTTTTGGGACGGGTCGGGTGGCATAGTGGCGAGAGCGAACACTGAAAGCGACGATGTATGATAAGCATCGTGGCTTATCATCGGCAAGCAGGCCGAAAGATCCACCCCTGATCACCTGCCGCGTCCCACATATCCAAAACTAATATTTACCCTAATACAGTGGGCTAATTTTTGAAGTAGATTGGTCTGCACGAAGACGTGGAAAGTGGGCGACAGCCCAGAAGACCAATTGGCTCAAGGTTGTCGACACCTTACAATCAATGTGTGCAGCGTGGCTCTTTGACGGACCACAGGATCTGCTTGCATCGCGTGAGGACCGGCGACATTGGGCTGACGAGAGGATCCGCGTGCTGGTCCCTTATTGCGCTCTACAGCCGTCCCCGACGGCGCGTGGATGTCAGGTGTGGGGAACAGACAGTTCTATGATCCCTGCTTCCGCGTCGCTGTGCGAGAGCCGCCGTGTGACTGCTGCAGTCACCGGACCCTCTACGCTCGTTGTCCAGCTCAACGGCCATAATCTATCCATCCTTCACGGAGAACTGATGGGTCATATTTTAGCTCTCGTGCTCGGGAGCAACGCTGACCCAACCGTCATCCCTACCTTGTACTCCAATCACCAGAACTCGGTGGACCTCATAGAGGACATTCAAACTCGCATTAGCCAAGACTCAAGACTGCGGGGCATGAACGGGAGATCATATTACCGTTGGATCCTCACCTTAGCTCGAGAACGACGCGTAAACATGTTGTACACCCGAGGACATTCCACTGAGTTGTCACTTCCCTCTCAATTAAATAAAGAGGCTGATCATTACGCCTCTGGATCACAGCGATTTCCCGAGCTCGTTCCTTTCGCACCCACACCAACCTTTACCATGGATGCATACACGCTGTACACCAAAGCAGATGGATGGGTCGAGTCAAATGCGCGAAATTTCATCGATTTCTTCCTAGCTAAGGAGGCCGCAGAGAGGCTCGCACATGGAAACAGGTTGCGAATGTTGACTTCCATCCACGACAATATGCCTCCCCCGATTATCCCTACACAAGGGCGCTATCCACACATTCCGCCGTCATCCAACTCTACGCACGATCCGGACAGCTTCCGACGGCCGAGGTTCTGGAATCCAGATCCAAACTACCTTCCTGCATGTGTAGACTGGGCTGTGACGCGGTGGAAAGCGTTCACCACATCTTTGTGGATTGCCCGGAATTTGAAGAGTGGCGATGTGCTGCGGGAGAAGAAGTCTCTATGCGGACGGAGCGGAAATTAGGTGAGGCGGGTATACTGAGAGAAGAGGACCAGCACCCGATTTTGAACGCAGCTAAGTCCCTTTTTGTTGACAACGCTGCTGTTTGGCCGCTAAAAATCTCACAGTATTACCTGGGACGGATCCCGCGCATCGGTGACCACATTACACGCGAAATGGTCCCGGACACCGTGAAGAGACGGAAATTAGCGAGCCATCTAACAGCAGATTGGCATACGAACGCAATTCGCTTGGCGGGAAGAATTTTTGGGAGCATCCAGCGGACAATGGCAGCGCGCGCATCATCGTGAACACTTGTTCATTCAACCACCACATCACCGTCGTTATATTTTCTCCTCTTGCCGCCGCTCGAGCGGCATTCATGACTATTACGACTTAACGACTCTTACGATACTTTCCTACCTCATTTGGGTTCGTCGAGGTACCCGTACCTAAGCATTTTTTGCGTAGACGAATATCACATTGTTAAATTGTTAAATTACCCGTTGCTTATTGTGACACAAGACGGGATCCGGCGATCAGAGTAACAATCATTGTAACATGAAAGTGGTACATCCCTCTCGTCAGTGCCTGCCAGCTACGAGTTCAGAGAGTGAAATCAGCAGGAGTCGGGGTGATTCGGGGCCTAGCTCCGACTATCCTACACACGGCCCCTTCTGTAGCGACTCTGCTGCTCTGGCTGCTACAGTGATGGGCGAGGGGCAGCACCCACGTTCCCCTACAAACATTCGAAATATGACTACCACAGACCACGATTCACCATGGTTGATGCCCGTGTCAACTGCGGCGGCTCAAGATCTGTGGGTAACACCTAATGGCCGTATTACGAATGGTACAAATCCGATTCCGGATATAGTTATGGGAGATGTAGAGGGAACGTGTAACGACTCCCATATTAACAATTTCAACTTTGCAGCAGGACATTTAAATTCGCAAATATATTATGACAATAAACCGCGGCAATCACAACCAGACAGAAGTCATGGAAATGAAGCCACAGGGCAACACCCTATCCCTGAGAACTGGGAAGAGCTGAATATACAGATTAGAGAGAGGAATAAACCTCCGAAGCTCGCTCGCTCAGCGAAATACACACGCTCAAATGTAACCATTGCCTCTCAAAATATAAATGGCAGAGATAAAATAAATCCATGGCCAACACAGGCCACAAATTCACTTATATGAAGAAGACCGTTGATGAAAAAGGATAGGTGTCCTTGCCTTGCAAGAATTACACATGAATAATGTTGCTGCTAGCCAGTTCAACAACATTTACGGGAAATGGTTCAAACTGTTCAACTCGGGACACACTGGTTGAACATTTCAAGTTTTTTGGTGAAAAAACTAGTGGAAAAATGTTTTGAATTTTACAGCAATTTTTCAGTGAAAAACCAAGTGAAAAACTTGTAACTTCTTCACGAATTTTTTGAATTTCAAAACTTTTTCAGCACTTTTTCAGAGATTTTTCACAAGGTTCAAAAAAGTCACCAAAATGTTTCAAGTTTTTCACCTACTTTTTTGGCGAAAAATTACTGTAAAATTCAAAACATTTTTCACCAAAATTTTCAGTACAAAACTTGAAATGTTCAACCAGTGACACCCAATGAAACCTGACTCAACAGCTGGAGTTGGCTTTCTTCTGAATAAAAATATGTTGACACTGAAAACATAAAAGAGTATGTCCTCATTGAGGGCCATGCAATCTTACTTGTGATCCCATCACATAGAGGAGAAACTATTAACATTCTGAACATATACACCCCCAATACACCTCAGGAAAGAGAGAGGATGTGCGCAAAATTATGGTACTGTTACCTTGACAATCCAGAACTCCCACTCCCAACCGAAACACTAGGGGACTGGAATTTTGTTGAAAATATTAAAGATCGAACATCCAACAAAGAAGAGCTGATTCCTCAGAGTTTTCCTATGCCTCAAAGCCCTCTTCCGCATGCAAGATGGTTGGCGAACAACATTTCCCGATTCACAGGAATACACTTGCTTCCAGAAGCGCACAAATGCTACTATAAACCAGACGCATGTGACTGGTTCACGTCTTGACCGAATCTATGTACCGGTAGACCGTTTTAAACGATATTGAAACTGGTCAATTGAACCCAGTTTAATCTCCAGTGATCATCACTTGGTTTCCGTCCAATTGACATGCCGAGCAGAGGAGGAATATGGGCCCGGAATCTGGAACCTACCTGTCTATCTTCTCAAAACTCCGCATTTATGAAATATCTTAGTGCACGATCACAGAAACTTGCTGAAGACCGTGAGGAACTGAGCCGTACAGACCGGGAAGCCAAAATAACATCCAAACCCTATGGCACAAGTTCAAGGATGACATTACCACAGAAGGTAAAAAATGCTCTTGCTTGGTAAAGGAGAGATCCCGCCAAATTCGCACCTGGACAACACAGAAGCACCTCGTGCTCAATGACATAGACATGCCTACTGAGGATAAGCATCTTGCAATTTTGCAGCTCGAAGAAAAGATTGAAACTATCTCAAAGAAGAAGCTGATCGTCAAAAGGCACAGTCTGAAGCTCAATACGACATTGAAGGTGAAAGTTTGAAGACTCGACATTGGACTCGCTCCACGAAGGAGTACCATCTGAGAAGCACCATAAACGAATTCAAGAGAACAGATACTGACTCAACTGTTCCCCGCTTGAAACTCGACCGAAACAAATGACGGAAATGGCCCGTGACTACCATGAGGCTACACAACTCGTTGATGTCCCCGAGGACGACTACGGTCGAATGATGTGCACTGAGGAAGTGCTAGAAAAATGTGATGTTCGGTTATCTCAACACGAACACAATGAAATGAACCAGTATCTGACTGAAGATGATTTACGAAATGCTCTTAAACTGTCTAGCAACGGCAAAGCTCCAGGAGTCAATGGCATCCGTTACGAATTTTTCAAAGCCCTGGACATTGAATACAAAAAGTCTAAAGACAAACCGGGAGGGGCTTTCAATATCTTGGGCTTCCTGGCAGACTTATCCCGTGAT
>JARGXW010000478.1:0-108149 GCA_029204085.1 Mycena sp. CBHHK59/15 | reverse complement strand
GGGCGAAAGTTGCCATGTAGGAATGAAGACAAGAAGCAGGTAATCGTCCAATGTTTGGCGTGATCATTTTTATGTCAATGAGATGGCATAAAGCTCTGGTGGAAGAGGCTGGCAGCGAGCGCTCAATGCTGGCGCTTAGTTTCGATCAGTGAGAGGCTAGAAGCAGGTCAGTGGCCTGACAGCGAGCGCCGGTTTTAGTGACGCCTCTAGAAGCCTACAGAAGCCTACAGGCCGACAGCGAGCGGTCAATTTGCACACGGTTTTGGGTCCTTGATCACATCCGTGGGACCGACACAAATACGGAGTCGGGGGACATCTCTGAAGGCGGCCAGTACAGCCCACGTTTCCCCTGTAGTCATAGCTGTAGGTGATTCCTGAATAATTAGGCAGTGGTTCTTGTTAAAATCCGCTTTTTTTTGGGATGCTCAGCCACCTCCGACAGCCGCATCAGGCCTGCACCACCAAAGTTGCCCCATGGGTCACCAGCATAGTTCGATGACTACAGAAACGAGGTACAGACTGCGTAGACTCGAACCAGTCGCTAGGAGGAAAACCGATAGATTGGGCAAGGCCGCATGCGACTGGGACGGCCGTGCGTGGCGACAACGTCGAGAAGGAGCTGGAGCACACTTGCACCTGGATTGTTGTCGTGGACTCGGATACCGAGAACAAACCGCGAGTAGCCGTTGATTATGCAGTGTATCACCATTTTGTAACGAATAAGCCCTGGCAAACAGTTGTGAGGCCCACAGTTAGGACACAGAATAACGGAAAACTAACCGTGCTGGCCGTCTAAATGCGCTAAAGACATGGGCCCTGGGACACTATATTTTTTGCGACTTATTTGTCGATCACCGAAGATGGCGGGCGCGCCATGTACACGCAAGTAAGAGGATGTGATATGCTCACGAGGAAATTCCTTAGGGTCCGCTGACAATTCCACTTTGAAGAAAATATTTAACTGTCAGTCAGAATGTCAGGCTGACTGTCAGGACTGACAGATGACAATTGACAATTGCCTTTTTTGGAATTACTATCTATTTTACGAACTACCAGTCCCAGTTGGCTGCTTGCGGCGCTGAAACTGGCTGGAGCTGCACGTTCCCAGTCTCCTTAGTCGCCACGTCGTCATCTGTGACCGACAGCAAGCCCTTCAATCCGGGGGCCCTCAACATCACATCCTTGTCGACAACAAATACGGTGTCAGATCTGAAGGTCTTCTTCGTGTTTTTCTTGCGTCTGTGTTTCATGTGGGATATCTTGTCTCTGAGAGCGTCGGATAGCTTCTCAAGCTCCTCGTCATCTTGTTCGTTCATTTCCGCTGAGCCGGCGTCAGGCTCTGCATCAGAATCGGATGCCTCGGAATTGTCCTCGCGCTGTTTCAGCTTTATCTTGTCAATCACAGACTGGTCAAGGCGACGGAAGGCAACCGTTGGACGACGTGGAGGGCGGCGTGGACCTTCTGCGCCCTGAAACCATTGTCAGTCTACTTTCTTGTAATATGCGAAGAGTTGTAGACGTACCGGAGCATGATATCTGTACCATTGACCAACCATTATCATATCCAATAGACCCTCCTGTTTCTGATTTCCCCGCAGCGGACTGTTAAACCAGGTGATGTTGGAATTCGTGCACTCATCAGGCATCGAGTTGACAAGGATCCCGAATATTCTGACTCCAAGCATCTGCAAAAAAGATCAGTTTATGAATACCGATCTGGAAGAAACAGGTCACCGCAATAACATTGGATCGAGGAGAATTTCCGCGGCCCAGGTTAGTCCACCACTCCATAATATCCCCTTTCATGACGGGGGCGTGAAACGGCGGCTCTCCGAGCCAGAAAGCCTCGAGCTGCAGCCTCAAGGCGTCAACAATTTCGAGTTCCGGCTGGCTTCTTAAAATTGGATGACAACGACATTGGCCTTTGTGACTCCTGTGTTGCTCCAGGAGAACCTTCAGCATCTGTTTCAGAAACTCTTTAACGCGAAAAAATGCGTGCGGATAAGAGATGTGCTCCGCGACACCGGCCTGGGTGTCAGCGTGTTTGCGGAGAAATTCAGTGTTCGGATATCCTATATGTAGTGGTGAGTAATAAATAGTGGCAGGGGAGGTGAACGAACGGGGATCAAGACAGAATGCCACGAAATACACCTCATTGTGCTTGAAAAATTGGGAGTACCGTGTATTGAAAATGGCGCGAACATGTAACGCAAGTTTGGGGGTTATTCCAATATCTTTTTCCTTCTTCTCGAATATGCTGTCGAGGGTGTGCGCGATGGCGAGCCAAAAGACAAAGGCATCTGAGGGGTTCGCAGTTGTTGCCTCCAGGGACCAGAGTGAGCGTGCCAACGGTGTGACAATCATTTCGTAGCTCAACATATCCCTCAAAAATGTCGGCAGCTGGACTGAGGTTCGGTCACCGAAGACTTCCTGAAGCAATGGGCTCTATGGGATCTCAGTACGGGTCAAATAAACTGACGGATGAAACGAACTTTGAATTTAATTTTCTCGTCTAAAACGAGGCCTTGAATATTGTGCACGACAGGTGACACTGTTGTCACCGCCATAAAGTGTGTCGCAAAGCGGGTTTTCCCGATTTTAGCCAACATGCGGACAGGGATATTGCCGCCGTCATCCGCCATGCCCTCACCTGAGTCCCGTAGATGGGCTTTTGATTTGCCGGACTTGCTAAAATGTCGGATGAGCGGCTTGAGGATTTGCATCATCTGTGGTAAGACCATTGGTCGTGTGGTTGAAAAGACGAATTTAAGACTGACCGTTTGAAATTCGGGCAGTTCATTGATATCACCAATAATATGCTGGATAAAGTGGACGACATCGCAGAGGTCAAGAACGGCGGGAGCTTCTGTAACAACTCCTCGTCGTGCTGCAAGTGTGACGTTGGTGCTATCCGATGTCATGGCAGCCCATAGTTCAGATCCGATATCTTTCATTGTCTGCAAAACATTGTTGGAAAGATGTCAGTGTTCGAAAAATTGACTCGCCTCGAGAGTACCATTCTTGATCCATTCGGCATCGTGACTTTCCTTTGTTCCGAAATGTCCACCAAGGAAATAAACATCGCGAGACGGCGTGCAGCCATGAGAGGTATAGAACTGATCACCACGCCGAGAAGATGTGCCGTCCGTAGTATAAGTAAGATCCCGAGATTCTTGGAGCGCCAGTTTGGTTCTCTGCCGAACTAACGCCGCTTCTTGTGGTATGTACTCATTGGCGAATTTTTTGCTGCCAGTGGGAGTGTAGGCCGGGTTGAGATGAGTGACAAAAGCAGCCCAGTCATCAGAATCGAGCAGGTTTGGGACCAGACCACATTTGCAGATCAGGAGCATCAGTAAATGGTCGGCCTTCCTCTGCCACGTGACTTGCTCATCCTTTGCCTTCTTCCTACCAGCCTCTCGGAAGCTCGCTGAGTCCAATGTCGGCTGACCCTTTTCAAGAGTGTCAAGCTTCTTCGGCCGACCAACCGGGCGCTGCTCGGTGGATTCCGGAGCATCAGCATCTTTCTGCTCGGCACCCAGTGCACCTCTCGCATGCTCATCCTCGGCCTCTTTCCTCGCAACTGGGTCTTGTCGCAGGAGGAAATCACATCGGATCGCATGCGTGATGACTTCGGCACTGGACCGGCGGCCTTCTCGACGATGAGAACACCCATCTGCGATGCATATCCAGTATGATTTATTTTTAGTTCGTTTGGCCGAATCAGTGAGCGCGGAGGAAAGGCGGTCAAGCAAAGCATTCGACTGAGGGCCAGGTTTTTTCTGAATGAACAATACATCATAAGCTTCAAATTGGATGTTGAAATGTATAAATGAACCTTCGCCGGTGGAGCATCTTGGTCTTCAGTTTCCGTGCCTTTGCGCTTGGTACCACCTAGGCTCAACTAGGGTAAAATTAAATTAAAAAATTAGGCAGTGCTCTAAGTCGCCACTATTATCGAACCTTCAAAGTGACACTAGATGTTATAGAGATCGGTCCGGTGTCATCGCCTGTCCATGGCATCTAATAGACGGCGGTAAGTGTCTGACAGCATCACATTATGGCCTATTACGGCTTCCTCACAATGGGCTTGACCGGCGTAGTTTTCCCTGGACCGAGTCCCTCTTTCGTAAGCTCCGTGCATTCTTCGTCATAGTTGGCGAGCGCCTGCCAATAGGCGGCCCACTCGCACGCAGTGGGATCGTTGAGACGGGTCGAGTAGTTGCCGAAGATTTTTTCCATTAGTGTCTCTATTTGGAAAGGACCATAGTCTTTGTCCGTCAGAAACGCTTCCGAGCCCTTTTTGAGTTCAAGGAGCTGCGCGTCTGTTAGGGTGGTCATTCTGGGTCGTCCACGGAGATAGAAGAAATTTTAGACAGGCGGCTGTGCACATCAACAGTTGCCGTCCGATTTGGGTCAGAACCCCGGCCGAGTCGCCTCAATTCACTCGCTCACAACCTCAGTTGGCAGATAAGTAGCGATATACATGGGTTGGTAATTGTCAGGATTGTCAGGCGGAAATTTTCCAAAAATTTAAATAATCCTTTGTCAGTCAGTGACTGACAGTTATCTGTTAGTCAGCTGACAATTAAATTGTCATGTCAGCGGACCCTACGAGGAATGCGATATCCTTGAGATTTGAGGTGGCCACGTATCATCCGGCACCCAAACTGTGGGAAGATCTCCAACGTTGAGGCGACTAGTCAGTCGAGTTCTGCATCTGAGATGACAGATACTGGGGGTGTGGTAGAAGTATGAACTGTCTCGACGGTCCCTTGCGCATCGATGCGAGACTGTAAGACAGGAGCACCCGGTTCCACGAGTCCGTGCCGTAGAGCGGCCCGATGGACTGTGCGGGAACAGACCCCAATCTCCGGCGCGATACCTGTTGGCCCACGGAGATCCAGCGCAGCGCTTAGAAACTGCGGGTCAATCTCGACCCGCGGACGGCCACGGCGGCCAGTACGAACAACACGGGCGACAACAAGTGGAGGGGCGTCGGGCGGGTCGACAGACTCGTGAAAGGCAAGGTCGAGCGCCGTCACCATATCGGTGATTGAGGTCTGCAATGTTCCATATTCAGCAGGAAACACTTCCCTGTGCTAAAAAATAATCAGAAAATTCAAGGATTTAGATCCAGGGTTTTCCTTACCAGCTCAGCGGCCGAGGCTAAAGCCAAAGCACGACCTCGAACAGCGTTCAACCGGGGTGGGTCTCCCACCATAATATGTAATGCAGACAGGACATCGTCGTTGAGAGAGTGGTAAGCCTGACGAAGGTTGTTCAGCCTGCCCTCAGCTGCGGCCATCAAGTAAAGCACAGAACAGAGGAGTTGGCTTGTGAACGATTCAAGAAAACTCTAAGTTTGCACTAGCGGGTCATATCACATGCTTGATGGCAGTTGGTGATTGTTGGTCATTTGTTAGGAGGGAAATTGGGGAGGTCTGTAGGGACAGAAAGCACCTGGGGAGATCACCAAAGCTTTCGCAAGCGAATACCAAGGTGTGTGGCACATCTACCTACGATTTCTGTGCAACTAATCACACTTGCTTCCAGTTTATGCTCGCACTTTTGGACCACAGCCCAGACATGTATCTCGATGAAATACAGGAGCACTTGTACCTCCAGCATGAGGTAGACTGCTCCCTTGCAACAATATGCCGCACACTGCACCGTCTCGGCATCGGATCGAAGAAGGTCCGCATAGATCTCTGTTGCCTGCTAGTTCCAGTCAACTGATTTCCGTGTCCTCCCAGCTATCAAGGCATGCTGCCGAACGGTGCGAAACTGCGCGGCGTGCCTTCCTTGTGGAGATTGGGGATGAGCCCACAGACTATTTTGTCTGCGCAGATGAGTCCGCCGTCAACATTCTCACCTCCTACCGGCGCAATGGTTGGTCAAAGAAAGGTCTGAGGTCGCGCAAGCGCTGCTGCTTTGTTCGAGGAACCCGGTATGTCAATTGGCCCTTTTGTACGCACTCATCTCCTAAATTACTCCCCAGGTACTCGCTCCTCCCTGCCATTACAACCGATGGCATTATCTACAGCCACATCAAGGAGGGTGGGTACAACGGCGACCAATTCATGCTATGGCTCGAGGGTTTATTAGCCATCATGAATCCGTACCCAGCGCCGCAAAGTATTCTTATTCTTGATAATTGTCGCATTCACCATGTCGAGGGTGTCGAAGAAATGTGTGCAAACGCGTGCGTGTGCTTTGTGTCCGTGTCAAAGATTCACTCACTCATTGTCATCCTATAGTGGTGTAAAACTCGTCTTTTTGCCGCCGTATTCGCCGGACCTCAACCCGATTGAGGAGTGCTTCGCATTCGTCAAAGCTTACATCTCTCGCCACAGGCAAACCTTCCGGGACATCGTCGAAACCGGAGATGAGGCAGACCCCTTCCTGTTTCTTTATGGGGTCCTTGAGGGGGTCACGGCAGACGCGTCGAAGGGTTGGTTCGCTCACTCGGGGTACTAGATTGCATGTATTATGATATAGTATGTGGATTCGGAACTGTAAGGACTGCGAAGTAGTAACGACTGTTGGATACCCGTGCATCTACGCCCTCAACCGTGCTTTAGCCTTATCAATGCGCTTGCCCTCGCCGTCCGCTTGAGGAATAAGAAGCACCAGCTCTACCATGCCCATCAATTGAAGGTAAGGAACTGCGCGCAAAGGACGCACTTTGGTTCTCGGGGTCTTCCTCCGCAACCTGCTTGCCCTTCGCTTTCTTTTTCGGGCTTTTCTTCTGGGATTTCGGAAGGTCAGAATCGGAGTCTTGAGACGGCAGATGGCATAGGGTTGAGTTCGAGGCGTCAAAGAAGGTACGGTTTACGCACCTGCGGTGTTTTTTCCCTTCTTTACTCGGCCCCTCCCCTTCGGCGCTGCCCGCTTCTTTGGCGGCTTCTCTGATTCGGAACTGTCGGACAGCTCAACCGTGCTTGCGCCACGCTTGTTACCACGCTCCTGGACCGATGGGTTGTCTGCAGCTGTCACTTCATCATCATCAATGTCATCTCCGGGACTGGGAACAAAGTGCCATCACCATCTTCAAAGTCCCGAGAGCACGACAGAAGTCCCACCATGCTGGAGGCTGTGTTGGGGTCAGAAGCGTCCATGGAGCGTGTGGCTGCTCTCAGAGTACGAGCACCGGTCCCCTGGCTGCCACTGGTGAAGCCCATCGAAGGAGAGAGCGAAGAAAAGCAACGTGTTACAAGTTACCACGTGGTGTGACATACGCGAAACGCGTCGCGACAACGTGTCTGGTCAAAAAAATCAAAAGTCTCGACGTAAACCTCTTCTGAGGACCGAACAGTGGGCTGTACTCTGAGGCTGTGAATATTCACGCACAGAGCACAAGGGAACAGCCCTGGTTTGCTTGGTATGTCAAAAAGCTGGTTTCTACCAGAAATACGCGAATTACCTCGTCCCTGGGTGCATTCTGCGCAATCAGACGACGTGACACTTTTCATTTACATAGCATAGAGCTCCTAAATAATGATAAGTACCTTCGAGGTCCCCGTTGCTGAACTGGGGGCCGCCAACGCTAAAATGGCCTGCTCCTGTAGTAAAGGCCTCAACATCGATGAATCGATGATCTGGGGACGTTGATAGATGCGGATTTACCCCAGAAATCGAACGTAAATTAGATATGGGCGGTAGATTGAGAATTGAGCCCGTAAAGAGCAAAATACTGAAACGATCAAAAATGACTCAAAATGGAAAAAAAAGTGTCCGCGCCCTAAGTTCCGCAAAGAGCTGTAAATTCATTAAGTGTTTCCTTATCGTCTGCTAACATGGCCAAACATCATCTATCCACTCATATTTTCAGTCCATAAGGTGTTTGGAGTTGTTCATAGTCAAACCACCCGCGCCATTACTTATTTCGGCAGCGAGCAAACAGTTTGGGAAATTGGAGATTATTGGTGCAGTGCAAGGGGGAATCGGGATTGAAATTTCGTACGTGGGGTGGGGGTCCCGGAGGGGCCTGAAAAAAAATTCTAATGCATGTTGGGCAGGAACTCAAAATTGATAATAACAGCTGTTAGAAGGCACAAAACAGTAGGAAGAGGTCTGTAGGGCACTTACATTCATCTCTGGACAACTTCCGGCATCTGCGCCCCGAATATCTGTCATCCGAGCCCAGAATGGGGGGTTCAGGGGGTATAACTTTTGGGATAAAACACCTCAGAGAGGTCTATTAGCCATCGAAGTGCCTAGAATAAGTCAAATGAACATAGTTAACATCGAGCATTGTGGTAGAAAACAAAAAGACAACAGGCGGCTCGACCCGGAAGAAGCGGCCCGCCGCCAGGGGTGGGAAACTCCTTTATATGGAAGGAGGGGGGGTCAGCTCAAGGTCGAAAAAAATTATCGACCCTATATCCGTTTTCCGAAAGCCGATTCCCCCTTGGTGCAGTGTGAAGCTTACCTAACACGGTGAGCGTGTACTTAGTCCGACCTTACTAATACTAGGAATCACGCAGATAGATGAGAGAGAAGACCCTTCTGCGCATCTTTCCTTACCTGTGCAAGACTCTTCCTCCCGGACCGAGTCAGCTACTGCGATATATCATCCTCTGCGATCGCTCGAAGACCGCAGAAGTTGGATTTCCAATATAAGGTGGACTCGAATCACATTGTCACTATGGCACTGTGTATCACAGGAACTCCTTCAAGTTGTTGATACCTTTAATCAATCTTCCCCTCGCTCCCACTGTGTACACACCCCTATCAGCGAGGTCGCTCTCAGTGAACTGTATGTAAGTTGTCGTGACTTATTCCTATGCTAATCTTCAAACATAGACGCCAGCAACGGTGTGTCAGGTCCTACTTCGGGTCCTTCATCGGATCCTCACTTGTTTGCATCCGTCTACTTGAGCCGCGGCTCCATCTGACTTACACCCGATTGCATCAATGGATGCATAGTCCACATTCATCAGTTCTTCACTGACTAAATTCTTTCTCTAGTCGTTGTCCCCAGCATTTATGCTTGGATATCCCGTCACTGCAATTAGCTTTAGTTCTGCTCTCATTCCCGCTGCCATTAGCCACTAAGATTACAGCTACAAATACTGCACTGCATGTTCCTCCTCTGGGCTGTAGCATAGTTATCATGTGTTGTGTTGTGTGTACACGATCAATATATATGTTTTTTGATATCTAAATGAATGATTCTGAAGATCTATATGAAGCAGAAACCCCAGGAAGTAAATTAGGGGAAATTAGGCTGAAGTTAGTGGTAATTTATTTGGGGGGGGGGTGGGTAGGAACCTAATGGAGGAATCCGAAGTAATTCAACCGAATTACCCTGAAGTTCGGTCTAATCCAGCCTTTTTTACCATTGGATGCTTTTCCTGATGTTATCTGTCTCAGAGACCTGTGATGCCCGCTGAGTGCCATAAAACGATTCATTTATTTCTTTTTCCGGGGTTTGCAGCGCTGTGGGTGGTTCCCAATCACTGTAAACTTATTACATTCCATCGTACCTTCTGGGCATGCACTCGGGTGCATGTTTAACCCCTTAAACCACGGGGTTGATCAGATTGTCCCAACCCTTTCAATGCAGTTTTGCGCCGGATACATTTGTATCAAAATTCTTGAGACTGCGAGATTGTCTGGCACAGATTGCTTGGTGATATCACCAAGTAAACTGGTTATATTATCATCATTATGCCTGGGCATACTTCTCTGTGTCGACACGATTGCGTGCACATCCTATATTAATCATGCCGACGCGATTGCGGGCATTCATTCTGTGTAGACGCGACCGCGTGCACAAGCGGCATTTATTCTGTGTAGACGCGACTGCGTGCACAAGGGGCATTCAATTTGTGCAGACGTGATTACGTGCACAACTTTGCCGAATACCTGTTGGTCCGTCCCGGGGCATACCAACTTGTATTATAATCTCCAGTATCTCGAATTTGTTTGGCCTGGCCTGGTGTGGTCCAGATCACATTGCAGGCCGCTGGGGCAGGGATCCATTTATAACCTTCTCCTCTCCTTTTTCCTTTGCACCACTCCTTTGGTGGTATTTTCGGTTGCTTCTTTGACTTGCCCTTCAAGCGAGCTTTGCTCTTGGGAGTGTTTCTCCGGTATGGTATTTCTTGGGCTTCATCTTCATCTCCCGAAGACCCAGGAGTACCAAGACGCTCCCCAGGAATGAACACGGATGACCACAAATGGATAATGCATGAGCATCCATGTTCATGAATGGGCACGGCGGCGGCGGCGCGCACTTCATGCATGACCACGCATGCCCATGCGTGTTCACGCGTGTCAACGACTCGCAGGGTTTTGTCCAAAAACGACCGTCATACGTCTGTTTATAAGAGACTATATATTACAGTATGTACCGGCCATACCTAACCTTTAGTCGCCCATGTCCCCCACTTAATATATATATTGTATATACATGTACTTGTTGGCCTTTGGCCTCCTGTGAACCTGCCGTTCTAACAGTCTCGTGTCAGAGATGTCCGTGATGTCCAGGAATGTTGCGGAAGGAGCCGCGGGGAGGAGTTGGACAAAGCGACGTTGTGCCGGAAGAAGGAGGACAGCCACAACTTGATAGATTGACACGTGAGCGTGGGAAGAGCAACTTGTGATACAAACCGGGAGTCTTGCTCAGAGTTTCAGGGAGCCCGTCCGAACGAGCTCGGCAAACCGCAGGATGAAAAGTTTGTTCTTGTTTCATTTTTTGGATGATTGAAAACAGCTGTTGAAGCTGTAAGACCCTTGACCTTGCCCTTCCACTGACTTCATACCTGATAGATTCGGCATTGGTCACTAGATCAGGAAACGAGCCCATGCAACCACCTGCATTATTTTTCGTCGCCATCGTATGTAATTACAACCGTTTCTAATTCACTCCCACTGCTGCGTACTGAGGGAAGTATAGAAATTAATTTAGCTCAATTCAGCTCCTACAAGGTCAGTGCTTTCGATTTTGTCAACTGGACAGCGCCTCTGCTCCGTCAACTTCCAGGGTCTTCCCGGACAACCAGCTACAATCACTCGAACCTCCGCCGGCCCAGAGAACTTGATATTGCCATCCTCTACCACGCCGCCGCTCACCCAGGATCTTACATATTTTTGAGGCTCTCCGCTGTTTCATCGCACTCGTGCGTCGCACAGCGGCTGGCGCAGGATATTCGCCTTACAGCTCTTTGCGGAACTTAGGGCGCGGCCGATTTTTTTTCCTTTTTGAGCTGTTTTTGATCATTTCAGCCAGAACAGCTGTTCTGACCTCAATTCTCAGCGTACATTTCTGAAAACTATATGAGCAGAATCACACGACAATTCCGCAGGGCATGACGTCCTCAGAATCTTTCCATACCGCCGGTAGTAATTATAATATATTATTTTGCATGTTTTGCGGAGATCATCTCTTGTGTCGTGATTTGAAGGTTGTGTGGGATGTTGTATAGCTCTAAAACAATTATTTGGATGGCGGAGGGCACACCGTCCTCGTAATTGAGGCATGGCACCCGGAGCGTGTGAACAGTGGACTTGAACAAGCAGAATATAGGTACAGCTCAGGCTCTGTGTATTTGTGTGATCTATGATTGAATGAGCTGAGAAACTGACCATTATCATTCTATTGAGTGTCCTGGAGGAGTCCCACGGCTCGGATTTACTCTTGTACTCCATGTACAGCACCGCGAGACAACTCGATCACAACGATTCCGGGCACGTGACCGCGCTTGTGATCACATTGGCACATGTCGCGTCGCCGGACGGGGATGCACAGAGTTGATCTGAGGCGTGTAATCTCTCGAAAACACTTCAAAGTCAGAATATTTGAATTGGTTCACTCGCTGGAGGATAGAGCACACAGATATATAAGGCCTAGACTGTAGGAATATTTCACAGCTTCAAGTCCACTGTTCACGCGCTCCGGGTGCCATACCTCAATTAAGAGGACGATGTGCCCTCCACCATCCAATTAAGTGTTTTTAGAGCCATACAACATCCCACACAACCTTCAAATCACGACACAAGATATGATCTCCGCAAAACATGCAAAATAATATATTATAATTACTACCGGCGGTATGGAAAGATTCTGAGGACATCATGCCCTGCGGAATTGTCATGTGATTCTGCTCATATAGTTTTCAGAAATGTACGCCGAGAATTGAGGTCAGAACAGCTGTTCTGGCTGAAATGATCAAAAACAGCTCAAAAAGGAAAAAAAAATCGGCCGTGCCCTAAGTTCCGCAAAGAGCTGTAACATAGTCACAAGCGGAATCGTAGTGCAGATAAGAATGTAGACCATAACCGATAACCGGCGAGAAAACCGATGTAAAACTTCCTCGGGAGCTGGTTTTACATGTTGAAGCCAGTTATCGGTTTTGTCGGTTTTCCCCACGCTTTTAAATTCCATAACCGACTTGAAAACCGGACTCATAACCGGCCTCATAACTGGCATAACCCGCTACTCTGACTGTCCCTAATGTGGCGAGCCATCACATCGCGGGACTTCGGCAGGTTCAGCTGCAGACAACAAGTCCCCCAACATCTTTTACAATATCCCTGGACCCTAACACCTAACTCTAACTCTAACCACTAACTGGAACCTCTAACCGGAACCGCTAACCGCTAACCCGAACCTCTAACCTCTAACCGCTAACCTGAACCGCCAACCCGAACCCCTAACCAACTGAGCCCTTGCCGAAGGACGGCAGTGGACGGCAAGGCGCGGCACACGCATCACTTTCGTTAGGCGTTCACACCCCTATTGATGATCAATAGGCGTTCATTACCATTAACAGGCGTTCGGCACCATCAATAGGCGTTCACGAACACCTATGCTACTAAAGTTGTTGTGCCTCCTTGGATACCCTCGAACAGGAGTTTGTTTCGGCAAATTGGGCAGGCGGAACTTTGTCAGTGCCTCTCTCGCTCGCGTTACAAGTCGGATGGCGCGCTGGATGGAAGACAGGTCGGGATAGAGGCATTTCAATGGGGAAAGAAGACGGCAGGCGTGAGGGATTGACAGAGGGTCAGAGACTGGCATCAGAGGAGGCGAAATCGACACCATCCATCATTCGTGAGTTTGCCCATGCCGAAATTCAAACCGACGCCGCTGCGGCGCTGCCTTTATTGCAACACCGCATGAATTCACCGAGGTTCCGGATATCTCCTCATCGACCATTCCCATTCCTCGCGACTTCACGGCGTTACAAAGTGGCTCATGCCATCCTTTCGGTACTCTTCAACGGCGGCTTGGTCGTTCACAGCGTTCTCCTTGACACGGGCTCAAAAAGTTCATTCGATTTCTCTGGCTTCACCGAGCAGGCATTCCCGTTACCGTTAGGTAAGGGTTTCTATAGGGCGCCCTAACTTGCAGTAAACTCCATTTTTCGTCAGCACTTTCCGCATAAGCTGATTCCTCCCCGTCAAAAGCTTCGGCTTGTCTCCAGCCGAACGAGATCCTGATGATGGCTTGCATGAAAGTGTAATTGTCAATAAAACACTGGTTGTGTCGCTCGATGTCGGAAATGTCGGCATCGGACATGGGTGAAGAAAAAAGTGGGGGAAGTATGAGGGCAGAGTAGACAATGCAGAATGTGGAGAATCGCAAAGTGTTGCTCTAGTATATTCTATACGTTGACGTCCTGGAAATTTGCAGTTCCAGTAGCTAGCATGTCAGCAATCAGACCGGTGAATAGAAAAAAGGCTCACATGTGGTGTCCATCGGGTTGTTGCTATGCAGTGGCCAATGGCGTTTGTTGCTATCATTTTTTTTTTGTCCCTGAAGACCCTGAAGGACTGGTGTACCATGGAAGGATTCAAGATCCGAGAGATTCGAACGTCACCATGGCTAAAACACAAAAATCTGCATCAGAACGGCCTACCGACATCGAAAAAAAATAATCATGTGGAGCGCACATGCGTGGGTAAACGGCTAGAGTGAGACAAACAGTGGCTTACCGGTTCAGCTTGCAACATCCGATCCATCCTCAAAATCTTTGAATTACTGGCCTCCGACACCAACGACAGCAACAAGATCAACAATTTGGCATTATGGTACTTTTGCAGCGGTTGAGACTGAGCCAAGGATCGCGGAATCCGAATCGCACACCTCAGTCAGCATACCTCAGTCAGGATCCGCAGATTCACGGATCTCAGATAACCGAGGGAATCACAGACCCAAAGAAAAGATAAGTGGCAAAGTGCGATGAGGATGAGATCCGAGAGCGCGATATCCAAGTGAGCATAACCACCGAGCCTATCCGAGGTGAGAGGCATAGCCGAGCCTATCCGAGAGATTGAGAGATCAGTCGGACATGTGTGAACATGGGCAACCAGGAACAAGTGAACCAAGAGAAAATAATACGAGTGAAAGTGCTAGCAAAGCGGTATCCGTGCCCATCGGGCCCATCCAAGAGCCCAGCCGAGCCTATCCGAGATCGGACCAGAAGGACATGAGCCAGAACTTGTGATGAACAGGAAACCAAGACCAAGGGAGCCAACACAAAATAATAGGAGCGACAGTTTGAGAAGAGCACCAGCGATCCGGTGAATGATGGAAGGCACACGCAACGTGAATTGGTCAGATCAACAGGATCAAGAAGTTGAAACTCCGATAAAGACACAAGAAATTTATGGCAGGATACATAGCTACAGAGAGCTCTGAAAAAAATATGCATGGTCCCCCAAAAAAACATGGCAATAGCCCGAGCCATAAACAAAGAGCTCAAGTGGAAGCCCCCACTTTTCTGTCTGCCAACGCAACTGTTGGAAGCAAAGTCCGCTATTACATAATTCACACTGATGCAAATTGGCTCGAGGATAACGGTAGAGGTGGTGTGTACCCCACCAGTGCATTGGATTGCATACTAGTATTTGGTCAGAAGAGTAGGGGTGTGCAGATAGAGTATTATTTATTATTTATTATCCGCAATTGAGAGAATCAGGCAACAATGGTGAGCGATAAAGTATTGATAGTATAGACCTTGCAAGAATGATGAGCAGATAATTCAGAGGTCAAGGAGGGATGGACTAGGAGAGACTAACTCTGACAAAGGCCCCATCGTGCGGACAATCCTCTCTTGATAGATCGCAAACAAGGATCACAAAGTCACCTATCTTCAGAGAACGCCAATCACCGTCCTCAGTGTCGCAACTGGATGCGAAATCATCCAAGTCCAAGTAGGTCCCCTCACTCTCCGCACTGTCCATCTCTGCTTCAGGGTCCGTGCTAGCTGAGACTGAATCGGTCTTAGCATCAATGGACGCTACCACAGCATGAAAGTGGGCCAAAATGGCAGTGGGAGATGCAGGTGGCTCGGACGACTCTGAAAGTGACCTCGAAGGAAAACAGAGGCGTGAAGGTACCGATCTGCGAACCTTAGAACATGATTAAAGCATTAAAGCGAGGCTCAGCAAAACTAGGATTACTTACTGGACAATCGATCGCAACCTGGGCAAACACTCGATCCGACAATTCACCTGTTGGGCCTAAAGACCACGGCACCACAGACTTAATAGGCTGTAAAGAAAACAAACATAGCAGGGGTTGAGCAATAAGGCAGTCTAGATTGACACATACGATGTAGTCGCAAAAGTCGCTATCTGGGAATAGATAGGCCAGGGAGTCGTTATCGGCAGATTCACGTCGCATCTAGGGTCCGCTGACATGACAATTTAATTGTCAGCTGACTAACAGATAACTGTCAGTCACTGACTGACAAAGGATTATTTAAATTTTTGGAAAATTTCCGCCTGACAATCCTGACAATTACCAACCCATGTATATCGCTACTTATCTGCCAACTGAGGTTGTGAGCGAGTGAATTGAGGCGACTCGGCCGGGGTTCTGACCCAAATCGGACGGCAACTGTTGATGTGCACAGCCGCCTGTCTAAAATTTCTTCTATCTCCGTGGACGACCCAGAATGACCACCCTAACAGACGCGCAGCTCCTTGAACTCAAAAAGGGCTCGGAAGCGTTTCTGACGGACAAAGACTATGGTCCTTTCCAAATAGAGACACTAATGGAAAAAATCTTCGGCAACTACTCGACCCGTCTCAACGATCCCACTGCGTGCGAGTGGGCCGCCTATTGGCAGGCGCTCGCCAACTATGACGAAGAATGCACGGAGCTTACGAAAGAGGGACTCGGTCCAGGGAAAACTACGCCGGTCAAGCCCATTGTGAGGAAGCCGTAATAGGCCATAATGTGATGCTGTCAGACACTTACCGCCGTCTATTAGATGCCATGGACAGGCGATGACACCGGACCGATCTCTATAACATCTAGTGTCACTTTGAAGGTTCGATAATAGTGGCGACTTAGAGCACTGCCTAATTTTTTAATTTAATTTTACCCTAGTTGAGCCTAGGTGGTACCAAGCGCAAAGGCACGGAAACTGAAGACCAAGATGCTCCACCGGCGAAGGTTCATTTATACATTTCAACATCCAATTTGAAGCTTATGATGTATTGTTCATTCAGAAAAAACCTGGCCCTCAGTCGAATGCTTTGCTTGACCGCCTTTCCTCCGCGCTCACTGATTCGGCCAAACGAACTAAAAATAAATCATACTGGATATGCATCGCAGATGGGTGTTCTCATCGTCGAGAAGGCCGCCGGTCCAGTGCCGAAGTCATCACGCATGCGATCCGATGTGATTTCCTCCTGCGACAAGACCCAGTTGCGAGGAAAGAGGCCGAGGATGAGCATGCGAGAGGTGCACTGGGTGCCGAGCAGAAAGATGCTGATGCTCCGGAATCCACCGAGCAGCGCCCGGTTGGTCGGCCGAAGAAGCTTGACACTCTTGAAAAGGGTCAGCCGACATTGGACTCAGCGAGCTTCCGAGAGGCTGGTAGGAAGAAGGCAAAGGATGAGCAAGTCACGTGGCAGAGGAAGGCCGACCATTTACTGATGCTCCTGATCTGCAAATGTGGTCTGGTCCCAAACCTGCTCGATTCTGATGACTGGGCTGCTTTTGTCACTCATCTCAACCCGGCCTACACTCCCACTGGCAGCAAAAAATTCGCCAATGAGTACATACCACAAGAAGCGGCGTTAGTTCGGCAGAGAACCAAACTGGCGCTCCAAGAATCTCGGGATCTTACTTATACTACGGACGGCACATCTTCTCGGCGTGGTGATCAGTTCTATACCTCTCATGGCTGCACGCCGTCTCGCGATGTTTATTTCCTTGGTGGACATTTCGGAACAAAGGAAAGTCACGATGCCGAATGGATCAAGAATGGTACTCTCGAGGCGAGTCAATTTTTCGAACACTGACATCTTTCCAACAATGTTTTGCAGACAATGAAAGATATCGGATCTGAACTATGGGCTGCCATGACATCGGATAGCACCAACGTCACACTTGCAGCACGACGAGGAGTTGTTACAGAAGCTCCCGCCGTTCTTGACCTCTGCGATGTCGTCCACTTTATCCAGCATATTATTGGTGATATCAATGAACTGCCCGAATTTCAAACGGTCAGTCTTAAATTCGTCTTTTCAACCACACGACCAATGGTCTTACCACAGATGATGCAAATCCTCAAGCCGCTCATCCGACATTTTAGCAAGTCCGGCAAATCAAAAGCCCATCTACGGGACTCAGGTGAGGGCATGGCGGATGACGGCGGCAATATCCCTGTCCGCATGTTGGCTAAAATCGGGAAAACCCGCTTTGCGACACACTTTATGGCGGTGACAACAGTGTCACCTGTCGTGCACAATATTCAAGGCCTCGTTTTAGACGAGAAAATTAAATTCAAAGTTCGTTTCATCCGTCAGTTTATTTGACCCGTACTGAGATCCCATAGAGCCCATTGCTTCAGGAAGTCTTCGGTGACCGAACCTCAGTCCAGCTGCCGACATTTTTGAGGGATATGTTGAGCTACGAAATGATTGTCACACCGTTGGCACGCTCACTCTGGTCCCTGGAGGCAACAACTGCGAACCCCTCAGATGCCTTTGTCTTTTGGCTCGCCATCGCGCACACCCTCGACAGCATATTCGAGAAGAAGGAAAAAGATATTGGAATAACCCCCAAACTTGCGTTACATGTTCGCGCCATTTTCAATACACGGTACTCCCAATTTTTCAAGCACAATGAGGTGTATTTCGTGGCATTCTGTCTTGATCCCCGTTCGTTCACCTCCCCTGCCACTATTTATTACTCACCACTACATATAGGATATCCGAACACTGAATTTCTCCGCAAACACGCTGACACCCAGGCCGGTGTCGCGGAGCACATCTCTTATCCGCACGCATTTTTTCGCGTTAAAGAGTTTCTGAAACAGATGCTGAAGGTTCTCCTGGAGCAACACAGGAGTCACAAAGGCCAATGTCGTTGTCATCCAATTTTAAGAAGCCAGCCGGAACTCGAAATTGTTGACGCCTTGAGGCTGCAGCTCGAGGCTTTCTGGCTCGGAGAGCCGCCGTTTCACGCCCCCGTCATGAAAGGGGATATTATGGAGTGGTGGACTAACCTGGGCCGCGGAAATTCTCCTCGATCCAATGTTATTGCGGTGACCTGTTTCTTCCAGATCGGTATTCATAAACTGATCTTTTTTGCAGATGCTTGGAGTCAGAATATTCGGGATCCTTGTCAACTCGATGCCTGATGAGCGCACGAATTCCAACATCACCTGGTTTAACAGTCCGCTGCGGGGAAATCAGAAACAGGAGGGTCTATTGGATATGATAATGGTTGGTCAATGGTACAGATATCATGCTCCGGTACGTCTACAACTCTTCGCATATTACAAGAAAGTAGACTGACAATGGTTTCAGGGCGCAGAAGGTCCACGCCGCCCTCCACGTCGTCCAACGGTTGCCTTCCGTCGCCTTGACCAGTCTGTGATTGACAAGATAAAGCTGAAACAGCGCGAGGACAATTCCGAGGCATCCGATTCTGATGCAGAGCCTGACGCCGGCTCAGCGGAAATGAACGAACAAGATGACGAGGAGCTTGAGAAGCTATCCGACGCTCTCAGAGACAAGATATCCCACATGAAACACAGACGCAAGAAAAACACGAAGAAGACCTTCAGATCTGACACCGTATTTGTTGTCGACAAGGATGTGATGTTGAGGGCCCCCGGATTGAAGGGCTTGCTGTCGGTCACAGATGACGACGTGGCGACTAAGGAGACTGGGAACGTGCAGCTCCAGCCAGTTTCAGCGCCGCAAGCAGCCAACTGGGACTGGTAGTTCGTAAAATAGATAGTAATTCCAAAAAAGGCAATTGTCAATTGTCATCTGTCAGTCCTGACAGTCAGCCTGACATTCTGACTGACAGTTAAATATTTTCTTCAAAGTGGAATTGTCAGCGGACCCTAGTCGCATCGAATAGCTGAGCTCCGACAGTTGTACCATTTCATTCAATTCATATGTCACAGGTAGGCTCGTGTCCAGCCGTTATCGTGGGGGAGTATTGACGAGCAAGCAAAGTAATACTTACTACACAATACTTTGCTTGCTCGTCATTGTGCGCGCACTATAACGGCTGGACACGAGCCTATGTCACAGGTCACAGGGCCCTTTTTATACGAAAATTTTTGGGGTGTCACAGGCATTTTCGAGGAGGTTCGAATCTTCAAAACATGTCACAAAATTGGCCGAAAATGGCCCCAAAAAATCAAATTTTAATCCTACCTACCTACCTACCTACCTACCGCCTAGGCAGCGCGTGTGGTGATCAGCGCCGCGGCGTTCACACGCAATGCCATTTTTGACGTGTATCTCAATATTGTAGAGAGGCAAAAAATCCTCAGGATCAAGGCGACGAAGACGGATCTCGCAAGAAGAGAAAGGATACAGTCAGGTATGTGTCTGAGACTCTGAGTTCAGCTGCATGCTCAACCTATTATACAGTGAAGGGCAAGATCATGATACTGCCGTAAATACAGTTGGATAGCTCATAATGCATAAGGCCGGTGGACACCAAAACCCTATGCATTATGAGCAATATGCATTCCGAGATTTGTCACACAGAGTGACGTTCGGGTGACACGGTGTCACAGCCCGGAACATTTCGGAGAAAACGATTGTTTTTACCATTTAACTACATAGAGCGCCGGCTGTCAAGCTCCTGAAATGTGCCGCAACTTCTTGCTGAGTCATATCTGAGTGATTGTCAACGAAGGCAAAGACTGTCATCCAGTCACACAGCGTGAGACATTGTCAGCGCGTATCCTTGGGTGGTTTAGCGGAGGTTCGGGGAGCATCTTTGGGAGGTTTAGGCTTCCGGACACCCCGTGTATACGGCACAGTGGGAAGGCCCCGAGGTTTGCGAGTTTTGGGCTCGGGAGACATGAGGAAAATTTTCGTTTGATGTTTGGTTTGTCTGGTGATTGCAAACATCACGTCCGGGACAGCGATGCCGAGTCTTCCGAGCAGTCCTGACCCGTGATCGCGTTCAATTCGCCAAAATGGCTCGCCGGAAGCCCGGTCTGATCGAAATTTGAACCAAAAAAAATGCATAATGACCCTCCCAAACCTTATGCAATATGCGTTATGACAAAATTGCATAAAATCCCCGCCCACCGAGTCGGTGGACACCAAAAGTGTATGCATTATGACAATTATGCATTATGACCTAATGCATTGTGACAAATGCAACTGTACACACCGCCGTTCCTCGCGGCAGAATGCCTTGCCAGCTCAGACAGCAGGCACATCTAATTTGCAGGAGAAGATCGAAACCAAGCCAGGCAAGAATGGTCCCAAGCCGAGATACAAGTAATGTTCCCAAGCATCTGCACTAAACATATCTGATTAGAATTCTAGGGGTTGGGTTGTCCTGAGTGAGAGCAGTTCGGATGAACTCTGGAGGAGTGCAGATAGGTAATGTTTTTTTCCAGGTGCGTCGAACACTTCAGTTGAAACACCCATTTAACAGATCTCGCTCAAACACAGTTTAGCAATGCCGGTTCAACAGTTCAACACTGTTTTACCAGGTTCAGCCGGTTCAGTCACTCAAGGCAGTTCAACAGGGGCCGTCTTAATGTGCCATTTCATAAGTAGTTTTCGCAGTCCCCATACAGCCAGCCACGTTGGAGTCGTGGAAGATCATGGCTCGCGAAAGCACGGGTCTATTCAATACCTCTGCAGGCCATCCTTCGCATCGCAGGCCGAACATTCTATAAAATTGGGAACCAAAATCCAATTTCCCCCTCGTCTGGGCAGGTTCCGCAGACCAATTTAAACATGGCCTTTAGTTTTGCTGCCGTTGCAAATTGTCATGGGACATTTGTGTCAGGAGCGATAAGATTTGCCAGTCTCGTCGGGCACACATTTACGACATGCCCTCCCGTCTTCATTCAGAACTGCGTTTTTTTAGTGAGTTTTCACGGCCATCCATCGATGTGTTGCTGATTGCTTTCCGAGACAATTTTTGTGGCGTCATGTAAAATTCTACTGCACAACTGTCACTATCAGTACCTCGCAACTTCGAGAGACCCTGAATTATCGAAATACGCGTCCGTTGTGCTCGACGTAGAGAGCGTCCGGGATAGTTCAGTCCTCGACAGCTCCCTCCCCGAGTCCTCGAGAAAGGATGCCGCCCCATTCCCAGGTTGTCTAACCAGGAGTCACATCTTGGCGGATGGAAAGAAAAGGTATCTGTTTGGCTTGGAAGTCAGAACTCGGGATCCTGAGCTACGCTATGCAAAGCAGAAAAACTCTCTCAAAAAGTGTCAAGTCTGTCTCTTTTGCGGCCCCACTGCCAAGGAATAAATGTTCCTCTGAGAAATCACGGAGCCGAGCTCGGAAGCCCCGCCCTGGTGAGCCTCCATTTCAGTGAGTGAAATCTTCGCTTCCGGAAATCTGCGGGTTTAACAGTAAGGGGTTTTGAAGTGGATGGGCGGTTCTTGACGACGAGGGAAATGAAATAGACGGTTACGGAAATATCATCCGGCGGGCCATCCAAAGGGAAGAATCATGATAAGTATTATTACATACCTAGTAGTCTACATAGGAATTGAACATTGTTTGACTTTGGACAGATACATTATTCTGTAGACGAGACAGGAGAGAGATATGTACAGTCGTGCATCGTGTACATACCAGACATGACCGGACCCGCGTTGCCGAATCTACCTCCAAAACATGCAGCTATCCTGACCGAAACTGTAGACATGAAGTTCACTCACCCAGATTCCGGGCGTAAGTGTTTGATAAAGCGGAGCCAGATTCCTCTTGTGCCCGCATTTGCGATGACAGCACACAAAGCGCAAGGAAAAACTATGGATTTTGTTATCATGGACCTCGAGAGCACGAGTTGGACCGAGGCACCGTATGTGATGTTATCACACGCCACATCTTTGGCTGGTGTCTATATTCTGCGGCCATTCAAGCAAAAAGTCATCCAGCGACATCCCAGTCAAGATGTACGCGAGGAGTTCCGTCGTATTGACATGCTATCCCATCAGACCACCATGGATTATGGGACAGTTGAAGAATCAGCAGAGGCCCAGAGATACTTGGTGTCAAATTTCTCCGTCCAGGCGTTACTGAATCGGGACGAAACCATGGGAGACGCCGCAGACGACGACGCGCACCGCTTGGCCGCGCAGTGATGCACTGAGGGGCCCTATTTTGAACCTCGGGATCCAACAGGGCCCTCAGAGGCCCTATTGCCCTATTGTGAGGGCCTGGAGAGAGGGCCCTCACTCGGATTTATGTCCCAAAATGGAAATTTTCAAACTCAATATTACTGACTCGTCTAACCCACGTATTCGTCTTCTGAGGGAATTTCTACACCACCATCGTCGGGAATCTCATCCTCTGCGGCGTCTGCAGCAGCATTCGCAGCATCACACTCAGCCTGCGCCTCGATCTCAGCACGTGTTGGACAGTAACCCTACAAAGTTTGTTTAAACAATCGGCGTCTCAACGTAAAACCCTGTTCAAGCAATGATTTACTTAATCCTGGTTCAAACCGGGTTGAAAACATGAAGCAAAAGGAACACTCACGGTGGGATTCGAACACACACCGGTTGAGTACACAATTCATAAGCAGTGAAGTAAGATCCAACTGAACTATAGGACCATTACCAAATGGGTGCACAAATGCATTGAAGAACATAAAACAGGCAAGGTTACTCTTTCAAAGTACAAGTCCATCGCACCTTGAGCAGCCGTGATATTTAAGCAGTTCAAGGTCACTTCAGAAGCTCTCACATGCTAATTCCCTTCAATGCATTCAAAGCATCCAAAATTGCAAGGGGACATCAGTTTGTCTTTCATCTGTAGTCAGTAACTCGAGCATCAAGTCGTTGAATTTCCTTGTCTGTTACGGGGGTTGCATACAGAAAGGCACTGAAGTATTGGAAGTACTTTGCCATGCTCTCTTTCGATACATACTATTGTTACATGGTATTGAAAAGAATTCAGTCCACAGTTCGGAAGCAATACAACGACACTTGTTGAGATTTAAAACAGCCATTCTTGTTTTCAAATCAGACATGAGTAAGGCTGTAATACTCCACCCTTTGCATCGGTTGCATGGTGTACTGGTTATTGATATCTCCCTTCCATTTGTGGAGAAACCGGGAGGTCCGAAGTTCAACTCCCTGGGTGCCTCAAATTCTTACATTTGTCCCATTGAACAGTATTTAATCAGTGTTTGAACATTCTTTAAATCCTCTTTGATCCCATTTTGATCCAAACACTGATTAAACCCCGTTTTTCAATCCCAAGGTTTAAACCCTCATCCTAATGTTCTCCTCGGTGATGAACACCATTAAATAAATCATTGCTTAAACAGGGTTTTACGTTAAGACGCAAATTGTTTAAACAAACTTTGTAGGGTTTTATCTACACAAGCTCCGGCAGGAGGCTCCGCTGCTAGTGCTTCTCATTCGGTGCCTGGCCCCTCGACTGCATTCTATGCTCGACGTGATGCACCTGCTCCAGATCCGCGTACGCAAAAAAGCAATCTGTTCTCACGTCATACTGATAGACAAAATTAGTGAGCACCGGAATGTCGCTCCATAACTGGACTCAACTCAATTCCGAGTTCACCTTTGTCGAGGAAAATGGTGAGCATGCCGACATTGCTGCTGGGGATCGACAGATTGACGAGAGCCTCGTGAATGAGATCTTGGATCGCATGGAGCCAGATACTGGGACGTCGGAGGCTGAAACTCAGCCGGCAGAAGCTGTTGATGAATCGGTTCTTCATGCGCAACTAGTATCCGTGAAGGCCCGGCTCGACGAAGTGATGGCAGCTGCAGGGAATGTCGGGAAACCACTGTGTTATTTGCGGGGCGATTTTTTTGATAGACCTTCGCATCCTGTTTTTGCACTGGATGAATCCAAGGCAAGCACGGGCCTGGATCCAACAAAACTGTATTGGCGAAGAGTTTTTGTCTGGTTGCCGTACTTACTGCCTGGCTGTCCGGCCCGATTTCTTTATCCTTGTGGGCAACCTTTATCTCGAAATGGTGCGCACACTGAAATCTTCTTCATTTGCTGCTCAAACTTCATCTATCAGGGTTTAATGACGATCCTATTGCGTGCCGCGTTCGCGACATACCAGATGATTTTTTCCTGTTTACGAATCGGTTCATCTGTGATGGCAGACGGTTGAACGCCACCGGATGTGGCCAAAGTTTGCAGGGTACAGACCCACATATCCTGGCCCAACTCCCCGACAACTGCAGGTCGCATTTCCTGGTATGTCCCTTCACAATATGATGATCAGTAAATTTAACATGCTTAGCATATATCTCTGCGCGAGGCGCCATCTCAAAATTGATGATGCGGCTCATGTGCAACACCTTTTCAACCCGAATGGGTCCTTCTCCATTTTCCGAGATGGTCTCCGAGATCCAGTACCTGTCCCATGCGGACGGGGAATTGATGTATACTGCACTGCAAATTTTTATGGCCAGACTGGGCTCAAACAGTACTCTGCATTCGATGATTGCTATGGATACGCTGGCTCCCCTCCTCTGTTCCATGGCTTAAAGGTCTTTTCACAGACTATATGTCTGCTCATCGAATTTATATTGAACGTGATATCGCGACAAAACCTGCTACGGTCGTCAAAGCAGACCATACTTTCGATGTCGGTCTATTCTGATTTTTTAAAATGTCCTTTGGTTTGACTGATCCCTTTTTATTTAGTTCCTAAAGTATGTTGGCGCGCTGAAGGGGGAACGAATCTTCACCACTGCCTACACCGTCGTGAACGAGTATGAAGAGGTCCGAGGCCACTCTCTGACCGAATCAAAATCACTGGAGTTTGTGAAGGACATGTTCGAGGGCATCCAGCAGGGACTCAAGGACACTGATTCGATGGTCGCTGTCCACGACTCTAACTCGGATGTCATTGTCCATGACTCAAACTCGGATGTGGGCACAATCATTGTTTCTGACTCGGACAATGATAACCTCCTGGACTTGCAATACCCACCATCGCTGCCATCGGTCATGCCCCCGATCACTTTGGACCTCTGTGTCGATGTCGCAGTTGCGTTCTGGGCCCACGAGGTATGTGGAACAATGTGATTTGCAATATTCCGTCCACTGAGCACGGTGAAATAACTTGGTCCGCGACCTTTCCTAATAAAAGTTTGGTTCCGTCCAGCCCTGGCAGAACCCCGTTCCATGCGTCTTGGAGATGTGGTGCTGGAAGACTTCAAGGCTTACCTGAGGAAAAAAGGACTCCCTGCAGGTGCCCGGATTGAGCGCTATCTCGACATCAGTAATACTTTCCTGGATGTCGCACACCGCTGGGTGCCATGCTCTTGGTCCGAAAAAATCAGTATCTTTGGTCGGGACAAGGTCTTGTATTTCCGAACTCATGGAACCGATGTCGCATTGCCATCGCACTATGTTGACCTCCTCCCCTGATATCCAATATCTAATATGTTTTCACTGACACACTTACCGCTTTTATTACTTTATTCTTCACCGAATTATTGCTCTATTCTTTACCTACCTCCTAGATCTATCTCAAAAGGGCACAACAGCAACTTTACTGGCCCCAATATACCAGATCTTTGATCGTAGATCCAGGTTGGGTTTCATAATCGCACGGGAGAAAAATTCCGCGGACACTTTGATATCTGGATCCAGGATTACATTGTCGAACTTGCGGTAGCAGCTGGCATCAAGACCTCATTCCCTCTTCCCCGCATGCTCTCCACGCGAATAGTAACCTCAGAGACTATTGGGATCCTCCCATCTCCAAAACACTCGCCGGCCATCTCAATATCACCACTCTTCCAACCCCACGCATCACCGGGATACCTCATCATCGCGATACTCCGGTCCGGACCATGACCCGCCTTTCCACAAAACCAACAAACCCGTACCAGTATCTTCAGTTGCGTCAACGTGTGCTCACCCCGGTGGTCCCGGTTCATACACACCAGGAGTACATCACATTAAAGAGCAACATAAATCGCCAGGATTTCAGGACGGGTGGTAAAACATACCCTCCCCACGAACGCTGGAAGAATGTGGATTTCGAAAAATTCGCTCAGTGGTGGAATGCGCAAGTTAACTTTCAACCTCGCACAATCACTGACTCAAATCTGCGCCTCTACTACAAACTTCCTCAGCATCTCGAAGCCCATCACAAGAAGACCATTTCATGGTCTTCGGAACGTTCGACACTGGCCGCGGGCGCAAACTTCGCTGCGAGAAAAGAATTTCTCGAAATTCTCAACTCCGACGACAATCTCGGAGATGTTCTTCCCGCAATCTCGTTCGCTGCTGTTCCCGACGGAGAACAGGATGTTTCATTCTCATGTACGTGGCCCACATTATTTTCTGGGACTACTTTCGTGTCACTCAACTTGAATAATTTCAGCATTCGCGGTTCCCATGTCCTTTGACTTGGTAACTGCGCGGCCAGAAGAGAGCGAACGGCCGGGGCTCGAATTTCAGCTCCTGGAATTGGAACCACATCAAGACGTCGACCGTGACGTTGCAATTCCATTTGGACCCGATGAATTACCACCTCCGTTGGACCCTGACGAGGACTTTGCTGCCCCAGGTCCTCTCCAATCAACCACTCCGGCACTGCACCAACAATTGCTTTTGCCCGGAGCTTCCGTACCAGCCCCCACAACATCCAAATCTCCGAAACGGTGTGCCGTGTGCGTAAAAGCTTTTTGTCTCAAGCGGAACAAGTGCCCAGGTAGGTCGAGGAAAGAGTATTGCCCTTGCAAGCATCCTCGTATGGCATCTGGAAGTCGCGCGCGGATCTCGGAGGAAGTTATACTTGCTTATTGGGCACAGCGGTCGCAATCGGGGTCCTCACATCCCTTCGAGCACTGTAATTGTTCTTCACATTAATGTACTCCATATCTCTTTTTGTTGGTAAACATAGAGTTTAGATTTTTTTGTGAGAGTTGCGTATACATGGTATGCATGGATTGAACATGCCCAAGCTCCAGCGCGCGGCTTACCCCCGCTCACACCCAGGATCAGCAGCAGAGGCGGAGAGTAGGCTGGTGATTTCTTCCAGTGCAGGCTCAGTTGCACGTGCGAGGAGGACGGTGCGAACTGCACTGAAGGATGAGTCAAGGTTGATAAGGAGGAGATCCTTATGGGTAGTTGCATCGACAACGACACCCATCGCAGTGAGCCTCGATACGGCAGCAGCCATAGCGCGGATATAGACGGTGATGTCCTTAGAAGGATCATGCCGAACGGCGTTGAGCTCCGCACGAGCAACAACACGGTTGGTCATGTTCGACTTCTCGAAGTGACCCTTGAGTGCTTTCCAAGCCTCAGTAGCAGAGACCTGGTCTTCGACTAGATGCTGAAAGTCATCGCTGACCTTTCCATACAGGTACGGAACAAGCATGCGATCAAGGGCAATGTTGTCTGCATCTGTGCCAGGCCCAGTGCCATCCTGGACCCAAAGAGCATCTAGTCCCAGCAAGAAGACTTTCACATTCTTCCCAAACTTCACCCAGTTGGATGAGTCGAGAGTGACAGTGAGTACAGACGTAAGAGCAGAGGTGATGTAGGGAGGGGACATGTGATCTGTGACGCGTGATGTGTGACGTGACAGAAAAGCGCAAGAGGAGGTTATCCAGAAGGTAAAGGATGAATCCACCCAAAGACAGACAGATTTTTGGAAGAAAAGAGGCAGAGGAAGATGATATGAGGTATAGAAGACTCTGAGACAGGGCCCATAACCTGTTGTAATGAGATCACCAGATGGAAGCCGAAAAGGCAGATATAGCACCAGATGGAAGGCGAAAAGCCCTGTCACATTGTCACACCATGACTAAATATGTGACAGAGTACAAATAAGGAAGGCGGACCCGTCTGAACCAAACACTACCAAACCCCACTTCAACAATTGCACCAGCCGACAATTGGATTTTCCGGTACAGCAAATCGGCAAGATGGAAGTCGAGGTGGTCGTTGTACGGCGAGTAATCGTCGGGGGTGGATGATCCTTCGGTGGGGTGGTGTGTTTGGCGGCAGGAAATTCCCTTCGCGATCGCAGGGCCGTCCTGCAAAGATTTATTAGTTTCAAGACACCCAAGACGAGGAGGAAATACGCACCATTCAATAACGGATGATATTCTGTTCGGCGCTGCAGTACTGGATCAATATTTCCGCCTCCAGCGTCTCCTCCGCCAGCCACAGGCGATGCTCGAGAGCCAGGAGGTGACATGGGGACGTTGGGGTCATGGGCTTCCCGGTGAAACGGGACATGAACGCTAGAGTGTCGTGAGTGACCAGACAAGTTGCTGAAAAATCGAGGACAGCCGGGGAATAGGCAAGGTATATTGCGCGGCCTGAATGTTTTCGGGCGGTGCATCTGAGTTGCAATGTGCGATGAATTTCGGGACTTGGGTTATCAACGACCGAGTGCGCGCTATCGCTCAGCGTTCGGTAAAACGGCTAAACGGAAAAACTCGGCCACTTACTGGCAGTAGCATTTGATTTTTTTAGTCAGCAAAGACGACGAACCGTGAATCAGCAAAGACAACAAACCATGAATCACGCGGCCCCGTAACAACGCGCTTGGTCTTGATCTTTTTCTTCAACCACCACCATCTCTTCCCTCTCTTCCACCACACCTGCCATGGAGATGCCCGCCCCGAAACGCAAAACCAAAACCAAAAGGAATGAGCCCGATGCACCTCGGTTGAGCACCCGTACCCAAAATCAGCATACACGCCCTGCTGTCGACGCAGGGCTTGCACCGGGCAATTGGCGCACAGCGGCGCAGATGGAGGAGGCTCGAGCCACCGAAGCAGTGCAACAGGCGGATGCCTCGCGCAAGCAGGCAGACGCCGTCGCCTGCGTTGCTGCAATCGAAGATGAGCAGCGCAAGCGCGATCAGACTTACGCTGAAACTGCAAATCACCCATCACGCGCCCGACAGCCATTCCCCAGTGGACAACGAGGAGGATCTAGGTGACAGCATTTTTCCCCTCATGACGTTCACACACTGACTTCAAGTCTTGCATAGATTTCGAGTCTGATCAAGATGACTTCGTTCCATCTGAGCACAGCGGTGACGATGGAGACGAAGAAGAACAGGAGGTCGTCCCCCGAGGACGGGTTGGTAAGCCAGCTAAATCAAGCCGCAACGACGTTACCGTTGCGCGAAGCACTCAAGATGCTTCTGGTACACCAGCAGGCTCCGGTCAAGAGGAATCATCGCGAAAGCGCAAGGCCTCCGAGAACAGGTGAGTTTCATTTCTTTTATCATGCTTACGGGAGGGTAACGAGTTCCAGCAGCAATAATAACAGCAAGCGCCCGGGTGCGAAGAAGGCCAAGACCGGAAAAAAGGGCGGCCTGGCGACAAAACCGGCGCCCAAGAAGCGAGCGGCCTCTTCTGCTTTGGGTCGATCCAGCATCGTCACCGCTCCCAATGACGATTTCGACGCGCCGATGACACAGTACGGCGGACCTGCGGTGGACGACGACGAGAACGAGCGGCTTGAGCATCCTGCGCCAGCTGGTAAAGGCAAGAAGAAAGGTGTACCGACAGATGTAAGTACTCCTTTTGGACACGATCTGCTTACATACGCAATCCCTCTCTTCTTTCGACCAGCTCGGCCTCAAACTCGTCTCCATTCCGCCCCGGCGTCCCACCAAGAAAGAGCTGCGCGGGCAAAGCTGAGTTTTCTGATTTTGATTCCTTATTTCATCTATCCCCTCCTGCGTCTCATGATTCCTTACTGTACGATTATTATGCTGCTACAATCCCTGATTCTGCCGTCGTTTCTACTCCCTGGACTGACCGATTATTCACTGAAATTAATTCCTCTAGTGCTGTTATACCCTCGAAGTTCCTTACCACCACGCGGCGTGCGAATGCTGCCATGCGTTGGGTAAATGCGACTACGAAAGCTCCGCCTAAGAAGCGCTACAAGCCGGTCGACCGTAAAGTCAAACCTACATTCATTTCCAGGAAGAAGGTGCTAAACTTGTGGTCGCCATATGAGCACCATAATGCTGCAAACGACTACTGTGACACCTGTATCCGTTTGAACATCGACTGTTTAGGCTGGGGCCCAAAGCGTCCTCAATGGATGAAGGTATGTATTGTACTTACTACCAGCTAGGTATGCTTCATTGACCATAATTTATGTAGGACAAACAGGTTGTCAAGGCGCACCGGCTCCAGATAAAAGAAACACTCGCGGCTTCAGGCTTGTTGCGTAACCGACACTCGATCTGGTGAGAAATATGTCGATTTTTATCATCCCCGATTTATATCTCCGTGACAGCACAAGCGGTGCCGACACCGATACTGTCGGGAGCCCATGGTGAGCGATGATCATTGCCAATATCAATCATTTTCAATAAACGATACAGATCATCGCGGCGACTCCTTCCGGCCAAGGTGAGTATAGATCCCAAATAAGTTATAGACCTTCATCCCTTCGACACGTCAGCGGAGACGCAGTACAATGTGGGTGCCATCGTCCCCGTCGGCGGGGGTGCTGGTGCCGTTACCGATGCGGTCGGGGAGCCCGGCGCGTCACAGCGGTACAATGTGGGCGTAACCCATGATTGGTCTCCGGTGACCCTCCTGCCGGTCGTTTATACGGGTGGCGTCGTGGGAGGGTCTTCCCCGAGCTCGCCGACCCACCGTCAGGCGACCAGCAAGCCGTCGGAGCCGGCGTCTTCTCCTGACAGTACGTGGGATTCCCCTTGGTCAGCGCTTTCTCTTGGGGTTGAAGCTGGCTGGCCCGAGCCAATTGAGCCAATCGGCGCCAAGCAGCCCTCGTCGTCTCGGGTCTTCCACTGGCAGCCAGTCTGGTGAGTGACGTTTGTCTGATACAGAGTCTCAGAGACCGATACTACGATGTACATAGATATCCGGCGATATCGGAATACCGATCACAGGGTGCGAGCCACTGACTCATACGCATCCCATGACCCCTGACGTGGCAGTTATAAGCGACAGCTTTTTTGGTATGATGGCTTCTATCCTTCATCCGACCGCCATGACACAGTGGACCGACGGGACTGACCCAGGCGTTCTCCCCTCTGGCGTCCTTCTTTGCGGGCAATTCTCACCAACCCCACAATTATCAAGATCGGACATTCGATACGCGAGAACCTCCAGATAATTTCGGATGCATTCTCACTCCCCGAAATCGCGACACTCGCAAAGGCAAAAAATGCGCCCATACTCGACTTGGGAAAATATGCCAAATTGAAAGTGGTGGTCGATGATCCATCAGTTTCACTTTCTGCACTTTCGGGTCTAGTTCTTCGAAAGTCCTTTTCATTTCCCTACCATCTTTCGTATCCTTGGTCCTTAACGCCCGCGGAGCAAAATACCTTGCTGTTTCGGGAGATCAACTGCCAGTGGCAAATTTATCTTGCGCTCAGTCATCTTGATTCTCTCGGGTTACCGTTACAGCCCACCCAATCGGTGACTCACGGGCAGCGTGTAACACTCATCCAGGCTTGCAAGCCGGTGGCGGAAGGCTCAATTGTTGGTCACCATCCGGGCTACCTCGACGCGATTATGGATGAGCACGGACTCACAAAGCGAATTAATGTGAGCGCGTCACGTTCTCTCATTGAGATTTCGAAGGTTGGTTCTCTTCAACTCCTTGTGTTGATATTTCTTACGGCGTCCCGTAGGTTCTAGTTCCAGGCTCACTTCACAAATTGCACAATCAAACACTCGAATGGATCTTTGCGCATGGCGGACAAGCGGTTGTAAGCACCTCACAGCTTATTTCTCGCGGCGAAACCGCTCCAGTGCCGGCTCGCATTGTTTCCCGTGTATTTTCTGTGCCCGCTCCGCCCGACAACTCCCAACATATCCCAGAGTTTACCCCTTCAATTTCTCCTTCCATCGAGTTCGAAAATTTGACCGAGAAGGACATGGAGGATACATTCGCATGCGAGGATTCAGACCAAGATGACGATGATTTTGACTTTGACTTTGATGAAGACACCGAGTTCGAGGGCAATCCGGTATTTAACACTGCTTCCAGGTGTTACATTTTTAACAGTTTAACCAGGACAACGAGATGCCTGGAATTGATAGCAGCTTTTTCAACAATACATTCTTTGATGACAGCGTCAACGAGGTGCGCAACATGGTGTTATTTTCGATCCAGATTCATTATATATTATAGGATACTTCCGTGGCTGCACTGATGGAAGGCATCGAGCGTACCTTTACCCTCATGCAGCAGTCGGAGAAGCTTCCCAATCGTGTTCTCGATGACGCGTTCCATTACATGGACCGACTGCTCCGCCTCTTGTCAAAAAAACATTCGGCATTCAAAGCATTTGCCCACGACTTCAGCGAGGCCATCTTTGTCCGGGATCATTCGGACGAATGTGCTGTCCGAGCTGTCATCGAGAAGAACGGAGGTGACTGGGAGTATTACAAGCGCGCAAAGTCTTCGACTCTTAACCGCCGTATCCGCCGCTATATTCCGGAACGCACCGTGCTATTGGGCCGACTCGATAAATTGTTCAACGCATACCAGGACATCCAGTGCTCAACAAAGAAAAGCAACGGCCCCTTCTTCTCAGATGAAGCCAAAGAAATGGTCCAACATCTCCTTCAAACCGCGCGAGAGGGGTACCTCTCGGATCCTCCTGGTATCCCCCTTTACTATCTAATGGGAAAGGACCGTGATGGGCTCAACGTCTACCGCACCGTGCGAGGAACGAACTCGCTCGAGGGTGGATTCCATATGGTCGTTCGTCGCATTTTTGGCTCCCTGCGAGCTTCTCCAGAATTGGCAGAGTGCATTTTAATTAACTGGATTTTGCGTCGAAACATGAGGGTATTCTGTTCATTTTTTTCGATCCTGTTCAGTCTTCTGACGCTTGCCAGGTCGGGTTTCATAACCGCACGGGCAAAAAGTATCGCGGCCATTATGCACTTTGGATCAGGGACGAGATCGTCGAACTTGCTATTGAAGTCGGCTGCAAGCCCTCCTTCCCTCTTCCCCGTGTGCTCCCGACTCGGATCGCCACTTCCGAAACCATTGGCATCCTCCCTATCGCCAAATCACTTGCTGAAAATCTCAAAATCACTACACTTCCTCGCCCACACATCACTGGTCTACCTCACCATCGTGATACACCAGTGCATGTCATGACGTGCCTCTGTACCAAGTCCATAAACCGGTACCGCTACCTCCAACTTCGTCAGCGGACTCTTGCGGCGGTGGTTCCAGTGCATACGCACCAGGAATACATCACTTTCAAGGCACATATTAACCACGCAAAATTCAGAAAGGGTGCCAAGGTTTATCCACCCCACGAGCACTGGAAGAACATCGACTTCCTCAAGCTTGCACAATTTTGGAACGAACTCGTGGACGCCCAATCACGCTCAGTAACCGACTCCAACCTCCGAATTTACTACAAACTACCTCAACAACTTGAAGCGCACCATAAAAAGACCATTCTCTGGAAATCGGAACGTTCCACACTGTCCACCGGTATCAATTTCACTGCGCGGAAGCCGCTTCTCGACATTCTCAATTCGGACGATAATTATACTAATGCTCTACCTGCGATTCCGTTACCCGAAGCTGTTCCCGACGGCGAAGTGGACCTCTCTATTGCAGGTTTGACTCGTCTTCTTTTCTTCCAAAATCTGCGCTGATTTTATCTGTCGCAGGCGACAATGTTCCAACTTCTTTCAATCCGATGGCCGAGGAAGAAGATGGAGAAGATGTTGGTGACTCCCAGATCCCTGAATTGGAATCTGGCGAGTCGTCCATGCAGAGCGATGAGGTAAACGAGACTGCGGAGTCAATGTTGCCCTCTGTGCAATTTACTCCACAGCCGGCCCCACAGCCTGCGCAGTTGGCTGCACCTCAATTCATCCGGCCTGTCGTCGTGCAACAGACATTGCTGCCTGGTGCCTCCACACCTACACCAGGTCCTGCAACTCAGAAGGCAAAAGTAACGAGACGCTGTGCCCTGTGTGTGGAGGCTGTTTGTCCGAAGCGGCACAACTGTCGGGGTTCGGGCGGCAAAAAGTGGTGTATATGCGGGCATCCCCCTTTGAAGAAGAACCGGGCACGCGAGAGGGAGGAACGCACTTTGCAACGGGAGAATGCAGCGCAGACCCGCGGAAGCTGATCGTGTTCACGCTAGTAGTTTCAGAGCAATTTATTTACTTCATATTGTACCTGGTTTTGAAGCTCAGACGGCGAACTAAGCGGGCGGGAGCGAGTGCGATAGAAAAGCGGTGCCTTCCATACAAGTACAGAAATAGAGAGCACCAGAGAGCGCAGAAATCGAGAAGCGACGAGACAGCGCTTGTTGCGGCAACAGCGGGCTGAAACAGGCGCCCGCTGACAACACAAACATCTTGAATTTGATTGGCTGAGACTTAGGCCATCCGGGCCGGTGGCACTTAGTACTTGAATTCTCGGAACAATCCACGCGGAGCCGAGATTCAAGTTAATTCAAGTTTTGTGATTTGTCTAGGGCAGACTACGGGACGGTTGGGACTCCGATTTCGCGGTCAGGTGAGCTCTTTGATTTTCTGATACTCCCTCCCTTTTTCTCTCATTTTTCGCTTTTTTTGCAACTTGAAAAACTTGAATTTCACGTTCTCTCCCCAGACATAGTACATAAGCCTATATTCTGCTTGTTCAAGTCCTCTGTTCACGTGCTCCGGGTGCCATGCCTCAATTACGAGGACGGTGTGCCCTCCGCCATACAAATAATTGTTTTTAGAGCCATACAACATCTCACACAACCTTCAAATCACGACACAAGAGATGATCTCCGCAAAACATGCAAAATAATATATTATAATTACTACCGGCGGTAGGGAAAGATTCTGAGGACGTCATGCCCTGCGGAATTGTCGTGTAATTCTGCTCATATAGTTTTCAGAAACGTACATTGAGAATTGAGGTCAGAACAGCTGCTCTGGCTGAAATGATCAAAAACAGCTCAAAAAGGAAAAAAGATCGGCCGCGCCCTAAGTTCCGCAAAGAGCTGTAAGGGACTGATAACCAGCTGAATGCCGTCGGTTTTGAAAAGTAGCGGGAGCCAGAATGTCAATGTCTTCCCAGATCCCGTGGCCGAGATACAGACGACGTCGCCGTCCCGTTTGAGGATTGCTTCGACTACCTGGATCTGCCATAGACACGGCTGATATCCGAGGTGCTCGATGGCTTTGGCGCGTATTTGGGCAAAAGAGTATGGTTGCAGCCAAGACTTCGTGACAAACTTTTGTCCCAATTTGGGAATGGCTACTGTGCCTCTAGTTTTAAATCATTCATCAAGTTATTGTGTAGAGAGCACTAGATGAAGGCCCTCTACAGATCCCCCGGAGCGAAAGTGAAAAAAGTGAAAAAATATTTTCCCCACCGAGATTTTGCGTTTTCGGTTCGGGCCGGTCATAACCGGTGGCTGTGCTCCGCCATCAATCGCGCCCGACGTCTCCCTCTCGTTCCACACCATGCCACGGGTCGCCCAAACCGCCTCCCACCAGCACAGGGGCACCGGGGGGATGTTTTTCCCGTCTCAACCTACTCCTGGGAGTGCCGAAACAGAACCAGACGACAGCGGGGACAATCTGTGGGAGAGTGATACAGATTCTGACACGGAGGAAGACACCGACTATTTTGAGGCCTGGGATGCAGAGCCAAAGCCGCAGACGTATGATGAGCACGAAGAGAGAAGTTCCACCCTGAGATGAATCCTATCGAATATTTCTGGGCTTGGGTGAAGCGGTGCTGACACGGCTCCGAATCGCATATACATCTCATATTTTTAGTGGGAATTCTCGGAAGATTTTACCAAGAATACATGTATAATCGGATAAAACCCTTAATTGCACACGAGTTTGGTCCGGATTGGGGCCGTGCGCCGTGGCAGCGCGTGGTGAGGTGATTTGGATCAGTCTGATCCAGGTGTTGCATACACAGCCAAACAATCGCGTCGCGTTTACTTTCCACTCCACTACTGCTGAACCTCCCGACGCGTAATATGCGAGGGATACCTCACGGCTGCAGGACTGGACTTGCAGCTTGACTGGCATATCGCCAATGCCGTCAAGGAACTGCCGGATTCCCAAGAAACATCTGCATCAGGCATACCCAAGGCCAAGTCAAGCGCAAATGGGCGCGGCAATCGAGACACCTGCTATGCATATCTCAGGGGGCGATTCCCAGGCATGCAGATATCTTCCACCGTGTCGAGAAAGGACCAGCAGCCCAGTTGAAAAAGCCCCGCCCAAGTCGAGCTCCATGAACGTTGATGACAGGAGATACGACAGTGAGGAAGACTGGTAGGATGTATTGGCAGTGTATATTACATATTTTGGTGATAGTTGATGGCTGCCGCAGGCCGATACTTACATGAGCCGAAGCGGTTGGTCACGAGCCTACTATTTGGCACACATCAACCCATCCCCGAAATGATGTGCCTGCCTCCCATTAAGGAAAAAATTCGTTGTGGAGGTAAGTTTGAGAGAACGGCACCAGGGCAGAGTTGGCGGAGAAAACATATATCGGTGTGTGGTACACCGGCTGTTTCTGTTGCTGTGAAAATCATGTATGTCAATACAAGGTGCACGGTTCGAGTCCCATAAGTGTTCTTTTTTCTTCTTGTCTTCTTTTGATTTGACGGTGGGGGAAACGCCCCACGCAGTGGGCCCTGCGGCAAGTGGTCTCCCCACGTAAGATCTTCATTGAAAGATTCGGATATACCTGCGGCAGACAAAAATAGCCCCACGCAGTGGGTCCTGCGGCGAGCGAAAGCTCCAACCAGTGGGCCCAGCAGACCCCAGCACAACCCTGTTTCACTGGGATCAGAGGTTGTGTTTCTCAGTCTAGTTATCCTTTGAAAATACTAACAATGCTGTTTCAACTACTCTTGGCCGTGTTCCCTCATAAAGCCGCTAAGGCCGACTCGAGGCAATGCCCGCCATGTACCAATTTTGAGCAAGGTAACCAGCAATTACATAAATCCTTGGACGTTGGACGACTTGGCCGGCGTCGACCAGCTGTGACAACTGCAACTCAGGCCGGATTTCTTTCTGTCGGAGTTCGGATCCAACACATAATTTCGACTGATCTATACCTCATCCGCTTCACTCATATCCGACTGTTGAGTTGCTATTTATGAACTTCGGAGATTTTCGCACGAACGGGCCGACATGAATGAAGGCGTTAAAGTATTCCGCCATAAACGGTGGAGAACGTCTCGAATTTACCCATGCTGATGCGCTGGCCATTGTTCTTGGCCAAGAATCTGCCAAGGTGGCAAGGCCAATTTACCGAGGCCGTCTAGCATCTCCTGAAAATATTTTGGTCGAATACCGGTAGTGTGCTGCGCCAATCGTCGGCCTTCAATCTGATCCCCAAGAGCTCGAAGAAAGCCTACCCGCTTCATATTATTTGAGCTTCACCTCACCCAAAGGCATGACAAAGTTACCGGGCTCTGCCGCTTGGCGGCCTTACCCGCTTTATTAAATAACGACATGGTCATTATGCTGTATTTTGGCGCTGTTCACCCAGGAGGCTCTGGAGGTTCTGCTACCTCAATGTGAGCATGCAGAGCTAACGGAACTCTGTCAAACCTTCCTCGGATCCATTTCTACCGTATATACATTCACTCGTTAACGATTTTAGGCCCACTAGGAATCCTATTCTCCGCTGATAGAATCATGAGGGTCGTCCACCCAAAAGCGCGAAGCTTTGGGAGGTGGGGCATTGTATTAGCATACATTTTCCAATAACGACAGATAACCGCTTACCAGGGATTTCTCCATTAGCCTTACTCGCAATGAAGTCCAGTCCACGTGTCCAAATATCCCTTCCGGTCCCTGCCGCAAGCTCCCATTCGTATACCCAATCTTCTACAATGATCATGACGAAGCGTGGATCGTTCACCGAAAGGCTGGCGCAAACTTCTTGTGGCCGGAAGGCTTCGAAGTCCTCCCAGGCATTCAAGAGCATTCGGAGGTTCAGGCATCGCTTGAGGACACCATGGACTACGGGAGAAGATATGCTGTCCCACATGCAGAGATGTGTAAGCGCTGGAAGGTAGGCAAGGGTGTCACATGGATCCCATGTTACTGGTGTCCACACGTCTGTGCAGTCGTCAAAAAGAGTGAGATGGGTGACTGAGAGGAATGGCGACTGCGCAATGTCGATGGTCGGAACGTCTGCGAAGAGGTTGTGGACGTCCACGTGGAATCTTGTGAGCGGCATGAGTGAGATAATGGGAAGCACTTCGGGCGAATATTGCATGACCTCCAAGACAGATCGATGGTCTTCGAACAGGTCGAGAGTATTGTTGGGTAGTCAACAAGCTCGAGACAGAGGCTGACAGTTCTGGTTCAATAGTTGGCCCATCTGCAGAACAACAACTATCGTTGCCCACCACTCAGTTCAGGCGAGTGCGGAAAAGAGCAAGAAGCTTGTTGTTCTGTCAGACGACGACAACGAAGATGTATCCTGCTGCATTCAAATTGCACGGTGGTCGACGCGAATATTCTTATGGTAACGTGTTCAGGACCAGCTTGTGATTCACAGGTATGGTTACAGACGGAACTTTGTGACAAACTTTAGTCCCGATTTGGGAATGGCTACTGTTCCTCTAGTTTTAACTCAGGCATCATGTTATTGTGTAAATAGCACTATAAGAAGGCCTCTACAGATCCCCAGAGCAAAATGAAAAATGTGAAAAAATGTTTTTTCCCACCGAGATTTTGCGTTTTCAGTTCGGGCCGATCATAACCGATGGCTGTGCTCTGCCATCAATCGCGCCCGATGGCTCCCTCTCGTTCCACATCATGCCGCGAGTCACTCAAACCACCTCTCACCAGCTCAGGGGCACCGGGGGAATGTTGCCCCATCTCAGCCTATCCCCAGGAATGCCGAAACTGAACCAGACGACAACGGGGACAATCTGTGGGAGAGTGATACAGAATATAGGTACACTGAATTTCGAAAATTTCGCTCCAGATTTTGCGTTTTTTTTCCCCACACTATGAGACCCCCCAATTTTTTTGAAACGAATATTTTACGTACAAACTATACCTACTTTCACGCCTAATCCTGAATCTGGAAGGCCCTGGGTAAAAACGTCGGCTTGTCATGAAGTTTTGGCTTGCCGAGTTTCTATATCACAATCAATCCCTCCCACGTTTGCAATCCCATCGTGAAATTCCTCGCTGGTTCCGAGATTTAGATGACCTGTTGCCCAACGACGTACCTAGCTATTGGGATCAATCTGTCCTCGTGGCCAAAAATCCGTCGTCGCAGCACGGTTCTTTAATGTGTATATGAAGGCTTTATTTCTGCGCTTCTGGGTTACGATCCAAACCACAAAATCTTGAAGGTGGTATCCTAGGAGTTGTGAAGGCATATCATGGCTGTGTTGAAGCCCAAGGCCATGGTACATTGCACTGTCATATGCTGGTCTGGGTTGAAGGCGGTTTGAACCCTAACGAGATTAAAAAAGGGCCCTCAGCTCGGAGGCCTCCGACATTGATTTTGCAAGCTGGATTGGAGCTATACCAGCATCCCTCTACGGACTTACCTATGCAGAAGAACTCGTCATCGCTCGCGCTCACACTACCAAGTGTTGGGCTAAAATCAATTCTGGATCCGGTTCTCATCTCCTTAGGCAGAGATCTGCATCAGGAAATGTATGTATACATGCTCACGAGATCTCCACCCTTGCAACCGTTTCCCACGTCCTATGTCTGCTCTCTATGACGAGATCGTGGTCATATTTGTGTCCGATGATCAGGAGAGGCCACTGCAGATATGTTCAAACGAACACCCTTTCTTGTTCGTAGAGGGCGTATTCTGCGGGCACTGAATTGGTTGAAGGCTAATAATCCCCTCTACTGCGACATTACTATCGATTTCGTGGCCCTTGCGGAATATCCTGACGATGATGACGGCTGTGTACCTTTTCCAGTCCAACGTCAGACAGCAAACAAACCATCTGCAGTCAAAGCACTACTTATACTGGGCACGGAATTGATACCACGGAGGCCGTATTTGCTGAACATACAGATATAGACGCTCAGATCCCCATCTCTGTCCCTGGCACCTTTGACGTTGACAACACTGCGTTGAATGTTCGGAAAATACAAGCTCTGCGGCAGCTTAAGCAGGTGGATCATTCATTAAATCCTCGACTACAGCAGAAACACTGTCTACGCACCACAACCCCACCGTCTATGGAATGCTATGGCCAACTCTGTTCCCTTATGGTGTTGGAATGTTCGATGATCCTATTTGTTTACGGAAAGAGCTGGGTTTCAAACCAATCATGCTCACAGCTAAAAAATCAAGAGAGACACGTGAAAAGAAAAAACAGGCCAAAGCAGCGGCAGCAAAGGGCCAGAGCTGGGAGACCCAGAGGAGAGGAGGAAGAGGAGGAAGATGAGGAGTTGAGTCGGCCGGACGTGATGGAGGAGTAGTAATCTTGTTTCAACTACTTTTGCGCCTCTGCCCGTTTTGGTCATAGATCTCCGACGAACATGAAATGTAAGCTCAGTTCAATGTTGGGACAGTATTGTTGCGATATTCTACCAAGCTTAAACTAAGCTTCCGCAAAAAAGGTCGGGCGATATCTAGCAGGACCTCAATCAGACCTTGACCGAGATCTCCCAAGATATCCCGACGGGATGGGCTGAAACATTGGGCCAATTGGGGTGTATGGGAGAGCATGGGAGTATCGTGGGTCGACTGCCGTATCGGGCAATCACCGGCCATCAAACGAGCGTGGTGCTCTGGCTTTCCATACATATGTGGTTCTATGCTCCGTGGATTCGCTTACAAATTTCTCTTTTAGGAACACCATCTGCAAGCTGCGCTGGCCACCGGAGGCGTATTTATTCCCACACCCGAGACGAGGCAGGTACCTACGAGTATTATGTGCAGCTCTATCCCCGGCGAGATGGAAAGACCCGGTTTCATATGTCCAGATGACCCAGATGGCGGATGACGCCTACGACAACGTGTTAGATGGCGAAGAATGCACCTATTGCATGGACGAGGTCGACAAGCAGTGGCTGGACAAGAATAACGCCAGGTGCGCGGGGAAAGTGGCGAAGACAAAGACCCGACTCTCGGCGGCCCATCTTCATCAGTGAAGATGAGTTCGAACTTGTCATGGCGCTCCTTGAAAAATTCACGGACCAACAGGTAAACTCTATTCTGTTGATTTCATTCTTTAACTCACTCGCTTTGTTTAGGTTCTCGAAGGCGACGGACCAGACTTCGCCCTTTATCGGTGTCTCTTCTTAGCGCCTTTACGGCTAATATCTTCATGCCATACGCCGTTCCGTCATGGACGCCCCACCAGCTCGTCTCGTTTGCATCGCGCACAGTATCTATCCCCACTGGAAACACCGACGCTCACTTGTCAATGGTCGCAGAATCAGGCCATCGCTCAATGTAAACTTTATCTGACTTCCGTGTGGCTCCTGAGGCTGACCATTCTGGAGTATTACGAGAAGGATTTCTCTGACCAGGCGTACAAATGTTCTCCAAACGAGACACCAAGACACCTCACAACACCCGTGCCTTTGCGAATGCGCTCCTTTCGTGGGAGACCGTAAAAAGCCGGCGGTCGCTCCATCTCCCCTTGGAACGCCGGCTGGCCGTTGTCCGATATGCTGCTGCCTCTTGAAACGCCGGGATTGGTCACCAGATCGTGCGTTGCCGTAATGTCCTTCGTCTTTGACACTAATCAGCTTCTGTAGGTTGTTGCCTCCGAGCGCCCCAACCCCAGATCCTACTCTAGAGGAACAAAATATCACCGCTTCCTCTCTGGAACCCAAGCGCCCTCGCACCACTCTTCTGAGGTTGAACAGAAAGAGTCTCGTGCCCGCCGTAACCGGATCGCCGCCAGAACTCCCGCAATCGCCGCAAGGCCCAGTTCTCCTACCTCGAGCGCCGGGTCAGCGAACTCGAGGAGGAGAACAGGCAGCTCCGGGCTGGCCTCCTTGTTGCCTCTACACAGCTGGATCCGCGCAAGGCGGAGGAGCAAAAGTGCGAGCAAGCAAAGGCGCGAGAGAATGAGGGGCTCCGCGAGCGTATCAAGACCCTCGAGAAGGGCTGGGACGAGGATCCCAGCGAGCGAGGGCGGGATCTCGTGTCGAGTGCCATAGACTGGCGGATCCAAACAGCAAAATGGGTTGCTGACGCTCAAATGGCAGAGCGAGCAGAACTTGTTGACTCAGATTCAGACGACGACATGAACGACAGTCCTACGCCTCGCCTACCGAATCGGCTTCCTGCTTCGAAATCGATGACGCTTGCGGTCTTATTTGGATGCGCTGAGAAGCCCCATGCGTGCAAGCCATCGGCGCAGGTGTTGCAGGAGGAGGAACAGTTGATGCAGGAGCTGGCAGAAGAGCTGGAGGACCAAGTCCCGGCCGACGGCGCGATAGAAATAGATTCGGAGGACAAATTCCACGCTTGACTAATGTAATCTGTCTTGCGAAATTAGGCAGCGGACAGCGTGGGAAAGAATTATGAAGGCCTTCAGCTGCCGTTCGCACGAAGGCCTTCAGGGTTCCGAAGGCCTTCAGGATCTGGCGAGGCCAAATGAAGGCCTTCAGGGTGAACACTGGAAATTACTCCAACGTCTCTTGGATAGCTCAGTCTTTTCACATAAGTTCCACAAGTTTTTTGTCAAATGGCTGAGTACGTCATGACCCATAACCTTATTTCTGAAAGTGACACCAAACAAATCAAGTAAAGACGCAAATAACGAGAGACCTAAACCCCGTAGCGATAGGAACGATTGAAAAGTGACTTTATGGACATAGGAGGGAACATTGGAGATAAATTTCGACAGCCAGAACTTTCACGACTGGTTTTGCAGCACATCAGACCTCCACTGGCGATTTGCTTCATCCGAGGATGCATTTATTGCACCGCCTGTCGAATCGCTCTTGAACAACTCTGATAGGCGGGCTTAATCTGCAAAAATCACTCAGGAATTCCGAACGAACAATGCAAAGTATACTAGGGCGTACTGATGGGCGCATGTTGCTTGACAGTTATGCGGAGATGGATTGTGCTGGCGGCTTACGGCACATGTTGGTCGACAACAATCAACCTAGTGTTCAAGTTGAGCAGGAAAGAAATTAGCAGCTTTGAGCACATACCAAGGCACGATTTTTGCCCCATTGATGGGCGCATTGCGTATATTCCCAAACGTACTGGCCTCACAACACATCGTTAACAGGATTCGACACCAGGTCGTTTAAATACTCGAGAGGTGACTGTGAACCAGACACAATCAATGGGGTGAGTTATGTGACGATCCACACATCCCGAATTAGATTTGAGGGAAGAGGTCTTGGGCACATGAACCGGAAATGGTGTGAAAGGGCAAAGAAGATTGATCAGATAATCCAAGCCGTGTGCAACTATGCTTTCTCTGTGAATGTTGCTCAAAGCTTTTCCAGCTGAAACAACAAACAGTGGTCATACATGCCCAATCCCAAGCGAGAAATTGCAGGAGATTGCGGGCAGCCCGGGCTCCCGCTGTCATCGAGACTTAAAATAAGCTTACTTGGCTTGGGAAAGGAATTCCAGATGGTTGGAACGCGAAGACCTCAGAAGCGAATTTCTGTCACCCGGTGTTGTGTTTTCACAGAAGTACTTATTGTTAAAGTCACGATGCCGACCCACATTGGCGGAAGGACGGGCGATCAAAGGCAGCCTCGTGGAGTCGAATAGACTTACAGTGAGGCTAGAGAAGCAGGCAACGCTGCTGAGGCGGCGCCGAACCGCGGCGGACGGGACAGACTCGAACTGGTGGTTGCTGGTATGGGGCATGGAGAAAAGTGTGGGGTCATTACAACTTTTTATATACAAAAAAGGCCGGGCTTTCAGCGGCCATCACCCAGTAAGCCACGCTATAGTCTGCTATCACCGCAGGAACGCAGGAATCTGGGGGTGCTCTGCCGGCACAGCACAGCACGTGTCTTGCTTTGCGCCCTGCGGCGCCGCCACTACCTTCGACAGTCTGCACCGCCTGTGGCTCCCTCGTCGACCCGACCACCTATGTCCTCCAGTACGACACCTGGGCACCACTCGCCCCCAAGGCCCTCAAGACCGGCCACAACCACTACATCTCCGGTAGGGTCCGCTGACAATTCCACTTTGAAGAAAATATTTAACTGTCAGTCAGAATGTCAGGCTGACTGTCAGGACTGACAGATGACAATTGACAATTGCCTTTTTTGGAATTACTATCTATTTTACGAACTACCAGTCCCAGTTGGCTGCTTGCGGCGCTGAAACTGGCTGGAGCTGCACGTTCCCAGTCTCCTTAGTCGCCACGTCGTCATCTGTGACCGACAGCAAGCCCTTCAATCCGGGGGCCCTCAACATCACATCCTTGTCGACAACAAATACGGTGTCAGATCTGAAGGTCTTCTTCGTGTTTTTCTTGCGTCTGTGTTTCATGTGGGATATCTTGTCTCTGAGAGCGTCGGATAGCTTCTCAAGCTCCTCGTCATCTTGTTCGTTCATTTCCGCTGAGCCGGCGTCAGGCTCTGCATCAGAATCGGATGCCTCGGAATTGTCCTCGCGCTGTTTCAGCTTTATCTTGTCAATCACAGACTGGTCAAGGCGACGGAAGGCAACCGTTGGACGACGTGGAGGGCGGCGTGGACCTTCTGCGCCCTGAAACCATTGTCAGTCTACTTTCTTGTAATATGCGAAGAGTTGTAGACGTACCGGAGCATGATATCTGTACCATTGACCAACCATTATCATATCCAATAGACCCTCCTGTTTCTGATTTCCCCGCAGCGGACTGTTAACCAGGTGATGTTGGAATTCGTGCGCTCATCAGGCATCGAGTTGACAGGATCCGAATATTCTGACTCCAAGCATCTGCAAAAAAGATCAGTTTATGAATACCGATCTGGAAGAAACAGGTCACCGCAATAACATTGGATCGAGGAGAATTTCCGCGGCCCAGGTTAGTCCACCACTCCATAATATCCCCTTTCATGACGGGGCGTGAAACGGCGGCTCTCCGAGCCAGAAAGCCTCGAGCTGCAGCCTCAAGGCGTCAACAATTTCGAGTTCCGGCTGGCTTCTTAAATTGGATGACAACGACATTGGCCTTTGTGACTCCTGTGTTGCTCCAGGAGAACCTTCAGCATCTGTTTCAGAAACTCTTTAACGCGAAAAAATGCGTGCGGATAAGAGATGTGCTCCGCGACACCGGCCTGGGTGTCAGCGTGTTTGCGGAGAATTCAGTGTTCGGATATCCTATATGTAGTGGTGAGTAATAAATAGTGGCAGGGGAGGTGAACGAACGGGGATCAAGACAGAATGCCACGAATACACTCATTGTGCTTGAAAAATTGGGAGTACCGTGTATTGAAATGGCGCGAACATGTAACGCAAGTTTGGGGGTTATTCCAATATCTTTTCCTTCTTCTCGAATATGCTGTCGAGGGTGTGCGCGATGGCGAGCCAAAAGACAAAGGCATCTGAGGGGTTCGCAGTTGTTGCCTCCAGGGACCAGAGTGAGCGTGCCAACGGTGTGACAATCATTTCGTAGCTCAACATATCCCTCAAAAATGTCGGCAGCTGGACTGAGGTTCGGTCACCGAAGACTTCCTGAAGCAATGGGCTCTATGGGATCTCAGTACGGGTCAAATAAACTGACGGATGAAACGAACTTTGAATTTAATTTTCTCGTCTAAAACGAGGCCTTGAATATTGTGCACGACAGGTGACACTGTTGTCACCGCCATAAAGTGTGTCGCAAAGCGGGTTTTCCCGATTTTAGCCAACATGCGGACAGGGATATTGCCGCCGTCATCCGCCATGCCTCACCTGAGTCCGTAGATGGGCTTTTGATTTGCCGGACTTGCTAAAATGTCGGATGAGCGGCTTGAGGATTTGCATCATCTGTGGTAAGACCATTGGTCGTGTGGTTGAAAAGACGAATTTAAGACTGACCGTTTGAAATTCGGGCAGTTCATTGATATCACCAATAATATGCTGGATAAAGTGGACGACATCGCAGAGGTCAAGAACGGCGGGAGCTTCTGTAACAACTCCTCGTCGTGCTGCAAGTGTGACGTTGGTGCTATCCGATGTCATGGCAGCCCATAGTTCAGATCCGATATCTTTCATTGTCTGCAAAACATTGTTGGAAAGATGTCAGTGTTCGAAAATTGACTCGCCTCGAGAGTACCATTCTTGATCCATTCGGCATCGTGACTTTCCTTTGTTCCGAAATGTCCACCAAGGAAATAAACATCGCGAGACGGCGTGCAGCCATGAGAGGTATAGAACTGATCACCACGCCGAGAAGATGTGCCGTCCGTAGTATAAGTAAGATCCCGAGATTCTTGGAGCGCCAGTTTGGTTCTCTGCCGAACTAACGCCGCTTCTTGTGGTATGTACTCATTGGCGAATTTTTTGCTGCCAGTGGGAGTGTAGGCCGGGTTGAGATGAGTGACAAAAGCAGCCCAGTCATCAGAATCGAGCAGGTTTGGGACCAGACCACATTTGCAGATCAGGAGCATCAGTAAATGGTCGGCCTTCCTCTGCCACGTGACTTGCTCATCCTTTGCCTTCTTCCTACCAGCCTCTCGGAAGCTCGCTGAGTCCAATGTCGGCTGACCCTTTTCAAGAGTGTCAAGCTTCTTCGGCCGACCAACCGGGCGCTGCTCGGTGGATTCCGGAGCATCAGCATCTTTCTGCTCGGCACCAGTGCACCTCTCGCATGCTCATCCTCGGCCTCTTTCCTCGCAACTGGGTCTTGTCGCAGGAGGAAATCACATCGGATCGCATGCGTGATGACTTCGGCACTGGACCGGCGGCCTTCTCGACGATGAGAACACCCATCTGCGATGCATATCCAGTATGATTTATTTTAGTTCGTTTGGCCGAATCAGTGAGCGCGGAGGAAAGGCGGTCAAGCAAAGCATTCGACTGAGGGCCAGGTTTTTTCTGAATGAACAATACATCATAAGCTTCAAATTGGATGTTGAAATGTATAAATGAACCTTCGCCGGTGGAGCATCTTGGTCTTCAGTTTCCGTGCCTTTGCGCTTGGTACCACCTAGGCTCAACTAGGGTAAAATTAAATTAAAAAATTAGGCAGTGCTCTAAGTCGCCACTATTATCGAACCTTCAAAGTGACACTAGATGTTATAGAGATCGGTCCGGTGTCATCGCCTGTCCATGGCATCTAATAGACGGCGGTAAGTGTCTGACAGCATCACATTATGGCCTATTACGGCTTCCTCACAATGGGCTTGACCGGCGTAGTTTTCCCTGGACCGAGTCCCTCTTTCGTAAGCTCCGTGCATTCTTCGTCATAGTTGGCGAGCGCCTGCCAATAGGCGGCCCACTCGCACGCAGTGGGATCGTTGAGACGGGTCGAGTAGTTGCCGAAGATTTTTTCCATTAGTGTCTCTATTTGGAAAGGACCATAGTCTTTGTCCGTCAGAAACGCTTCCGAGCCCTTTTTGAGTTCAAGGAGCTGCGCGTCTGTTAGGGTGGTCATTCTGGGTCGTCCACGGAGATAGAAGAAATTTTAGACAGGCGGCTGTGCACATCAACAGTTGCCGTCCGATTTGGGTCAGAACCCGGCCGAGTCGCCTCAATTCACTCGCTCACAACCTCAGTTGGCAGATAAGTAGCGATATACATGGGTTGGTAATTGTCAGGATTGTCAGGCGGAAATTTTCCAAAATTTAAATAATCCTTTGTCAGTCAGTGACTGACAGTTATCTGTTAGTCAGCTGACAATTAAATTGTCATGTCAGCGGACCCTAGATGACGAGGTCGCTGAGAACGCGATCAAAGCGTACTTCGCCTCTGGAGGCGGACGTGGCGGACGCGGTGGACGTGGTGGTGGACGTGGTGGACGTGGCGGACGAGGAGGAGGTACCGGCAGTGATTGGAAGCAGAATGTCAGCTGCTACGGGTGTGGGAACAAGGGCCACATCCAGCGCGAGTGTCCCCTCAGCGCGAAGGACCAAGCGAAGGAGAAGCTGCGCTCTGCTCAAGTCGCATACGACGCCATGGACGTCGATGACGAGCAGCCGAAGGTCCTCCTCACGAAGAAGGCCACCAACGCGCTTCGTCCCGATGCACTATTTGTGGACTCGGGCTCGTCGCGTCACCTTGACAAGGATCGTGCCTCATTTATCACGTACAGCGTCCTCAAGAAGCCCATCCCCATCCAGCTCGGAGACAACAGCGAGATTCTCGCTATTGGTTGTGGTACACTCCGCAAGTATGTCAAGACACGTTCTGGCACCAAGACCATGCATTTCACGCGCGCCCTGCATGCCCCAAAGCTCGCCGGCTCGCTTTTATCTGTCGGACAGCTGATGGCCATCCCTGGCGTCAAGCTCGAGTTTGAGGGAAGCATTTGCTTCATCAAGCTGCGCGGTGAGACACTCTGCCAGGCATCATTCAAGGGCGGCCTTTACACCCTCGAGCTCGTGAACACCACTGCTACCCCATCCTCCACCTACCCATCTGTGCTTAAAGCCAAGACACTCACCCCCGCTGGTAAGCGCCTCGACATCCTGACGCTACACCGGCGTTTCGGCCATCTGAACTTTCCCGATCTCAGGAAACTTTGGGTGTCAGGGATGGTCGATGGGCTGGATCTCGGGGCTTGGGATGACGATGTCTCGTGTGAAGCGTGTCTTGCTGGGAAGACTGCGCGCAAGCCGTTCCCAGCAGGGGAAGGAGGCGTGCTTCTCGTGTTTTAGAGCTCATACACTCAGACATCTGTGGACCGTTTCCGAATTCGATTGGCGGCAGCACTTACTTCATCACTTTTGTCGACGACCACAGTGCACACGTTGACGTGGATTTCCTGAAGAAGAAGAGTGATGCTCTTGCTAGCTTTCGGATATGGAAGGCTCGCGTCGAGAAGGAGACCGGACATAAAGTTGGGAAGTTTCGTACCGATAATGCAGGCGAGCTCACTTCCGACGAGTTTGAGGAATACCTCGCAAGTGATGGTGTGATCCACCAGACCACGGCACCGCACAGCTCACAGCAAAACGGTGTCGCGGAGCGTGTCAATCGCACTCTCGAGGAGAGTGCTCGAGCAAATCTGGCCGAGGCCGAGCTTTCCATTGGGTTCTCCGACCTTGCTAACATGGCTGGGGGAAACTAAAGAATTTTGATGGTTCATTCAGGTTCAAACCTGAACCGAACCTGAACCGCACCGAACCCCAGGTCCGGTTCGAGGTTCGCAAAAATCGGGAAAGAACCGAACTGAACCGAGCCCCGGCAACACTAATTCTTGGCCATTGGAAGTGTCAGCGTATGGGTGTCCTCATTGGACAAAAATAAATTGATTTAGACAGCGCGAATTTGATGATTTTGCACTTGGTATGGCCGGAGATTCTCCGGCCATGGGAAAGAAGCCAGAGACAACAAGAACCTTGTACGATATCTCCTATTAATCTTCATCACTTCTGCCCGTCTTCTAACCCCCTTTGCAGTGCGCTGGTTCATCAAGTCGCTCGCAAGCGCCATATATCAGGTATTTTTTGTCTTTTTTTTTTTTTTTTTTTTTTCAGAAAAACTACTCTGATCGTTTGGGCTGACTCGGGAGACTACGCAAGCGCCGTATTCGCTTCCGACACGGCCGACCGCGCCTACAATCTCTTCCAGCAGGCCATGGCATCGGGCCAGTACCGCTGGGGCGCATGGCCCGCCTCGTCGCCGCCGCGTCCATCTCCATCGCCCTCCGCGAGACCAGCCGCCCGAGATGTTCCCGGAACTCGCCGCGTCCCCTTCCTCACGCGCACCTTTTCCTCCGTCATCGCCACCCTCAAGCTCGCTCTCCCGTCGTCCGAGTCCAAATCGCATGTCTCCACGCTGCAAGCCCACCTATCACAAGTCCTCGACGGGTCCCTTGCGTCCGACCTGCCCGCCTTCCTTGTCGCCGTGCTCAAGCCCCTCCCCGCCAACGTAGGCCCTGTCCCTCTCCGACCTCCTTACCTCCGCCGACCCCCGAGCGCCGTCGCACGCCTCCCGCATCCCCACCGCGTGCGCCGTCCTACTACTCGCCATCGAAGCCGAGACGTGCACCGCGCCTCGCACACCTTGGCGACCTCGCACGTTCCTGGGCGCCAAGTTTGTCATGGGCCGCTACAAGGCGATTCAGGATGAGCTCATCATGCGCATCGCGCAGCTCGACGGGAAGAAAGGCCGCGCCAAGGCCCCCGGCGCACCGTCGTCGCACGCGGGCTCAAGGACGTCATTGAGCACGAGCGGGCGTGCCGCCGGCAGCACCTCGACCTGCTCTCGCAGCCCGCCGCGTCCAACGACGACGACACCGCGCGCGCCCGCGCAAGCTCCGCAAGACGCACGCCGCGGTACACCACGCGACGCACTTCCTGCTCAACCCGCTCTCCGGGCCGCTCCCGCGTCGTTCACCCCGGCCCGTCGCGCGGGCTCCCACTCCACCTTCTCGCTGCACCGCCGGACCTGCGGCGGCTCCTCTCGCGCCTACAGCTGCTCGCCGCTGCGCGCGGGGGCGGCGCGGACGCGATCGACGACACGGAGCTGTTCGGCGACGGCGAGCTTGAACGGCTGCTGCGCCCCGCAAGCGAGGTCGAGGAGCTACGTGCCGTGTTCGGATGGGATGCCGATGCCGAGGACGCCGCGGGGACGCTGAGGTGCCCGCGCGCCCCCCGCCCACACCGCGCCGCCGGCGCGCGGAGAAGAAGACGACGCCTGCTTCTTCGCGGATAAGACGGACGACGAGTTGCTCGCGTTCGGCCCGGATGCCGATGCAGAGGATCGTTGTCGAGCCGGATGACGGCATGGGTGTGTTCGCCGGTGTGCGATGCGCGCTCCTGCCGGGCGAAGAGGGTGGGATCGGTACGCACAGGAGTGCGATTAGAATAATCTCGGACCTACGCACACTACACCTGTCATCCATGGGACCGTCAATGAGTGTCTCTACACCATCTATTTCATTGATCCCACCCCAGAACACCCCCCTTTCCTCATTCTCACCTGCGGAATTGTCGTGATCAAACAGCGTTCACGGAAGGCTCAAAAAAAAGCGGTATTAAGAAGGGGGATATAGATACATACTTTAGTTTGGGTGGTTTAGAATATGTCCCAGGGAGATGTGGTCAGCGCAGCGTGGATGTGAAGCGATTTGCTAAGGAAATTGTCAATTTGGCAGAGGGGCCAAACATGTACAAATGGACACTTTCTTTGGTGCTGTAACTGCTGTTGCCAGTGACCACATAATACCAGCTTTTTTACCCGTGCCTTCGTCACGGAGGCTCGCCCGCACACGGCCTATTCTTAATTCGCCTGCGCACGGCGGATATAGAACACCCGCTTTGTTTTTTGCGCGCTCGCTACCGTGGACCCGGCAGCGACATCTTGGCAGCAACATCTCGACAGCATCACGTGAATTCTCAGGGGACTTTTCATGTGAGGTAAAGTACATACCTGGGACGGAGAACGGTTTTTTGGCCTTGACTCGTGCTAAGGTATGCGTCAAGCAAACGCCACCAACCCCTGTCACATCATGTCACGGTCATCCGCATCGGGAGAAATGGGCCGCAAAAATCAAAAATTAATGCATACTGATAGCACAAAGACACGGAGAGGAAATCTAGCTGCAAAATTTTGTAGTCCGATGATATAATCCTCTTCAGAAAAAATACTGAAGGCAGAGGCTTTCAACTGAGCAAGTTTATGTAAAATTGGTGTCGATGCTCGCGAGAGATGGGATCAAGTCACGAAAAATGGTTAAACTTATTTAGTCCCTAATCTGGGTCAAAGCGGACCACATCACCCTCTTCGGGGTACTCTCTTCACAAGTTGTTGGGAACAGATTGTCGAAATCACCCCGGACGATTATTTGACGTGTTTTTAAGTGTTTTTAACCCGATTTGGACGTGTCACGCTAGCTTACATAAACGTTGGTGGCATTTGCTTGACGCATACTGGTGGTCGGCAATACACAGCCAAATTCAAACTCCGACGCATGCTCGCATGATGGTCAGAGGAAATTGCGGGCTATCTATGCATCATTGCACAAAGTTTATATGACAATAAATGAATGGCAAATGTATATGAACATCGTCTACTTTCCCTTTTTTCTCTAAGTTTCCCCGATGTATGAGAAATTGGAATTCTGCCATACAAAATAGCCACCTGCAGGAGAAGAAAGCAAAAATTCAAAAATAGAGAAAGTAGACCTTGTTTCTGAGTCCATAATACATAGGATTAGCACTTTACAGCATGTTTATACGAGGCCTGTAGCTCATGAAAGTTTGGTTGGGAGTCATCCAGCTCAATTGTAGATCTCAGCTTCAAGACCTTCTGTACACACTGGGAGCATCTAGAATACTTCAAATAGCTCTCAAAATGTATTCTAGGTGTTTTTTGTCCTTCTGCAGTCCCTTTTAGGGCCCTAGGAGAGCGAAAGTAGCGCAGACAGGGGTAAATTTCCGAATCTGGCAATACCACATTCTCCATCACGGATTTCCGGCAGGGTTGCCGACCACCACGCATACCTTATATGACCCCAGTAACAGGTCCACAATTCAATCTCGACCTATTTCTGGGCTTCCTCCAAGTACTGAGACCTATACTCTGAGGCGAATTTCTGCCGGGTTCAGCCGAGGTATTCTTCCCCTTTGGGAAAGTCGCAATATTTGACCTCGAAAAAATATTTGCAGGGATTCTGAATCAGCGACTGTGTCATTTCGCAGACACAATCTTCCAGAACCGACCGAAGCGGACCAGGTTTGGGCTTAAATCAGCTCAAAACACATCATTGCACCTAAATTAACCCGTCACGACCGTCGCGGCCGTGCCGTTGACCGTGCCGTCCCGTTGAAGCTCTGGCAGACCACTCGACGGGCCGTAAAAACACGGCCGTGCCCGTCACGGCACGGGTGGTAGCCCTACACGCTAGGCGTCCTAGGCGGGGATACCAAAATCGCGTTGGACGGTCTCCGCAGCTTTCCCCTTCTATTGCGGGGTGGTTCCTGCACTCGAGAAGGCGCACTACGTCAGTAAGAGCGAGCGACGGGCGAGGCTGGGCTGCGTTATCCTCGCTCGGTCTTGCCATTTTTGGTGGTGGTCAGAATTTGAAAACGAATGATGATACATCCTAGAAAGTGTATCGTACGTACATTAGCTACATACAAAATTTGGTGTGAATCCATAACGAATTCCAGATGAAATGGCTCTAGAAATTCACAGAGGTGGCTGAAGCCAGACTCAGATCGACGACCCAAGGTGTCGAAAGATTGGGATCTGAATGGTGTGTGAAAACTCGAACCACCTCTGAGAACTGAACCTACTGAATGGGCGTGGTATTAGCCCGCGTGAAGAGTAATCCGCCAGTTCTTTGCGTCGTTCAGAAAACACCTCGCTCAGTTCACAACGATAATTCGGCACACGTGAATGGCTGCTCATCGAAAAGAACCTGTTGCGCAAAGGAGCTAGGTACTCTTTCATGTGCCGCTGGATAAGGAGGAGCATAAATACCGACACAAATAAGTCTCTTCTGAAGCAACTGACGTGGTGAGAAGCCTGACACACTGGTTCCATCAGGAAGCATGCGATCTGCCACTCGACCATAGTTCGGCCTAAGTATCGTGCAAGATTGATTTCGTGCGGCGAGGGAATCCGCATATTTGTCACTTCTCCGGCCATGATAGAATCAATGATCGAGATGCTCAAGTCATGCATCGCGGATTGGAACATTGTAGCCATAACTTGGTACGGCCTGAAGGTCAAAGGGCAAGTGTCGTGAGCGGCCTAACACACGTATAAATCGAACTTTCATTATTTGGGAAGACGACATACCTGTTTAGCGGCGTCTCGCTCCATTTCTGCGAGATTAGTCATATGCTGCTTATGGATCGCAATATAGGCCTTCTTTTCTTCCCGCGAACCCAGACGAGCGGTAATTGCCAATATCTGCACCAACTTTTCAGTTCACTCTGGTATCGAGCGTAAAGGCTCACCCCAATTAACCACTCTTCGCAGAGATCCTCCATCGTGGAAATCAACGTCTGGGGCAATTGAATGAGACAGAGCAAAAAAAAAATCACAGGAAGTTCAGAAACTGACAGGCTGGCATTTGATCACCATTTGAGGGGAAATAGAATTGTGGAGCTGGAGATAATCAAGGGTGGCTTCGATCGCCTGGTGATGGGGCAGGCTGAATGTAGGATTGCCAGACTCCAAGAGTGGGATCTCGCTACAAAAAAGAGAAAGAAAAAATTAGATTGGCGCCGTGGAGATGATCGACCATGTACATACAGCGTAGGGTCAGTGGTCAATCGGAGAACACGCGGAAACATATTATTCTGGTGTGATGAGACAAGTCGCGAATGTGCATATAATGCATCGCGTGTAGCAGGATCACCTCCTGGAAGAGCAATAAGACCCTGCCTGCGAAATCCCTCGTCCCAGCGGCCACTTATTTCCGAACAGTAGATGCCTCGCTGTTGCGTAGCGAGAAGAACGACATCGAGAAGTGTCCAGATGCTCGACCCATCTTTGCCTGTTCGTGTGTCAATGACGAAAGTGTGACTAATTGAATGTAGGTTTTTCATAACAGACCCAAGTCGACAGAGTAGGTTGTCCATGTCCGCGATACAGGCCTCAGAGTAATATTGGGTCGATGGTGTGGATGGGCTTGTGAAGATGCTTATGTCGTTTTGAGTGGGACCGCTGGGAAGTCACGTATGAGATAAGTAACAAATATGAGAACGAATGAGAACGAGTGTCCTCACAATGGCGGCGTGCAAACTCCTACATAGGATAGATTTCAGTTCATTTATTGACGGACTGATAACAACGCAGTGGTTTTGCCTTGCTGCACCACTGCAAAGGAGCTCGCAGGGATGACATCTTCTCCTTGTGTTTGCGGTGAGTAAGCTTCGTCTGGAACACGAATTACACGCGGGTGGACTAAACGGGAAAACGACGTGCCCATTGATCCCTCTAACGGCGTCCGGTGAGTCGAGGTGAACGTACGAAGTGGTATATCATATCACCTGAAACCAACTCGTCATCTCTATGAAACCCCTGATCACCACTGCTGGGAACGAGATCGGAGGAGGTCGCGCCGTCGTGTTCTGTCCATGAGGTACGTGGGTAAGTCAAGTCAAGTCAAATTACAGTTCGAAATCGGATACGTACCCGGACTTTGAAAGGAAATCGACTGGCCGGCGGCGTCAGGGCCTGCATCATTGAGGCCCGACGTGGAAAATAAATGGCTAAACCCACGTACCTTGCGCCGAGCTGTCGACATCTGAAAATCAAAATCAGTGAGTGGTACATAGGTGGGAGCAATATTTATCTGCTCACCAGGAACCAACCCCTGCGGCATATGTCCACCTGGTATTCTAAATGAACGCGCTAAATAAATGAAATCATCCACGCACTTGGTGCCGAGCAGTTGGCGTCTGTATGTACTGCGTGAGAGTCGGTGGGAAGGGAGTTTGACGCGGCGTATCCTTCAGAAAGGGGTACGGTTAGCGACCACTGTGTCATGGCGGTGGGAGATGGGGAAAGGTGCGATCAAAGGTCCCATTGTCGTTTAAATATGGCCCTGACGGGATCTCCGCAGTCGGGCCGAAACCGGGTATGTTGTACACGACACTCGGCATGCTGGCACCGGTAGTAACCGCATCGTGCGGCCCCGCGGGACCGATGAGAAGCGTGTCATGGGGCGATGTATCAGGGGCGCACGGATGGGGAGATGATAACCATCACCCGACCGTTCTCAATGTGTTCTGAAGTACTTCGGGCCTGCCTCCAGTCGGTCCTGGTATTGGTGTTCTGCCTGCAGGATCTCCCACTCACCACCACTCTGGTTCGTGCGCTCGTTCCCTGGGGCCGGCACTCCACATCTCGGCATCCACGTCCGAACCATGTTTGGCTACTTCAAAGCCCATGGTAAAATCAAGGAAAATTTGTGTTGCAGTGCTCTGAAGTAGCGATACATTGTAGAGGAATTCCGAAGGCAAACAGTGAGATTCAACTCACAGAGCCGCTGGTGATCGGTGGTGGAGCCGACGCGGCAGCAAACAGATGTAAGCAAAGATCGAGGAGCACCACTCGATCAAAACCAAACCCCCTTGGCCTCCCCCACTCTGACATCCCAAAAGGGGAATGCTTACAAATAGATAACATAACACTGACGGTCAGTGCACCACTATGACATCACGTGATCACTTTTCCAGCTTTTGTCAGCCATTCCGATGTCAGTGTTCACACTGAGAAATTCTGAAACCAAGTTCATTGTCATGTCCTTGGTTTTATTTAACAGCACAGAGGGACTGTGTGTTTACAGAGTGATTTTAATTACTTCTTGTTTGAATTTAAGCTATAAAAAGCCTTAAGAAAGGTCAGTTTGGCAATGTACATGTTCAAAATAAAGTCTGTTTGCAGAAAAATTTGCACATCTGCCGCACTTACCCTGGCGATGTTGATCCAGTTTGAGATATCCGCGAGTACTTGGGCTGCTCCACCTCCCCCTGTATAGAACACAAATGCATGCAGGTTGTGGAGAAGGCCAATCTATACAATTGTAAGTATTGAATGAGATCAGAATCAGCGAGACCTACAACAACATCGAAAGTCGCCCCCACAAATAGGGCTATGTAGACACTGAGAATGAACCCTCTGATTTCACTCGGTTTTCTCCAACGGTTGTCCGAGCCAATACAGAGGAGCGTACGAGCGCAGAAGCCACAGGTCACGAAATACATCCCATAGGTTAATGTCTCGAACCAGTTGCCCAGGAGCTGAGCCTCAGTGAGAGAAAGAGACATGCCTCCGGGTGGCAAGAAGGGACAGCGAGTGATAACACAGCCAACGGGCAAGAATCTTTATAAGATAGCCTAAATACGTCGTTCATAAGCCTTTGGCCCTATCAGGTCCCGGGATCTGTCCCAGTTGCAACGGCCATCATGCCGCTCGTCTTCGATAGCACTGCCCAGAGGCACGGCGCCTCAACCGCGACTTTCGAATTCAGTCATCCAAGAAAAGACGAAGTGTTAAAATTATGTACATAAAAGCTTTGAAATATTTCCAGCCACGTCCAGAGCTGGGAAATTGTCCGCTTTGCAGTAAGGAATTTTGAGATGGTGTGAAGCCGTCGACAGCTTGTGCTAATTAAAGCTGTTGCCGGCATACAATCGAAGGGCCAAGCGTGAATCAGAAAACGTGGTGCCGACACTTATCGGAGGATCTTCAGAGCCCTTCCAAAGTGATTGTATCAGACAGTTCAAGTGGAGCTCAACGGAAAAGAAGAGTGTTAGATTGAAGCTTCTGAACGCATATACTAGGCTCGTGTCAGCCGTTATCGTGGGGGAGTATTGACGAGCAAGCAAAGTAATACTTACTATAACCACAATACTTTGCTTGCTCGTCATTGTGCACGCACGATAACGGCTGGACACGAGCCTACGCATATACTCACCTTTCCTGTGCCTCAGGCTCCAGTTATTCAATCGGTGCACATATGAAATGGCTCAACGGTGAATGATTCCGTGTGTGCGGTGGTGTAACAGCTTCTGTTCCTCGTGCTATAGTTAATGAGGCGTGGTAGGACCCGTGACAACCGGGTTTGAGGTTGTCCTGAAACTTCGGACCACACTGCCATATCCAGCCCGCGAGTTAAAGCCCGGACAAATGGGGTGCCTCGAATAAGGTCGGAGTGGCGTAATGATTCGGAGGCTTTATGACCAAATTGGGCCAGGAGAAAGTGCGGTGAGTATCGCCCCCTATTTATAGGTAATTTCGGCATTTCCGCCCCAGAGATAAGCGGTTTGACGCCTTCCGCGCTAAACTGAGAAAGATAATCATCATCTGTGTTTTGGGGGGAAATCAATGATTCCCGCAAGATGGACTTATCTCCGCCCGGAACACAAACTCAACCCGCCCGCCCCATCAATAAATTTTAATAAATTTCAAGGTTGGATGTAATGCCACCTACATACTTACCAATTGTTGGTGCTCCTATTTATCTTGGGCCCAGTTCTGTGGGCAGACCTGGTGGCTGTACACAAAAAAATCCAACCCATTTTTTCCGTTCTGGGTTGGATGTTTTTTTTGTGTACAGCCACCAGTCTGCCCACAGAACTGAGCCCAAGATAAATAGGGTGCAGAAACATCGAGGGCATCGAGGGCGTCGTGGGGAGCAGCGCAGGGACCAGCAGGGGGTAGAAATCGAGGCAGAGGGTGCAGGAAAGCAAGCACAACACTGGTTAGCTGAGCAGCAGACATTGTCAAATTAATGGGGTACGACGGATAGGCCACGCCGATGCTGGCAATCTAAAAGATGTATTTAGATATTTATATGAAGCAACAATTGTGCTTGCGACGCAAATGGCTGGTATTGATGAGGGACAAATATTTGGTGGGGGGGCACGTTTTGTTGATCGCGGTGACGATAAGGAGATCTGACACCTCTTGTGTTCGATTGTAATATAGATTTCTCGGTGAGGGAAAAAGACAGGGATAAAAGATGAAGATGTTGTTTTCAATGTTCGCAAGTCCATGTTGGGTAGGTTGCCGGACATCGCGCGGGAGAGTCGAGCAAATATGCCGCCTCTGCCTTCCGGCTGTTATAATAACCCGCAGCGTTGGTCATTGCCAGACTAGCTGAATCTCGTGAGGCAGCGGCACTCCGAAAAAGTGCACCGGAGATGAGTCAGCGCGCATTTAGACGCTGTCCCATTCCTACACGGACGACATGGATGCTACTAGTTACAAAACCCATCAAGACAAGAATTTCCGCAATCGTCGCTCCGATGGATTGGGAGGAAATGAATGAATCCCTGCTTTTCCCCGCACTGCCAAGTCCTTGATAGATAAGAATGCTTCGGTGTAACTAGTAGCTAAATGTGGCACTAGTCTCAGTGATCCTAAGTGCTGAGAACATCCGTCAGGTGAAAGCTGTGACCCTGACCCGCGACGCAGAGAATCATAGAGTCCCTTCGTGGTGCGCTGTCTGCATGTCCTTAAAAACTTTGGCAATATGCCGGCGATCCGCGGACCGGAGAATGGTACGACCAGCGCCTAACCCGAGACGTTTGGTAAATACACCGGGGAATATACTCTGATAGGCAAACCAGAGCCCAATTTGACTCTCCCTACCAAGACATCTTATCAATCAGTAATACGGAAGCAGATCATGCCTCTAAGGCAATCGTGGGCGAGAGGAGGGGGCCTTATGTAAAAACGATCTCGTTAATAGTCATTCATACCCGTGGCCTGGAGCATTCATGAGTTTGTAACGATATGTCTCTGAATGCTACCAGTTGAGTTTGGTCAATGTTTCCGCTTGAGGCGATTTAGTAAATCGACGCGTCGGAAAGAATAAAGAAGATGCCATGAGATAATAATAGAGCGGAATAGCAAGGCAACATTGAGTCGGGGAAAAGTTGACGATCCTCAGTAAGATACGCGGCGTCCTCTGCCCTCGGGGGTAACTTATTGCTCTCCAATGATGATGTACTGTTTCCTAGCCATCAAAGGTCAGTTAAAGAGAGAAATTCGGACCGCCAGCCACGGACGTGAAAAGGCAATACCAACTCCTCCTACTTCTCCTGGCTATGCTCTTCTTCCCCATCCTCATCTTCGTCGTTCTCGACTCCGTCCTCATCTTCTTCGTCCTTGACCTCGTCGTCGTCTCCATCTTTGTCGTCGTCTCCATCTTTGTCGCCATATACATGCTCATCCCCCTCTGTTTCCGTCTCCGTTTCGGTGATCTCGCCACTCAGCCCTTTGGATTCGAGAAACGCTTCAAGAAGGTCAGGCGCGTTTCTACGGCATAGAATGGTCAGTGTTGAACGAGTGCAAGGGCCGGCGACGCACAGGTGTTTCTCATCCACCCATTCATCAGACTCAGGGGGCCAGCCCAGCCAGCGGACGAGATACTCATATCGGCCCTAAAATCAAGTTGACGCACCGGGACCTGCCACTGAGTCAACCTGACGTACAGTCTTGCCCAAGGTCTTGCCCGTGACGCGACGATCTCTGATCTGCGATATCTCGTAGTACTCCGGCCCGGTGTCTTTAGCCTTCAAGCCGTTCAATGACGGCGAGGACTCTTGCCAACGGCTGCCGTTGGCAAGAGTCCTCGCCGTCATTGTGCGAAGTTGTGTTTTCTCCTTGTATGGGCCAGGGCATGGGTACTTGGGCGAGGTTTTGGTTCGAGGAGACATTGTCGAGATTTGTTTGCCCCGCAGCCGACTCGTTTGATGTAGCCAAACAAAGTGGCACTGCCACACCGAATTCGAAACGCTGGGACAAATACAGTATACTACAATTCACGTCAAAAATCACTACTCTGACCGTCCCTAATAAGAACAATTCCAGACGGTCAAACTTGCCGCATGCTGGGGGCGTGGATCGGAAACAATGTGCCGTATATTACGCCGTGGCCCAGTGTGCTTGAGAAAATTACTAGTGATCTCGAGAGGTGGAAAGTAACATCACCCGCGGAGGTCGAACGAATAAATCGTGAGCACCCAGGCGAAGCTCACGCCATCGTGGATGTTGCAGTTTTGGACGCTTTGCGTGTCACTCGCTGTACGCCTATCTCTCTACTTCACCACCGTCGTCCTCAGCTCACACACTCTAAAGCCTTGGGCGATCATCAGCTCAAGGCCCCGTTCTCCATGGCTAGCCGCGTCCTTCAGTACTTTCCCCCTCGGCATATATTGCCAGACAATTTCAAGAAGTGGAAGCCCTATACGCCCCCGTATATCTCATCTACTCCCGCAATTCGTCACCACGCTGTCGCGCCTGGCGACCTCCTGCTATTCGCCTCCGACGGACTTCGTGATGTTCTCCCCGTCTCCGACACAGAAAGGTTCCCCATTCTCATTGCCCTTGCTAATGGAGAAGTTGACGCTCGACTGGGGCATGAATGCATCCCTGTCCGGTCTGACGACAATGTGGCTGAGCGAGTCATCAAAAACGCACTGTTCGGAACAGACGCGGACAAGAGGAATCACGAGCTTGACCACGAGACGTTCCGCGACGACATTTCCCTGGTGATCTTGCGCTTTGAGTAGGAACTTCCGTATCCGCTACTGTTACTGTACATGCCGTTGAACTGCAAATGAAGCACCGACTGTGACAATCGCTTCGCGATGATGCTGCTGGACTCGCCCATTCTGGAGAGAACACTGAGCAAAGAATATATGAAGTACATGTAGCAGGCAAGGATAGCGATGCGACGGCATATGTATGTCAGAAAGGGGGTCAGGATGGAAACGAGGAGGACCAAATTGCTCACTGATCCGCAAATCATGACTGTGCCGTCATTCCCATCTCAATTAGAGAGGGTGTCGAGATCTTTGGAGAAGGGAACGTGCCTGCAGCGTTCAATGTGTTTCCCGAACAGTATCATTGCAACGAGTTCTGTCGCTGGTTTGAACTCCCGCGCTGAACCCGGGTGGGGACATGCAGACTTGATTAAATATATGCCATTCATGCTCTTTGACTGTTGTTCTCGTGAAGCTGCTACGCTTCTCCTGTTCGACCAGAATGTTCAAATAGTTGAAAAACCTTGCGTGTTAGATGTTTCTAAGTCGTGGAGAGATCCCAGTAACCATTTCAATGGATACAACATAAGTGAGCGAAATTTAAACTGACACTTACCCTTTTCGGCTGACTCGGAATTGGACACGGGTAGCGTCGATGAATTTAGACTGGAAAATTTAGATTTCACCATAAACTGGTGCAGGTGCTTCATGGATAACTAATACACTTTGGGGGTCAGTGGGTGAGAATCCGTTGAGTTATATGAGAACTTCGCACTCACCTTTTTGGACAGTTTTGACGGGGACAGGACCACACTGGGATTCCTGGGAATTCTTCTATCCACGTACCGGGACCAACAACAAGCACAACCACACTTCCTGCTGGACCCCAGTATCATGTCATGCTAGGGAGGAAGAGGAGATGAACATGTGTGTTATGGTCGAGCTCGATGTAGCAGAAGACTCATTCGATGACAGGGGAAAATAAATTGCATGAAATCGCTGGCGCAGCGCAGCGGGAAGCTCTATATACAACTGAGAATAAATTTCCTTTTTGGGTTGCTAAGGGCTTAGATCGCCTAAGCCCTATGGCCTTAACCTAAGCCCTAAGGCCTTAGAAATTCTGAAGGTCGATATTTAAGGCCTTAGGACCATCACTGTCGCGAACAATACTTGCCGTAACTTGTGACATCCAATTTGAATTGTGCCCATAAAGTTTGAATATTGTGGGTTGTTTTACGCTCAGAGCACTCTAATTCGTCGAGATCCTTCAATAGTTTCGCTGCTAGAAACTGTACTTGCTTCATAAATTTCGATGATTTCAACAGATATAGTGGCAAGCTCCATCTTCCCTCCCCAGGTTGCTCTTCTGGGAGGCATGTCAACTGTACTGTTACAAGTCGGTGGTCACTTTTTACCAGGCAATGCTTGATTGTCCAGTCTCTGTATGAATCATAGTCTTGGCTATCCACATTGATTCGGTCGAGCCTAGAATAAGAGTTGTGTAATTCATGAGTTGGAGGATCTTTTCGGTGTTGAACACAGGTATAGTCTCGAGTGTCTGGGAATGTTGCGCGCCAACCATCACGTAGACGAAGGAGGTGCTTAAGTCGTTTATAACTTTCTGGGACTGACTCTGCGCTTCCTGAAATCCGATCCATTGGGTCCTCGACAAAATTTCGGTTGATGTTTCGGAGATCGGGATCCCCTTGATGCGCTTACAAATGGTGATTTTTTACCAGCCAACCACAGACAGAATCGATGAGCTGTAGTAGCCCAACCTCAAGGTTCAGCAATTACTCCCGGACCCGGCCGCTGATAAGATCCGCCGCTATAAGCAGATTCAGCGGCAGAGCCGAATCAATTTTCCAAAACTCACCCTTCTCCGCAATGACATACGCAGTGGCTATATATATCCAATATCATGGTTCAGCAAATTGGCAAATACATATGGGACAAACCATGAGTGTGAGTGGCGAGATGGATCGGAATGATTCCGACGTCAACCACACGTAAGTTCGTGGTCCCATAGACCTGCGGGAGGGGAAGAGGTCAGTTATATTCCGAACCATACTAGTGGAAGAACAGCCCGACTTTGAGTTCCGGGGACACGACACCTTGTTTGTCCAATGGCAACATTGAAGTTGTTCCGATCGTGTCTATGGCAGTGAGTGAAAAACAGGACCAGGCTACAGAACGTACGCCAGCATGTTCCGTGACAGTCGTATATGTATTCTGCCCCCAGGACTTAACGTGTAGCGCAGAAGTCACCGCATGTACCACTCACTCCGTATATCTTCGTCAGTCTGGCAATTTGGACTTCATTTGGACTTCATTTCGTTTCTATTTCATGTCCTCGAGCGCCCGAAATGAAATTCAACTCTGATCCTGATGTCGAAATGAGCGAAATGAGAATTCGGCAACTTCGGCTTGGCTTCGGCACATCAACGGAGATCAAGATTATGCGGTCATGTGGCACTTCTACGCGCGGTGCGAGTTGATGCTTTAAAGGCAGGCTGGTGGGTTATCGCCAGGTTATCGTTGCTTCCTTCTTGAAATGCCCACTCGCACTGCTCGCCAGCAAGCTGCTGATGCTCTATATCAAGCCTTCCTTGTCGATCTCATTGCAAATGCTGAAGCCGAGGCCTGGGTGGATGACAGCTGGTCGGATTCTGATGATTCCGATTCCGATTCATCGTCATCAAGCTCGTGGAGCTCCTCATCGTCCTCATCGGATAGCGATGATGACCCGACCCCTGCAGAGGCATATGTGGCTTCTATGGCTGAATTGTACACGGAGCGGTATCTTGCGGAGCGCAGGGATATTCCCAAGACGGCTACCTTGCTATACCTGCTTCTCAATGATTACAAGCTCAACTTTCCGGACATTTTTCGCTCCTACCTCCGGATCGATCCGGATACCTTTGACCACCTCGTTGAATCCATTAAAGACGACGAGGTATTCCACAACGACTCCAACTATGCACAAATGCCTGTCGAGGAGCAGATTGCCATCGCCCTCTATCGTTTTGGCCATCACGGGAATGCTGCGAGCACCTTAAAAGTGGCGTTACAGTTCGGAGTGGGTTATGGGACGGTTAGCCTCGTCACAACTCGGGTCATGAAGGCAACATGCTCTGAGCGTTTTCGGTCTGCTTCAGTGCAGTGGGCAAGTGGAGAGGCAAAGGAGGCCGCAAAGGAGTGGGTTGGCAGCGTCTCTTGCCCAGGATGGCGGAATGGCTGGTTGATGGTTGACGGAACATTGGTGCCTTTGTTTCGACGGCCTGGTCATTTTGGAAATGTATATTTTGACCGTAAGTCGAACTACTCACTCAACGTGCAGGTATGTGTATTTATGGCTCCCCAAAGTATTTCCATCTTACTTACTATTGATTTTAGTTGATCTCGACACCTGACCTCCAATTGATCGATTATGGGATCGGGCTTCCTGGAAGTCAGCATGACTCTTCTGCATGGCTAGAAACCCGAGTTCCACAGCGGCGGGATGTCCTCCTTGACCCTGATGAATGGGTCTGGGCAGATTCAGCATATCCGTTGGAGACCTGGTGCCAATCTCCATACATCAAGTGTGTCGCTGTCCTCACAGATCTATTATTCGCACCAGCTGATGACGCTTTCATGGACCAGAGAAGCTCAGTGAAGCTAACACAAAATACAACTATCACACAGACACTCCCCCCCTGCATTGCTGATCGGCTGGAGAGGGGTCAAGCATTGGAAGACGGAGAACAGGTTGTACACACCGAGTACACCACACACTGTTCGCCTTCGGGACAGTGTGAGCATGGGCCGCGCGACATGGTGCTCATCTTGCAATGTGGGAGGAGACAAGAGGTAGCAAGACTTGATCAGCGACAAGGCGCATCAATAATTGCCCGGCCAAGCCAAGCAATGAAATTTCAAAAACCCAGGGAGTTGGAGACAGAACTCAAATTGCGGGATTTGAAAATGTGGAGCAGAGAACAAATTTGCAAGATGCGAATACAAAGAGGGCATGAGCGAGACTTTGAAGGGTGGCGACAAAACCAGAACTCTTGACGACAAAAACAAAAACAGATGAAGCGTAAATTGTGTTTTTGTTAGTGCAGCTTATGATTTTGCAGGCGATTTGGAAGTGTTCTTGCATATCACACTCTTGTTTTTGTCTCGGGTTGGCTTGAGTTCTGCATGGGGAGAAAGCAATTCGTGCGGCAGCAGGCGAACATTTATGGTGATGATCATTGTTATTCACCATGATCAATGGTGAAATCACACCATACCAAGTGCAAAATCATCAAATTCGCGCTGTCTAAATCAATTTATTTTTGTCCAATGAGGACACCCATACGCTGACACTTCCAATGGCCAAGAATTAGTGTTGCCGGGGCTCGGTTCAGTTCGGTTCTTTCCCGATTTTTGCGAACCTCGAACCGGACCTGGGGTTCGGTGCGGTTCAGGTTCGGTTCAGGTTTGAACCTGAATGAACCATCAAAATTCTTTAGTTTCCCCCAGCCATGTTAGCAAGGTCGGAGAACCCAATGGAAAGCTCGGCCTCGGCCAGATTTGCTCGAGCACTCTCCTCGAGAGTGCGATTGACACGCTCCGCGACACCGTTTTGCTGTGAGCTGTGCGGTGCCGTGGTCTGGTGGATCACACCATCACTTGCGAGGTATTCCTCAAACTCGTCGGAAGTGAGCTCGCCTGCATTATCGGTACGAAACTTCCCAACTTTATGTCCGGTCTCCTTCTCGACGCGAGCCTTCCATATCCGAAAGCTAGCAAGAGCATCACTCTTCTTCTTCAGGAAATCCACGTCAACGTGTGCACTGTGGTCGTCGACAAAAGTGATGAAGTAAGTGCTGCCGCCAATCGAATTCGGAAACGGTCCACAGATGTCTGAGTGTATGAGCTCTAAAACACGAGAAGCACGCCTCCTTCCCCCTGCTGGGAACGGCTTGCGCGCAGTCTTCCCAGCAAGACACGCTTCACACGAGACATCGTCATCCCAAGCCCCGAGATCCAGCCCATCGACCATCCCTGACACCCAAAGTTTCCTGAGATCGGGAAAGTTCAGATGGCCGAAACGCCGGTGTAGCGTCAGGATGTCGAGGCGCTTACCAGCGGGGGTGAGTGTCTTGGCTTTAAGCACAGATGGGTAGGTGGAGGATGGGGTAGCAGTGGTGTTCACGAGCTCGAGGGTGTAAAGGCCGCCCTTGAATGATGCCTGGCAGAGTGTCTCACCGCGCAGCTTGATGAAGCAAATGCTTCCCTCAAACTCGAGCTTGACGCCAGGGATGGCCGTCAGCTGTCCGACAGATAAAAGCGAGCCGGCGAGCTTTGGGGCATGCAGGGCGCGCGTGAAATGCATGGTCTTGGTGCCAGAACGTGTCTTGACATACTTGCGGAGTGTACCACAACCAATAGCGAGAATCTCGCTGTTGTCTCCGAGCTGGATGGGGATGGGCTTCTTGAGGACGCTGTACGTGATAAATGAGGCACGATCCTTGTCAAGGTGACGCGACGAGCCCGAGTCCACAAATAGTGCATCGGGACGAAGCGCGTTGGTGGCCTTCTTCGTGAGGAGGACCTTCGGCTGCTCGTCATCGACGTCCATGGCGTCGTATGCGACTTGAGCAGAGCGCAGCTTCTCCTTCGCTTGGTCCTTCGCGCTGAGGGGACACTCGCGCTGGATGTGGCCCTTGTTCCCACACCCGTAGCAGCTGACATTCTGCTTCCAATCACTGCCGGTACCTCCTCCTCGTCCGCCACGTCCACCACGTCCACCACCACGTCCACCGCGTCCGCCACGTCCGCCTCCAGAGGCGAAGTACGCTTTGATCGCGTTCTCAGCGACCTCGTCATCTAGGGTCCGCTGACATGACAATTTAATTGTCAGCTGACTAACAGATAACTGTCAGTCACTGACTGACAAAGGATTATTTAAATTTTTGGAAAATTTCCGCCTGACAATCCTGACAATTACCAACCCATGTATATCGCTACTTATCTGCCAACTGAGGTTGTGAGCGAGTGAATTGAGGCGACTCGGCCGGGGTTCTGACCCAAATCGGACGGCAACTGTTGATGTGCACAGCCGCCTGTCTAAAATTTCTTCTATCTCCGTGGACGACCCAGAATGACCACCCTAACAGACGCGCAGCTCCTTGAACTCAAAAAGGGCTCGGAAGCGTTTCTGACGGACAAAGACTATGGTCCTTTCCAAATAGAGACACTAATGGAAAAAATCTTCGGCAACTACTCGACCCGTCTCAACGATCCCACTGCGTGCGAGTGGGCCGCCTATTGGCAGGCGCTCGCCAACTATGACGAAGAATGCACGGAGCTTACGAAAGAGGGACTCGGTCCAGGGAAAACTACGCCGGTCAAGCCCATTGTGAGGAAGCCGTAATAGGCCATAATGTGATGCTGTCAGACACTTACCGCCGTCTATTAGATGCCATGGACAGGCGATGACACCGGACCGATCTCTATAACATCTAGTGTCACTTTGAAGGTTCGATAATAGTGGCGACTTAGAGCACTGCCTAATTTTTTAATTTAATTTTACCCTAGTTGAGCCTAGGTGGTACCAAGCGCAAAGGCACGGAAACTGAAGACCAAGATGCTCCACCGGCGAAGGTTCATTTATACATTTCAACATCCAATTTGAAGCTTATGATGTATTGTTCATTCAGAAAAAACCTGGCCCTCAGTCGAATGCTTTGCTTGACCGCCTTTCCTCCGCGCTCACTGATTCGGCCAAACGAACTAAAAATAAATCATACTGGATATGCATCGCAGATGGGTGTTCTCATCGTCGAGAAGGCCGCCGGTCCAGTGCCGAAGTCATCACGCATGCGATCCGATGTGATTTCCTCCTGCGACAAGACCCAGTTGCGAGGAAAGAGGCCGAGGATGAGCATGCGAGAGGTGCACTGGGTGCCGAGCAGAAAGATGCTGATGCTCCGGAATCCACCGAGCAGCGCCCGGTTGGTCGGCCGAAGAAGCTTGACACTCTTGAAAAGGGTCAGCCGACATTGGACTCAGCGAGCTTCCGAGAGGCTGGTAGGAAGAAGGCAAAGGATGAGCAAGTCACGTGGCAGAGGAAGGCCGACCATTTACTGATGCTCCTGATCTGCAAATGTGGTCTGGTCCCAAACCTGCTCGATTCTGATGACTGGGCTGCTTTTGTCACTCATCTCAACCCGGCCTACACTCCCACTGGCAGCAAAAAATTCGCCAATGAGTACATACCACAAGAAGCGGCGTTAGTTCGGCAGAGAACCAAACTGGCGCTCCAAGAATCTCGGGATCTTACTTATACTACGGACGGCACATCTTCTCGGCGTGGTGATCAGTTCTATACCTCTCATGGCTGCACGCCGTCTCGCGATGTTTATTTCCTTGGTGGACATTTCGGAACAAAGGAAAGTCACGATGCCGAATGGATCAAGAATGGTACTCTCGAGGCGAGTCAATTTTTCGAACACTGACATCTTTCCAACAATGTTTTGCAGACAATGAAAGATATCGGATCTGAACTATGGGCTGCCATGACATCGGATAGCACCAACGTCACACTTGCAGCACGACGAGGAGTTGTTACAGAAGCTCCCGCCGTTCTTGACCTCTGCGATGTCGTCCACTTTATCCAGCATATTATTGGTGATATCAATGAACTGCCCGAATTTCAAACGGTCAGTCTTAAATTCGTCTTTTCAACCACACGACCAATGGTCTTACCACAGATGATGCAAATCCTCAAGCCGCTCATCCGACATTTTAGCAAGTCCGGCAAATCAAAAGCCCATCTACGGGACTCAGGTGAGGGCATGGCGGATGACGGCGGCAATATCCCTGTCCGCATGTTGGCTAAAATCGGGAAAACCCGCTTTGCGACACACTTTATGGCGGTGACAACAGTGTCACCTGTCGTGCACAATATTCAAGGCCTCGTTTTAGACGAGAAAATTAAATTCAAAGTTCGTTTCATCCGTCAGTTTATTTGACCCGTACTGAGATCCCATAGAGCCCATTGCTTCAGGAAGTCTTCGGTGACCGAACCTCAGTCCAGCTGCCGACATTTTTGAGGGATATGTTGAGCTACGAAATGATTGTCACACCGTTGGCACGCTCACTCTGGTCCCTGGAGGCAACAACTGCGAACCCCTCAGATGCCTTTGTCTTTTGGCTCGCCATCGCGCACACCCTCGACAGCATATTCGAGAAGAAGGAAAAAGATATTGGAATAACCCCCAAACTTGCGTTACATGTTCGCGCCATTTTCAATACACGGTACTCCCAATTTTTCAAGCACAATGAGGTGTATTTCGTGGCATTCTGTCTTGATCCCCGTTCGTTCACCTCCCCTGCCACTATTTATTACTCACCACTACATATAGGATATCCGAACACTGAATTTCTCCGCAAACACGCTGACACCCAGGCCGGTGTCGCGGAGCACATCTCTTATCCGCACGCATTTTTTCGCGTTAAAGAGTTTCTGAAACAGATGCTGAAGGTTCTCCTGGAGCAACACAGGAGTCACAAAGGCCAATGTCGTTGTCATCCAATTTTAAGAAGCCAGCCGGAACTCGAAATTGTTGACGCCTTGAGGCTGCAGCTCGAGGCTTTCTGGCTCGGAGAGCCGCCGTTTCACGCCCCCGTCATGAAAGGGGATATTATGGAGTGGTGGACTAACCTGGGCCGCGGAAATTCTCCTCGATCCAATGTTATTGCGGTGACCTGTTTCTTCCAGATCGGTATTCATAAACTGATCTTTTTTGCAGATGCTTGGAGTCAGAATATTCGGGATCCTTGTCAACTCGATGCCTGATGAGCGCACGAATTCCAACATCACCTGGTTCAACAGTCCGCTGCGGGGAAATCAGAAACAGGAGGGTCTATTGGATATGATAATGGTTGGTCAATGGTACAGATATCATGCTCCGGTACGTCTACAACTCTTCGCATATTACAAGAAAGTAGACTGACAATGGTTTCAGGGCGCAGAAGGTCCACGCCGCCCTCCACGTCGTCCAACGGTTGCCTTCCGTCGCCTTGACCAGTCTGTGATTGACAAGATAAAGCTGAAACAGCGCGAGGACAATTCCGAGGCATCCGATTCTGATGCAGAGCCTGACGCCGGCTCAGCGGAAATGAACGAACAAGATGACGAGGAGCTTGAGAAGCTATCCGACGCTCTCAGAGACAAGATATCCCACATGAAACACAGACGCAAGAAAAACACGAAGAAGACCTTCAGATCTGACACCGTATTTGTTGTCGACAAGGATGTGATGTTGAGGGCCCCCGGATTGAAGGGCTTGCTGTCGGTCACAGATGACGACGTGGCGACTAAGGAGACTGGGAACGTGCAGCTCCAGCCAGTTTCAGCGCCGCAAGCAGCCAACTGGGACTGGTAGTTCGTAAAATAGATAGTAATTCCAAAAAAGGCAATTGTCAATTGTCATCTGTCAGTCCTGACAGTCAGCCTGACATTCTGACTGACAGTTAAATATTTTCTTCAAAGTGGAATTGTCAGCGGACCCTATCGTCATCGTGCGCCTTCGCAAGCGCAAGGTGCACTGTGTGTGCCTTCAGTGCGTGCTCCTCGCGCTGTTTCTTTTCAAGCGCGCTGCGCTGACGTGTTTCTTCCTGCAGCAAGATCGGGGTTGCGGCGTTAAAAGTCATCATCCCACCGACAACACCGAGCGTCTGGATGATACCCGTGAAGTCGTCAGGAAGACTCTGGAGGGTAAGCTGAATGAGCTTGTAGTCGGTGACGGCGTCGTTCCCCCGCTTCAAATCGTTCGAGTACCCGAGAATAATATCGAGGTGATCTTGAAGAGGTCCACTCTCGATGCCCTTGTACTTGATGCTGGAGAGCTTCTCGTGGATTGCAATCATCGACAGCATTCCTGTCGGCTCGTAAATGGCGCGGAGATTACTCCACATCTCTGCAGCCGTCTTGGCGTCTCGAATGTACGCCACCTGGTCGTCCCCGACCATCTCAGTAATCCTGCGCATCGTCTTAGCGTTCCCTTTCGCCCAGGCCACATAATCGGCGTTAACGATCTCGGTGTCCACTGTGCCCGTCGCGGGCGACACTGCGGGGCGCTGGACAATCACAGTCGCGGGCACCATGGGTCCCGCGATGTAATCCCAAAGCTCGTCATCTTCAAGCTTGCCCCGAGCCTTGAACTCGAACGTCTTCCAGTTCTTGCCATCAAGCTGAGTAAAATGATAGCGCGTCGTGCTGGAAGCATCTCGGGATCCCATAACCTGTTGTAAGTCAAGAGTTCAGGGTCACGCTGCGACCGTTCTCTTCAGACTGAAGATATATTGCAGTTGTAACAGATTACTCACCTGCGACCGTTCTCTTCAGACTGAAGAGATCGGCCGCAGGCCTCCACTAAATACATAGCCCGTGGAAACCAAACACCGCGTAGCCGCGTCCCCATCCGGACTGGATAGCGCGGTCAATACTACAACAGTTCCTGTAAGTGTCACCTTTGCAATTGCTTCTGCAACACTACCCACACATGTTCTCGACGACGTCTGCGCCAAGCTCAAGATTGGCCAAGACGCCGTTATCATATCCATGTCCAATGCCCGTCCAAACATTGCTCTTTCCGTCAGAAAGATCGTGCATCCGGATGATACCAAGGCTGACCTTCGCTTCCTCATTCGTGAGGACGCAACTGTTCCCGCGGACATTCCAATTTCCCTCGTCTATTTCAACACCCGAATCGAGACTGAAGACGCATGCGATCAATTACAATCGTGGGCCCACAACATCGGGATCGGCACGTCAGCGATTGCATTTTATCATGCCAAGATAGGCACGGCACGTAAACGGGAGCTCGACTAGTAGTGCACACGATAAATAAATCCCTATTAGGTTTGCTTAAGCAATGTGCTTTACAACGCCAAACAGGTTTTAAATATTGTTCTGATTAACACTGCGCCAGTGCTGCAGCAGGACGACCGCAGTACATAGTGCCAGCTTAAACGGTGAACCGATTAAGCACTGTTCATGTTTAACACTGTTGAACCGGTGTGTTTAAACGGGAAGATCACCAGTTTTGGTTGAGTTTTCAAAAAGATTCCATATCCGCGGTTCGAACGCAAGACAATCTGATACTAGATAGCCGTGAAAAGAGTATTAACCACTGAGCCATTCAACCGATGTAAGACCTTCGAATTCTGCGCCAGTATGGGCACTCTTGGACCCAGCTTAAACTTTATGGCTGTTAGCAAGGATAATGGTTCGTTCAACGGCAAGTGGACAGGTCTGAAGAGGACTGTTACGCTGTTTAAACAGTACTGTTCAAGTGGTGCCTCATGGGTCTATGAACTGTGTTCAACTGTGTTCATTCACGAGGAAGGAATCGAGCATTGAACCATGTGGAAACAGGAGCTCAATCAACGTTCAAATCAAAATGCTGTTTATGTAATCAAATTGTGGAGCGAAAAAAATAGAGGATTGAACCGATCTTTAACCACTTAGTACAGTGTTAAAGACCCGTTCAATCATCCAGATGAGAGTTTGAACCAGCCTAGAGACAGAGCCCAAACCATGTTTGAAACGTGTGTAGGATCAATTCGAACTGATACATCATTTGATCCGATCCGCATCTGTACCCAGAACTGCGTGTGCTACAAACCTTTCTTCCCTTTCCCTATCCAACTGTACCCTGCTAATAATACTTGCATCCTCTGCTAGTAAGTCCCGAAAACTGGCCGCTGCCACAAGGTTTTGTGCCTGTTCTGCTCTTTTGCTGTACATCGCTGCCTTCTGCCTCGCGTATGCCTGGTGTGCTGGAAGCTGATTTGTTGACGCCAATATTGTCCATGTTCGTGCCATTCGTTCAAAGCTTCAGTTTGTTCTCAACAGTTCAGCGAGTTTTTGTTCTCCCTGCTCCTGCCACCGCTGCATTTCCACCTCTGCGCGGAACCATTGAACTCGGTCACCTTAGGGTGTAAATCGTTAGTTGGTGGGAAATAATTTGAGAGGTATTCTGTTTACCTTCACTTGACCATTCTTCCATCTCGGCATCACTCATTTTTGACAGTTTTCCAAGCTGCCACAGCCATCCCTCTGGTCTTTCACCGACGGGCTGCTTGACTGGGGTATTTGTGCTCTTCCGACGGGGCCCTAGAAACTTGTCAAATTTCAAGGGTAAAAGAACCGTGTTGAGACTGTCAACCTGTTTTTCTCTTATCCATTTGGGTGCCACTCAGAGCTGACTTGGCTGGCTCTGGCAGTTTGGGCCCTTCGATGTCTGGTTATAAAATTGAGGTGTGGATAAGATGGGGTATTCAATTCACTCACCTTCCATGTCAACATCCTCCTCAATCAAAATTGGTGCTTGAGCCCGCCAAAGAGCGCCATCTGTGTGTCTGGAGTCACCGACACGCCGTTTTTGCTGCACAGACTTCATGTATAAATCTGGTTCAGTAAGTGGAGGGAACATGGAACCAGTGTTCAACGCAATGAGTGCTGTTCGTGCGACTTCATAGGAAGTCATGTGTTGGTTGCGGATGGTTTTTGCGTCCCGAATGTTGTCACCAGCCCGAGTATTCTCCTTTTGCTGGCGGTCATCCCTGGTTTTTCGGTTGCGTAGAGCGCTGATGGTCTTGACAATGTTTTGCAGAGCACGCAAATGATCAAATTCCTGGCCATCTCTCCATTTCACCTCCTCCACTGCTAAACTGATTAAGCCTAGGGTCTGTCGTTCCGGTTCGGAAGAGAAGTCGGACGGTAGGAACAATTTCTCATCTTGTACCAAAGGTGCTTGCAACGCTTGTGCTGCAACCTTGTCACCAACGCTCGGCATCAATTCAGTCTGTATCTTGCGCCAATTCTGGATGCGAACTTGTGTCTTTGCCGTGCGTTTTGCGATCTCTTTTCTCCTGGAAACCAGATTGTGATCCTCGGTATCGTCAATGAGCTGTCTAAGTTTCCGTCTGACGGACCAGCATTATTCAAGCCAGGGAATGAAAATTGGAAACATACTGTGCATCCTGGATCTTGAAACCTTCATCCAAAAACCATGGAACCTTACTCTTCGGTACCATTGTTGAAGCAAAGGCACTCTCATCACTCAACATCTTTTGATAAATTGCGAGCTGGGAAGGTACTGTGAATGATCTGAGGGTTAGCATTTTGAGAACCGGTATATGTGCATTAAAACCTGCCTTTTGTGCTGTTATGTTTGTATACACTGACTGCCTCCTTTCCCTTCCTACTTGATATGCGGGGCATTTGCTGCCACTTTTCAACGCGGTCATGGAAGGATATACTCAGTCCAATGAAGTGGTTTCGCTTCTCGATATATTTAATCTTGGCATCAGCTATATCTTCTGCCAATGATACAGCTTGACAAATCAGTTAGCGGATTGAACTGGCATGAGGATTCTACTCACCCAGATACATTGTCTTCTTGTGGTTCCAGTCGCCGTGATGGTTGATCATCGTGTCTTGCCTATGCCCGTTGTTCATTTGGCGAACATGAGGTCCTAATTGGTTGGCTTCTGGCCAATATTGTTCAGCTGTCTCGCTGTGGAAGTGGCCCACACATTCCATATATGCAGTTCCAAATAGATATGTGCACGAATCTTGATGACCTTGGACATGAAGTTCAGGTACACCCCATCGCATCCGCTTAACCATGGGAACCAACTCAGGGAAGTTGTTTTGGAAGCGCTCCTCTAGGTGGATGAAATATTCACAAGCAATATCATACGTGGTGACCTGGTCGATATCATCAATTTCGAAATGCAGGGTGACTTGGAAGGATTCGCCAGGCTGGTGCTACTTGAGCTCCATTGCCAGGGCCCTGTCTGTGTTCGCAAATCTAGTCAATTCGATGAATCAATGAGTGCTTGACATAGGCAAGAATGAAAGAGCACCTCTCGCCATAATAAAGGTCGACACAGGAGAGAATAAAGACATGGCTACATTGACAGTTGATTGTGCCGGTTATTGCCATGTTCTTGAACTTTTTCTTGTCCTGCTTGTTCACAGCTTTCAAATAATTGCACGTTGATTTCTAAAGGAAACAGCACCATGAGGTTTCAACATGAGACCTCAGAGAAGTGGGAATAAATTGACAAACCTCCTTGGAAACAGGCACTTGATTCAAGTATTCTCTATATTCAGAGTCGAGCGGGAAATATCCTTTTCCCATGCATAGTGAAACATCGTCCGGATCAGTGTTCTTGTTGAATTGATTACACTGGAAGTTCCTGTCCAGTGTTCGCTAACTCTGGTTTAGATGTCTGGAGATGAGTAAGATCATTATAATGATTGAGTGCAGGGCAATTTCACGGACCTCAAATGATGTGGTGTCTTTGGGCAGTTCGGATCTGAGTTGAATGCAGGTTCTGGACATGTTGGGCACCACACGAGCAGGTTACCGCTGGGCCGATGAGGTATCACAGCATCTATTCCATGCAGCTGTCCAGTTCGCTTTTTGAGTGTCAAAAAATTAAACACGCGTACCACACGCAGGAAAGCTGCATACGGATTCTAAGCGCAAATCAGGTCAGGTAACACCAGGGTGCTAAAGACTGAACTGACAGGGATATCTGCGGTAAAAGAATTATCTGTAAGGCATCGGATTGCCCCTATATAATCGTAGGCCGCCTTCTTCGACTCCAGGGTGTGCAGTTGAAATCGTTTCAGCATACTGACAGTGAATGCGGTTTGTCGTTCACGTGTGGTGGCAGGGAAAAGTCCTGCACGCATGAGTTGCTTGACCTTGTTGGCAGGAAGCTCGCGGCACCCGCAAAAGGCCAAGCAGGTGGAATGAAGTCCATTGTCATCAACCACCGTGAATAGTCGTTTCCCACAAGGTTCTGGGCACGGTTTTCCATTATGACTGAGTTGTATGATGTGATTGAGCTTTGAAATATCGTGCCGAACAAAGAATCCCTGAGTGGTGTCCCAGACTTCAGCCCAATGAAACGGATTTCGGATGTGCGCTTCGACAAAACATAACTGGGATGAAGTTCCATAGCCCGTACAATCGTAGCACTGGGTGCTGGCAATCATATCTGGCCATCCACATCGACATGGACAGTTCACAAGTTCGTCCGCTTCATATTCTAGCAAAAGGGAGCCTAGTTCATCGAAATGCTCCTCAAAGTCTTCGAGGAGTTTTGAACTCTGTGTTCGTAGTATAAAACACCTTTGAATGTCAGATTTACACATAAAGAACACACCTGAGTCTGGCTCGTCCTTTGTTTTGGAGGCGGATTCTCCAGTATCAATGAAGGCACAGTGTGGCCTGGTACTCACTCAGATCCGTCGCGCTTCCTCTTCCTCTGGGCTTGGAACTCGTTGCTCGCTTGCAAGGCAAGGAATGCGGCCTTATAGTCGACGCCACTCCTCCCTCTTCACATGCTCTAGCATCTGTCCGCGTCCCACTATCTCCCCGCAGATCCTCACGGAAGCGCGCAGCCTCCACTGTTCATTCAGACGCCCCTCCAAGCAAGATTATTTCGGCTGAATCGTCAGGCGTCCCTGTTATTACTGCGGATTCGGGGAGAAGGTAAGCAGCCTGAATTCCGATCCCAGTCAAGCGCTTAACTTTCATCCAGAACACGGCGTAAACCCAAGCCGTGGGGTGTCGTCCATGACAATCAAACATATACCAGCCTCGAATTCCTTGTCCAATTCCCTGACGAATATCGCTCCTTGTATGGTGATGCAGAACCCGCCTAATATAGCCGCATGCTTGCATTTAGTCTTATTCTACGCACATACTTTATTTCTCTAGTTGAACCTAATCAACCTATGACTCCGGTTCCGACGGAAATTTCCATTACATGCTACGGAGCAGCGAACGGAAGTGAAGAAATGACCAGGGGGAGAAGTATCGTATGTGCAAATGTGCGTCTTAGTTCTCACATGTGCGCACTGAAGTCAAGTGGCGGGATCTAATACACTACGTATAAACATCAAATGCGACGTCCGAGTCGCTACTCAACTGCAAGTTTCCGTGAGTATAGGCATGCGGGCGGGTCCGCAAAACTATATTGCAAATTTGAGTGCATAGCGTACGGGAAGAATTGCACCAGTAACCATCCATATATCTGCTTGGCAACTTGCTGGAGAGTGGATGATAGCCTCTAGGTCATGTCTATTCAAATTCGTCGAGGTTTGTGACTTGAATGACCGAAATAATCTCTAATCATGGGTACATTGACCATTGAACATACCACACAGTCACGGAAAGTGACCATCGAACCGCTGCTTGAACCTTGCCATCGTGACCTCCTTCTTGATGTGGCAGGCTGGAAGCCGATGCATTTCTGCTGCCTCCACCTGGCGACACGGGCCCCCGGACGATCCATCACGACGTAGAAGTTCATACCGAAGATACCAATGCCGGAGTTGTATCGTGCACCGAGATCAATGTGCTCCTGCATGCCGAGGCTAAAGTCGCCGGTCTCGGAGAAGTTGCCGTGACGGAGCTCGTACTCCTTGACCTTGAGACCACGCTCAAGAATCTCCTCTGAGGTTGGCTAAAATTCCGGCAACTCTTGCGGAGTTTACGTATGGGACTCGTGTCGTAGCATGACAGAGAGTTTCTCTCCAGGAATATGTGGAATCAAAACAGCTGATCCTGGACTTGCGGACAGACATTAACATTCACGGAGACAGAAAATTGGAATGGCAGTTGCGAGATCGCCGACTCTGGAGCCGCGATCTCGAATACAGAGCTTTGGTATTACGGGTTTCTTCTTGTCATCTTGAATAAGAGGGGAGATACTGCGCAGACGGAATGCGACAGCCATTTATTCTGTTTCGGAATTCTACTCCAGTAATGGCAATGAGATTAATCATGGTGTGTATTAATACCACCCTAGACTCGGAGTTGCGCTCAACACTTGAGTGCGGAACGGGCACAAAATACAACCATACAGTCCCACTTGTTGGATGACACAATTACGGATGCAAGAGAACACCAGATGCTTCGAGGGGCCCCAAATCACACCACCATTTCCCTTACATTTATCAATACCTGGCCTATGGCCTAGTCGCATCAACACTGCACCCCAAAAGGCATCTCTCTCAGGCCTTCATATAAATGATCCGCTTTGGCAACGTCGTTCAACATCACAACAACATCACTCATCTTGTGGCAGACGCAGGATTGATATGCCTGGGGCGAGTCTTTAGTGTCACACACATGATGCCTTACATTCCCTGTGCTGTGGTCTGTTTGTAGTCCGGCGTGTCGGAGCTTCTGTAGGACCTCGTCACGCAGTGTCGGATAACCTGAAATATCGACTGGTGTGTCGCTTCTTCTGAGGTGTGTCGGATTTTAAAGGTGTGTGTCGGATTCAAAACGTGTGTCGCTGTGTCGGGTTTCAGGGAGCCTCTGGACAGTTGCAGGGAGGAGTTTCGCACTGCGCCGGATGTAGACTGTTCCGGCGGTACCGTTCCCGTTCAGTGTTTTGCTATCGATTCGCTGGGAGAAGACGCGGAACGCGAGCAACACGTTGTCATAGGACATCAGCCACGGAAAGCGATCCATGAGCTGTTTCATGGCTGACATGGATTCGGCAGAAATGCGACCGACTGCATCTCCGGTCCATTTGTTGCTCATTGTGAGACCCAACGCATGGAGTGTGTCGAACCCTTTCGCCGACAACCCCCGAAACTTGAAGTAGATGGCAAACAATTTTTGGCTGCGGCTGCGATGATGTGATCAAGTGTATGAAAAAATCGCAATGACGATCAGGATGATCTGGAAGTCGACTTGATTATTAGGGTGCATACAATATCAATATTAGAAGCTCAGGACCCTCCATCACGCCTGGAGGCGCTTAACGCTGGGGCCGAGGCTGATGACCTTGCCGCCGGAACTTCTGCCGACACTACATTGGCAGTTTTTCGTGACGGTGTCGATATCCGTCTGCCATTTTTCAGGGATTTGCTTGCCGAAAAACCGATACCAGGTGCCGATACAATCCGAAGCCTTGCAGAGTGGTCGGTAGATGGTTCAGTCGAGGGTCAGAAGAGCACAACTGTTGCCGGGAAGAAAATTTGAAATTTGGCTCATGAAAGGTGTCAGGGGAGGCGTAAGTACTTAAGCCACATCCCGTGATTGATGCGACTGATCGCAGTTGTGATCCGTCCGCGAATCGGTCCGTAACCACGTCTTATGGCATAAGTCACGCGTGATTTTGAAACGCGACGCGTATCTCTCTGAGCTTTCATGGCACCTCGAAGTCACCGCAAAACTGGTCCACCCAGGAACCCCAAGAAGCCAAAGGATCCTAAAAAACCAAAAGGAACTCACGGTGGTGCTCGGGAGGGAGCGGGAAGACCTCCTAATGAAGCAAAATTGCAAATTCTCGGCCGTTCACCTACGCCGCTGCTACAGGAACGCGCTCGGGCATCCACCTCCCATACCAGTGGCTCTCGGCGGCCCATTGCCCCATTTTTTCTTCCTCGTAACACCCATGCTGCTGTTCCTCGAGGCAACCCCGCCACTGCTTCTGCCTCAGCTGGGAGATCAACTTGGTCCGCTCTCGGGCCTTCGCGTGCTCAGGCAGCACCATATCCACTTCGACGATTCCTGGTATTTCAATTCAATTTTAATGTGATGCATGAGTATCAATTTACACACAAACAGTCACCCGTCCACCACCGATTTCCGTAGGTGATCTTGCACAGCTCAATGAAGAGCTGGCGTACATCGACAAAAACGATGAGCATGCGGATATTGCTGCAGGAGATTGCATCATCGACGAAAGTCTCATAGAAGATCCCCCGGAGAATGGCGAGGAAAATCTAGATACAGAGGAGGCTGCATTTTGCGATCAAGAGTCCGCAATCTCAAAGCAATTGAGCGACGCGAAGAAGAGACTCACTGATGAAATTAAAGCTCATGGACAACCCCTCTGTTATCAACGGGGTGATTTTTATGATAGGCCCCCGCATCCTGTCTTCGCCCTTGGCCGCGGCCTTGATCCAACTGCCGTATATCACCGCAAAATATTTGTGTGGTTGCCGAACTTCCTTCCCGGCCATCCTGAACGCTTCAAGTGTACTTGTGGTAAGCCTTTATCTCGCAAAGGTCTGTCCCATGTTCCAGTCGCACACCTGTTTTAATTATTTTTTTCGCCAAGGCTTCAATGACAATCCTATCGCTCGCCGAGTTCGTTCAATGCCAGCTGATTTTTTCCTTCTCACAAATCGGTTTATTTGCGATGACCGACGGAAAGATTCACCGGGATGTGGAACCAACCACCAGGGTACCGATCCCCATATTATTGCGCAGCTTCCGCGGTTTGTACAGGTGGCATTCCCAGGTATCTGTCTTTCCAAAATACATCTATCGAGTCGCTCACATTTATGCAGCATATATATCCGCACGCGGTGCCATTTCAAAGCTCATGATGGCGCAAATGTCAAATACATTTGCCGCACGCTTCGGTCCTGCTCCGTTTTCTGAACTAGTTTCCGAGATCCAGCACCGATATCATGCAGACGGGGAGCTGATGTACCTTTCTGCCGCAGATTTCTATGGCCGGACCAACGTTCAGTCATTTTCTGCATTTGATGACCCACAAGGATATGCAGGGTCTCCACCGTCTGTCCCTTATCTGAAGGCACTCTTCACAGATAATGTTTCTGCGTATCGCATCTTCATCGAACGATTTATTGCATCATTGCCATTGACCGTGGCGGCAGGGGACCATACATTCCAGGTTAGTGTCAACTTACAAATATCGTAAATGACGGCCTGACCCTCATTTTATTTTAGCTCCTCAAGTACATGGGGGACTTGAAGGGGGGAACAGATCTTCATCGCTGCATATACTCTGCTTAACGAGTTCGAAGAGGTCCGAGCGCACTCCTTAACTCAAACCAAGTCGTTGGCATTTGTTAAAGAATTGTTCGAGAGAATTCAGGAAGGGTTAAAGAATGCGAACCATCCGCCAACCGAGATATTTTACACAGATTCACCACAACGTGAGCAGTTCATTCTTCCGTGGTGAATGCCTGGAATTGATAGCAGCTTTTTCAACAATACATTCTTTGATGACAGCGTCAACGAGGTGCGCAACATGGTGTTATTTTCGATCCAGATTCATTATATATTATAGGATACTTCCGTGGCTGCACTGATGGAAGGCATCGAGCGTACCTTTACCCTCATGCAGCAGTCGGAGAAGCTTCCCAGTCGTGTTCTCGATGACGCGTTCCATTACATGGACCGACTGCTCCGCCTCTTGTCAAAAAAACATTTGGCATTCAAAGCATTTGCCCACGACTTTAGCGAGGCCATCTTTGTCCGGGATCATTCGGACGAATGTGCTGTCCGAGCTGTCATCGAGAAGAACGGAGGTGACTGGGAGTATTACAAGCGCGCAAAGTCTTCGACTCTTAACCGCCGTATCCGCCGCTATATTCCGGAACGCACCGTGCTATTGGGCCGACTCGATAAATTGTTCAACGCATACCAGGACATCCAGTGCTCAACGAAGAAAAGCAACGGCCCCTTCTTCTCAGATGAAGCCAAAGAAATGGTCCAACATCTCCTTCAAACCGCGCGAGAGGGGTACCTCTCGGATCCTCCTGGTATCCCCCTTTACTATCTAATGGGAAAGGACCGTGATGGGCTCAACGTCTACCGCACCGTGCGAGGAACGAACTCGCTCGAGGGTGGATTCCATATGGTCGTTCGTCGCATTTTTGGCTCCCTGCGAGCTTCTCCAGAATTGGCAGAGTGCATTTTAATTAACTGGATTTTGCGTCGAAACATGAGGGTATTCTGTTCATTTTTTTCGATCCTGTTCAGTCTTCTGACGCTTGCCAGGTCGGGTTTCATAACCGCACGGGCAAAAAGTATCGCGGCCATTATGCACTTTGGATCAGGGACGAGATCGTCGAACTTGCTATTGAAGTCGGCTGCAAGCCCTCCTTCCCTCTTCCCCGTGTGCTCCCGACTCGGATCGCCACTTCCGAAACCATTGGCATCCTCCCTATCGCCAAATCACTTGCTGAAAATCTCAAAATCACTACACTTCCTCGCCCACACATCACTGGTCTACCTCACCATCGTGATACACCAGTGCATGTCATGACGCGCCTCTGTACCAAGTCCATAAACCGGTACCGCTACCTCCAACTTCGTCAGCGGACTCTTGCGGCGGTGGTTCCAGTGCATACGCACCAGGAATACATCACTTTCAAGGCACATATTAACCACGCAAAATTCAGAAAGGGTGCCAAGGTTTATCCACCCCACGAGCACTGGAAGAACATCGACTTCCTCAAGCTTGCACAATTTTGGAACGAACTCGTGGACACCCAATCACGCTCAGTAACCGACTCCAACCTCCGAATTTACTACAAACTACCTCAACAACTTGAAGCGCACCATAAAAAGACCATTCTCTGGAAATCGGAACGTTCCACACTGTCCACCGGTATCAATTTCACTGCGTGGAAGCCGCTTCTCGACATTCTCAATTCGGACGATAATTATACTAATGCTCTACCTGCGATTCCGTTACCCGAAGCTGTTCCCGACGGCGAAGTGGACCTCTCTATTGCAGGTTTGACTCGTCTTCTTTTCTTCCAAAATCTGCGCTGATTTTATCTGTCGCAGGCGACAATGTTCCAACTTCTTTCAATCCGATGGCCGAGGAAGAAGATGGAGAAGATGTTGGTGACTCCCAGATCCCTGAATTGGAATCTGGCGAGTCGTCCATGCAGAGCGATGAGGTAAACGAGACTGCGGAGTCAATGTTGCCCTCTGTGCAATTTACTCCACAGCCGGCCCCACACAACAATTTCGAGTTCCGGCTGGCTTCTTAAAATTGGATGACAACGACATTGGCCTTTGTGACTCCTGTGTTGCTCCAGGAGAACCTTCAGCATCTGTTTCAGAAACTCTTTAACGCGAAAAAATGCGTGCGGATAAGAGATGTGCTCCGCGACACCGGCCTGGGTGTCAGCGTGTTTGCGGAGAAATTCAGTGTTCGGATATCCTATATGTAGTGGTGAGTAATAAATAGTGGCAGGGGAGGTGAACGAACGGGGATCAAGACAGAATGCCACGAAATACACCTCATTGTGCTTGAAAAATTGGGAGTACCGTGTATTGAAAATGGCGCGAACATGTAACGCAAGTTTGGGGGTTATTCCAATATCTTTTTCCTTCTTCTCGAATATGCTGTCGAGGGTGTGCGCGATGGCGAGCCAAAAGACAAAGGCATCTGAGGGGTTCGCAGTTGTTGCCTCCAGGGACCAGAGTGAGCGTGCCAACGGTGTGACAATCATTTCGTAGCTCAACATATCCCTCAAAAATGTCGGCAGCTGGACTGAGGTTCGGTCACCGAAGACTTCCTGAAGCAATGGGCTCTATGGGATCTCAGTACGGGTCAAATAAACTGACGGATGAAACGAACTTTGAATTTAATTTTCTCGTCTAAAACGAGGCCTTGAATATTGTGCACGACAGGTGACACTGTTGTCACCGCCATAAAGTGTGTCGCAAAGCGGGTTTTCCCGATTTTAGCCAACATGCGGACAGGGATATTGCCGCCGTCATCCGCCATGCCCTCACCTGAGTCCCGTAGATGGGCTTTTGATTTGCCGGACTTGCTAAAATGTCGGATGAGCGGCTTGAGGATTTGCATCATCTGTGGTAAGACCATTGGTCGTGTGGTTGAAAAGACGAATTTAAGACTGACCGTTTGAAATTCGGGCAGTTCATTGATATCACCAATAATATGCTGGATAAAGTGGACGACATCGCAGAGGTCAAGAACGGCGGGAGCTTCTGTAACAACTCCTCGTCGTGCTGCAAGTGTGACGTTGGTGCTATCCGATGTCATGGCAGCCCATAGTTCAGATCCGATATCTTTCATTGTCTGCAAAACATTGTTGGAAAGATGTCAGTGTTCGAAAAATTGACTCGCCTCGAGAGTACCATTCTTGATCCATTCGGCATCGTGACTTTCCTTTGTTCCGAAATGTCCACCAAGGAAATAAACATCGCGAGACGGCGTGCAGCCATGAGAGGTATAGAACTGATCACCACGCCGAGAAGATGTGCCGTCCGTAGTATAAGTAAGATCCCGAGATTCTTGGAGCGCCAGTTTGGTTCTCTGCCGAACTAACGCCGCTTCTTGTGGTATGTACTCATTGGCGAATTTTTTGCTGCCAGTGGGAGTGTAGGCCGGGTTGAGATGAGTGACAAAAGCAGCCCAGTCATCAGAATCGAGCAGGTTTGGGACCAGACCACATTTGCAGATCAGGAGCATCAGTAAATGGTCGGCCTTCCTCTGCCACGTGACTTGCTCATCCTTTGCCTTCTTCCTACCAGCCTCTCGGAAGCTCGCTGAGTCCAATGTCGGCTGACCCTTTTCAAGAGTGTCAAGCTTCTTCGGCCGACCAACCGGGCGCTGCTCGGTGGATTCCGGAGCATCAGCATCTTTCTGCTCGGCACCCAGTGCACCTCTCGCATGCTCATCCTCGGCCTCTTTCCTCGCAACTGGGTCTTGTCGCAGGAGGAAATCACATCGGATCGCATGCGTGATGACTTCGGCACTGGACCGGCGGCCTTCTCGACGATGAGAACACCCATCTGCGATGCATATCCAGTATGATTTATTTTTAGTTCGTTTGGCCGAATCAGTGAGCGCGGAGGAAAGGCGGTCAAGCAAAGCATTCGACTGAGGGCCAGGTTTTTTCTGAATGAACAATACATCATAAGCTTCAAATTGGATGTTGAAATGTATAAATGAACCTTCGCCGGTGGAGCATCTTGGTCTTCAGTTTCCGTGCCTTTGCGCTTGGTACCACCTAGGCTCAACTAGGGTAAAATTAAATTAAAAAATTAGGCAGTGCTCTAAGTCGCCACTATTATCGAACCTTCAAAGTGACACTAGATGTTATAGAGATCGGTCCGGTGTCATCGCCTGTCCATGGCATCTAATAGACGGCGGTAAGTGTCTGACAGCATCACATTATGGCCTATTACGGCTTCCTCACAATGGGCTTGACCGGCGTAGTTTTCCCTGGACCGAGTCCCTCTTTCGTAAGCTCCGTGCATTCTTCGTCATAGTTGGCGAGCGCCTGCCAATAGGCGGCCCACTCGCACGCAGTGGGATCGTTGAGACGGGTCGAGTAGTTGCCGAAGATTTTTTCCATTAGTGTCTCTATTTGGAAAGGACCATAGTCTTTGTCCGTCAGAAACGCTTCCGAGCCCTTTTTGAGTTCAAGGAGCTGCGCGTCTGTTAGGGTGGTCATTCTGGGTCGTCCACGGAGATAGAAGAAATTTTAGACAGGCGGCTGTGCACATCAACAGTTGCCGTCCGATTTGGGTCAGAACCCCGGCCGAGTCGCCTCAATTCACTCGCTCACAACCTCAGTTGGCAGATAAGTAGCGATATACATGGGTTGGTAATTGTCAGGATTGTCAGGCGGAAATTTTCCAAAAATTTAAATAATCCTTTGTCAGTCAGTGACTGACAGTTATCTGTTAGTCAGCTGACAATTAAATTGTCATGTCAGCGGACCCTAGCACTGCTAATCCACTCCGTGGAGTGGTCAATCCGAGCGGGGCCAAAATTAAATATATTTATTTCAGTCAAGGTAGGCGATGCGGTTTGCAAAGTTGTTTGATGTGGATATGATTGGCAATTGCAACGCTTGAACCGCGCAAGGGCGCATGTAGAGTTACTCGGTTAGGGCGTTATAATAGGTAGAACGTGGGGAGCTATGTAAATGCATGGAACCGATCGTGACTACAGGCGAGGGCGTGATTACTCCGAGTCTGATAGTCTACCAATGTTGGGTCGACGGCCCAGCAAAGTTCGTCTTCTTTCGCTGCCAAGACATGGTGTGAGCCTTGTTTTCAGGAAATTGCAAGACAATCTGCATGTTCACGAGCGCGACCTGACAGCAGGATCAAAACAGCCTTTTAGCTCGTCGGAGGAACAAAGAAAATAGACTCACCCGACCGATCAAGTCAGGGCCGTGATACGCACCCCCGTGTCCGCTCATGAGCAGGCTCTTGGGCTGGAGGGCACCAATATAGTACTCCGTGGGCCCGAGCCAATGTGTCGCCGCCTTGGGAAGATGTGAGTGTTCGAGAGTGAATATATCCCCCCCGATGTCTAGTTCTACACGCGCCGTGACTTTCGCTTTGACGGGGATGAGTTGATAATGCCGTTCTTGAGAGCGGTCAGGACTTAGATTTATCGTGGTAGCCGCTGGGATTTGTGTATAATAATCTTTCACGAAATCATCGTCCAGGTAACAGAATGCGGCGCCTATCCGCAAAGAGAGGAATGCATCATGTAATGGTCAACATTGCGTGAGACGCACCTGTGTCCAGTTCTGCCGTGCCGTCACTGTAATTGTATTGTTTCCCGTTTAATTTCTTGATCTTGCTGGAGAACTGCCAGTGGTCGTGACCGAGAAGCGGGATGTCGTTGTGCCAAGGGTCAGCGTGAGGCCCGTCCGGGAAACGGGGCCTCTTGCCGAACGTGATGTAGCTATATATCCTGGTCATCTTCGAAGGCAAAGACATGATCAGCACGAACCCAGCTCGGGCGGCAAAAAGTGGTGTATATGCGGGCATCCCCCTTTGAAGAAGAACCGGGCACGCGAGAGGGAGGAACGCACTTTGCAACGGGAGAATGCAGCGCAGACCCGCGGAAGCTGATCGTGTTCACGCTAGTAGTTTCAGAGCAATTTATTTACTTCATATTGTACCTGGTTTTGAAGCTCAGACGGCGAACTAAGCGGGCGGGAGCGAGTGCGATAGAAAAGCGGTGCCTTCCATACAAGTACAGAAATAGAGAGCACCAGAGAGCGCAGAAATCGAGAAGCGACGAGACAGCGCTTGTTGCGGCAACAGCGGGCTGAAACAGGCGCCCGCTGACAACACAAACATCTTGAATTTGATTGGCTGAGACTTAGGCCATCCGGGCCGGTGGCACTTAGTACTTGAATTCTCGGAACAATCCACGCGGAGCCGAGATTCAAGTTAATTCAAGTTTTGTGATTTGTCTAGGGCAGACTACGGGACGGTTGGGACTCCGATTTCGCGGTCAGGTGAGCTCTTTGATTTTCTGATACTCCCTCCCTTTTTCTCTCATTTTTCGCTTTTTTTGCAACTTGAAAAACTTGAATTTCACGTTCTCTCCCCAGACATAGTACATAAGCCTTAAATTCTCCACATGGAACACAAATTCCCTCAATCACCATTCATCCACGCCAAAACATCGGTACCCATTGCACTTTCACAAGTGAGGGACCAGGATTCCAAGGTCAGTGTTCCCACCACCATGTTGCTCCAAGGAAAATATTTATTCTGGCCAAAGGTGGGGGTTAAATTCTCTACAACTTTCCTGGAACACCAGTCGGTAACAGTATGGTCAATTTTCGCATTTTCTTGACTATGCTTACTCACTCTTCATTTCAGGTAGTTGGATGCGTCTAATATACATAGTTCTAGTTGTGTTAGGATGCATACGATCACCCCCCTAGCGCTGACTAGCAGCATTCAATCTGTAAGGCATGTTTTGCCGAATTTTCGAGTGTTTCTGAGTATTGCTCACCAGGCCTTCAGTATTAGCCTTTGAGCGTGTTCAGTAGCATAAATTGCACAGTATTCAAAAGCCTTGTAGGCAAGCTACGCCTTCGTTTGATTCCCTTCTAATCTACAAACTTGACTTTGGTCTCAGCACTGGCTGAGGCAAACCAAGGTAAATGTTCGTTCAAATCCTACTTTTCCTTGGTTTACCTACTAATGAAGCTCCTATCAGCCTCTAGATAACGTCTTCCAGCGTCTTTGGGGTCCCTAGAACGCCGACTGACTTGTATTCAAGCCAGAGGTATGTGTGCCGATTTTCGATCTTCTCTGACTTTTGCTTACTTTCCCTTGCTCTAGGCCATAGATGTACATATATGTCATAAATTTAGAGCGCATTCGATGCCAGGTATCGTTTCGTTCGATTTCCCTTCAAATCTAGCCACCTAACTTCGTCGCAATTAGCTTGCTACTGACTGAAATAAGTTACAGTAAGATTTCGCTTCAACCCGCTGCTTATACTAGGGGCAGTCAGAGTAGAAATTAAATACCCGATTATGAGTCGATTCTGACGCCGATTCTGACTCGATTCTCCGAATTGTTTTGCATCAGAATCGTGTGAGAATCCCTTAGAATCGACCCCAACTTTGACCGTCCCTTTTCTGAAGTCGATTCTCAAGGCGGTTCTCTTCAATTTATATATTTTCCTCCTGCCCTCTCCCATCCAAACGACTCTACAAAATGAATTGATATCGTTGGTGGCTGTACACATCATCTCATCATGCCTCTTGCCGCTCGTTGTGCCCAACGGGCGGGCGCTCTTTGGAAGTCGTACATCTGAAACCACAAAGGACGACAGCGATGTGCTCTTCTCTGTCGACGCGCTGCGGCCCGAGCCCGACAGGTCAATCCAGCACCGCGTACTTCACTTTTTGGTGTCGATCTTGATTTCGGAGCATCCAGCGGCTCGGATTCCTCAACTTCCAGCGACAGCTCGAGCAGCTCCTCAGATACTTCGAGCGATGATTCCCAATGGAGCGACATCCTCGGCCCCAACTGGCGCTTCACCAGCGACATCTCCGTGGATGGGGAATACTCCATCACAGGACTTACGACCTCCACCACGTCGTCTAACCCTTCCGGGATGCCAGAGCTTCTGTCGGTGGGCTCGGACTCTTCCAGCTCCGACTCTGGTTCAGACTCTGGCTGGAGCTGGTCCTCGGGGGCGGAAGGGGATGACGTGGACAGTGGAGACTCCGACGACGAAGATACGGCTGACCAACACCCATTTCTTCTTCATCGATGGATACAGTCAGAGATCGATGACATGTATCAGAACCGATATGAACAGCCCCGCGACACACTCCCCCGTGGCCCGTCATACCTGCATCATGTCCTTATGGCGCTCAAAGCCGGGCGTCCTGACCATTTCCGGCAAAACCTTCGAGTTAGTCCCATCACCTTCGATACACTCGTTGCTGCGCTCGAGGACGACCCGGTCTTTGCAAACAATTCCAATCACCCACAGCTTCCAGTGGAGCAGCAAGTCGCCGTAGCGCTGTTCCGATTCGGACACGATGGGAACGCTGCAAGCATGCAAGCAGTCGGGAATTGGGCCGGATTAGGAAAGGGCACCATTCACCTCATCACACGGCGCGTGATGACCGCTGTCCTACGCCCCGGGTTTATGCAGAACGCTGTCAGGATGCCGACGCGTGAGGAGAAGGAGAAAGCGAAGCAGTGGGTCCATAAAAAGTCGTGCAGGGCTTGGAGGGATGGGTGGTGTTTTGTTGGTGGCACCCTTGTGCCGCTTGACCAACGTCCCACCTGGTACGGAGAGAGTTACTTCGACCGGAAATGTAATTACTCGTTGAATATACAGGTGCACTTGTGAACGTGAAACGTGTCTGCTTGAAATTTAACGTCGTTAACAGGTAATTAATCTGCCGAATCTCAAAATAATAGACTTTAGCTATGGGCGTACTGGAAGCACCCACGACTCGGTCGCCTTCAAAGATACAGCCATCTACCAGAGGCGCGCGGAGCTCTTCCCCGATGGCGAATGGATTTGGGCAGACTCAGCATATACGGCACGTCTCTAATCATTTGTTTCATGCTATCCTTACACCTCATCAGCTCGGAGATTGGGTTACAGCACCGTACAAAAGGCCTGAGGCCCTCGAGCCTGAGAAAGAAGAATTCAATAACCACGTCTCTATGCTTCGCATCCGCTCCGAGCATGCAATCGGCTTTCTCAAGGGCCGATTCCACTCTTTGAAGCACCTCCGCGTCAACATCCCAGGCCGAATGGATGGAGTCCAGTGGAACGGAGACTCCTTCGTGTGCGCTACGGAGGTAGACGACGGTCTCGCGCCTTCGCGGGCGGATATCATCGACGGCGCGATGGAGGTTGAGGAACGAGCCGATTCGGAGCAGTGGAAATCGGATGGTGAACGTATGGTTGTGTGCCTTCTGGACATCGCCCGCCTCGCGAAACGGAGAGGTAATGTTGATGTGCTGGGTGCTCCACCGTTGACTAACGCAGATCCATAGGCACAGCTAAGAGGTTTGAAGTGTTGCCGACAATCAGCCGCATAATCGCATTGGAGGATGAACGAGCCATGAGTGAGCAATGGGAGGAGTGGGAGGGACAGAGCGAGCAATGGGAGAGTCAGAGCGAGCAGTGGGAAATTCCGGAAGGGGATTATGGAGAAGAAGAGTGGGAGCAGCTATATGGTGAGCAGGCCGAGCGGGAGCAGAGGAAGTTGTACTCCGCAGCGCTTCGCGGTAAGGAGCGATGAGCTACTCGTTATCGAGCATATGAGATGACGCACGCGTACGACTACGTCAAACACAATAATTTAATTTGGTGGCTTCGTTCAGGAGCTGTTAACCTGTACCCATTGCAAGTGTCGTAGGCACGGGACGATAACATAGGCAGGTGAACACGATTCACAGCAGGTGAACACGAGAACGTAACTGAGATAAGAGCCATCTCACGAGGCACTCATAGATCGGCATAGACTTGGAAGACTTTGGATCGAGTCAGTTCGTGTCCAAATGCTGGTTACTCGTGACTCAGCTCAACGGCCTCTTGCAACGATTTCCCGATCCTCAGATGGATCGAGGAACCCTTTCGTAAAGTCACAGCAAGGAGCAATAAGATCGACGAGATACGTTTAGAATCATGGTGGGTTATATGACGTTTCATTTACCCAGGACGTGAGGGGAAACCAAGGGAGACTATCAATGCTCTCCAAAGTTGCCGCCACGAGATTGGGTTGCCCTACAACGCAAGACGAGCTTTGAGCCTCGCAAAACTGAGCCGAAGTGCGAATGAATACCTTGTCTTTTGGCATGATGGTGAAACTCCCGTATGACCCGCGATATGCGAAACTCTCTATCTCGACTCACCCACCGATACGAAGCCGCAATGGCGCTCCGGTGTTGGATGGCGCCAGTCGACACGTCACACCCAATAACTGCAGGCTTTCATGAATAAGTGGCGTCAGTTGTTCTCGTATGAGGGATGCATAAAAACGGGTCAGATGGGGCGAGCGTTTGCCCGTCTGCGTTTGCGGCTACAAAGAAACGGGGTCTGTAAGCGATGTCGTGGGTGGCAGAAGAACCTTCCCTACAAAGAGCATCAGTGTTTATGTGAACTGGGTGTTATGAGCCGCCCAGAGCATAGACTCATCTTCTGAGTCGTTAAATCTGATATAATTCAGGGGTTGTGTACAGTCAATGAAATCACAACGAACTGCTCATGAAAATCGGGGAGTGCCCCCAGCTCAAGATCTCCGTTATTAGGCAGAGGAGCAGCCAAATCCTCTGCTAAAGACGCTGGCCCGCGCTTAGCCAGTTGGCTTGGACTATGCACAGAATTGACTCTAAGCGGACAAAACATAATGCAGACTGAAAACTTGCCGGATACACCACGGGTGTTGTAATGCGTCGGAGAACGTTAGGCGCTCCTGGGGATCGATTGTTAGGAGGCCGCGTATTAAATCTGTTATACAAAATTAATGAAGGAAAATCAACGGAATCGTATTCACAGACCGAGTGCCTCGCTGCCAAAGCGATCCCACGGAGCTTCAGAAAAGATTTCACCGGTTGTATGCCGCGAGAACTCAGAGCTGTACTCGGTGGGCTGGTCCCAAGGCGTATCTATAGAACAAAACAAGTAATCAGGGCCGCCGACAATGTAATGGGATCAAGTGAAACTACCCACTTCCAGCAAGTAGAGTGAAAAGGATTACGCCGACACCCCAAACGTCAACAAGCTCTGCTTGGTATGGCGTCTCCGTATCAAGCTACAAAACAGTCAGCACATCCCTAGGACCAGAAACAGATGGAAAACTCGCTTCGGGGTCACATATGGCAGACTGCCACACCGCTTTGTCTGTGTTCGCGTCCTTTCCATTTCTTTGAGCTCGAACACCGACGATAAGCCGAAATCCGAAATCTTCAGCTTTCTAGTGATGTCGAGCAGCAGGTTCTCCGGCTTCAGATCGCGGTGGCACGCTCCCTCGCTGTGTGTGTAAGTCTAATGGCAATTTAACCGCGGACGTTCAGGAATAAGATAAATAAGACCTAACTTACCATTCCAGCGACGAGCTGGTTAAAATAGAAGTGTGCCACGTCGTCGCCCACACCGACATCTGGAGCTATGATCTCGGTGAATATCAGGATGGTGTGCGAAGAGATCGCCGCCTGCAGCAAGCTTAAACAGCATATCGAAGTGTTCCTTGTGCCTGGGCTCAACGACCACAGCGTTCAGAAATTCGAGCACATTGGTATACTTGAGCGCAGCGTGTATCCGCATCTCTTTATCCACAATCCCACTCAGACGTCGCCTCGGTGATGGTGATCACTTTGCAGGCGGCCACTGGATGGTCCCGCAGGTTTACGGCACGGAAGACTCTGTATTTCATGAGTTCTTCAGTATACAATCCTCGGTCGTGGACAGAAATAGAAGCACCTGGAGAATCCACCGTCTCCAATTTGCTGGACAAGGTCATAGCCTAAGAATCGAGAAGGTTTAGGTCACACTAACAGGGGAATGAAGCGAAAGTTCGAACCTACAACCTGTGGATACTTTGGACCCGCCATAGTTTAACGTATCGAGCCACGTCACGGTGGCTCAGATCGTCCAGATTGAAGACCTTGACAGTGTCGGAAGATCAAGGGGCAGCCACCCTTAAAATTTGCTACACAGGGTCGGAAAAGTGAATTAACGGCCTCTGGACCCTCCCTACCCTATTAGCCGAGAGTCCCACGGTCACATGACTGCCTCATCTAGTAATTCTTGCCCCCAAGTCCCCGTTTGAGCCCAATTTCTCGCTCAACACACTGTGGACACGGTGTAAAATGAGTAAATATCGCTTTTTAGAGCTCAATACATCCCATAAATATGCTGTATAAGCTATCAATTAATTTTTGCGCGCGCGTTTTCAACTTCTCCGGCCGGAAATTTCCCGACAATCGTCATTGCAATACCACTCCGTGGATGAATCGGTATCCTTGGCTTTGATACCCACACAGCAGATGTGTGCCTAATTTCAATTAGTGTGGTTTAGCAACGCCATAGTGTAAAGAGACATACCTGTGAATCACAAGCTGGTCCCGAGCACGTTACCATAGGAATATTCGCGTCGACCACCGTGCAATTTTGAATGCAGCAGGATACATCTTCATTGTCATCGTCCGACAGAACAACAAGCTTCTTGCTCTTAAAGGGTGTGCTTGGCTTTGTGATGCATGAGCGTCTGATCCTAACATGAGGCGGCAGAAAGCCACGTATTAATATTTTTTTCTCCTTTTTTTTTTTTTTTTTTTTTTTTTTTTTTTTGGAGCGTTTGGGATAATGAAATTCAGTCTGCAGAAGCATTCCAAAGGTCATCCGCTGGGTCTACCAGATAAATCTAGTTAATGCCGGGGAAGTTGTCCAGGGAGGAAATGCCATTACAGTGCCCGTCATCACTTCTCTGCACGTGTTTTTCAGGGTCAAAGAAATTTTTGCGCTTTATTTCTGATTTTCTGAGCCACGAAACCGGCCAAAAGAATGTGATTCAGCACAAAAAGTCATTTTTTTCCCACGGTGTTTCACTTTTTCGGGGTCCAGAAAAAAAAAAGTTGCCACAAATCACCAGTACGACACCGGGAAAGCCTTTGAAAGAATGGGAGGATGCGCTGAGGATGTTTCACGTTGTTCAGAGCTCTCACAAGTTGTCTAGAAACAGACCACAGAATTCGGTCGCGGCGTACAGACCAAACACGTGACTTTAACCCTACCCAATATGGGAATTTGATGCCATCATTAGGGTTTGTTTCACTTTTTCAGCGAACAAAAATTAAAATATTCTTTAATTGACTAACCAAGCACAAGGGATCTTCTTTATGCATCATTTGAGTGTTTCCGGGGTGTTTTAGGTTCACTCATGATGAGGGTGTAATGTAGTTGGAGGTTCAAAGTTTTGACTTGTTTACTGCCAAAAGCGGAACCGTGATGTGATGACGGGCACTGTACGCACAAGTACCATAGTGTGGGACTCCAGCCGTAATAAATTTATCCTATCCCATTTCTTGGATCATTCAATGTCAATGGCTGTATACCCACTAAAACCCCCACTGTGTAAGTCCAATCATCCGGCAGAGCAGCTTCGTTCATTAGTAGACCACTCCATGTTCTTAGGACAAGATCTTTATTCAGCACAAGATTACCAAATTTCATTTTATTGGTGAGGATTCGATCTCGTCCTAGTGCGGAATTCACAGATTTCAGCCATCGGTTGTGAATCTCAACATCTGTAATGTTACGGTGTGGGTTCTTTAGAACCTTATCATTCCGGATGTTCCAGATTGTGTGCCAGGCTGTGGATACCAGAATGGCAAATAATCGTCCCATCGCAGGGATCAATTTCCCATTTGAGTGTTTAAATTTAACCAGGTTGCAACCCAAGATAAGTCCCCAGCTGAGGGTGGGCCCACCCGGGTTCACATTCATCTTGGTGGTGGTTAAGGCGTCTGTCTGGTGCAAGACTCCCGTGGGCGGACGAATTATCGAAAATCCAGTGAATGACAGCTTTGGGGAACATACGACGAGCAATAAGAATGGCGATGATGAGCTATTATTCGATTAGAATTGACAAAGAAAGTTCAATGCAGAAAGAAAAGGACTTACCTGCTCAATCATCTGCTTCATATTCCAATAGTCGTCGCCTGAGGCCTTGTTATCTGGATATATCACTGTTGTCGAATCTGTGATTGCTAAACGAAGCTCAGCCACCATTTTCTCGTTTTCCGCTATCATCTCTGGAGTAAGAGCGAGAAGACCATAGCGTTCGCACAAAAATGCGGACACCATGATCAAACGACCACGACCTTTCTTTTTGAGGACCTGCTTGCCAGGCTTTAGCCAGTATTGGTTGTTCTGGTAGTCATTTGAATGAAAGCTGGCCTCGTCATGCACGATTTCAACGTGCTCAATGTTGTCGCCTAGAAGCTCGGGCAGAACCTCCTGCATGTCAGGCTCAGCGTACATCGGGCGGAGGTGTTCATAGGCAAGCAGCTCTGCAAGGAATTCTTCGCGCCGCTGCCTCACATCCTTACGCTCATGCCCGTCCCAGTAAACACCCTTCTGGTGGCCTCTGCGGCGGTATCCGAGCCGCCAAAGCCATCGCTGACAGTGCCGGATCGAAATTGTCTTCTTCTTGAGCGCGAGCGAGGGAAGTAATGTTTCATTGATATGGCGCTGCAATAATTTCGGATTGACCTGCAATTAAAGTCAGACACGGAATAGGATGGAGGCGAGGGAAAACAGATTTACGGTGCCAACCTCGAGCGTTCGCAACCATCGTTGAACCCCGAGATAAAATCCTTCATCGTCGAGAAGGCCGTTCGACTTTTCCCGATGGCCCTGGTGGCTGGATTTGAGCGCACCATTCGCTTCAAAAAAGCGAGCCTGTGCAGCGATGACACGCTGGAACGCCGGCCCACGACCATGGTATTTAGCAACACGGAGTGCCGCCCGGAGACGTCCCATGCGAGGCATCCAGCGATAAAAATCGACTAGAGAGGCAAACAGAACCTCACTCCGATAATCCCTCTGCTTGCGTGCTAGTTTGAGAGATGAGGCGGCGAGAGCACCGAGCTCTTGGGGTTCCTGCGGGGCTGCGTCATCGAGAATGGTGTCCACCCACTCCGCAACATTGTCTGCCAAGACAGTAGAGTTAACCGCCTCGTCCCCATGCTCCTCCCGTGCCTCTTCCTCAATCTGCTCCGGCGGCGGCTCCACCTCCTCCTCCTCATCTAATTCGTCAGACGAAGACTCCTCCTCCGTGGGAAGCTCGGGGGCATCAGTTCGGAGGCGCTTAAAGGAAGCAGCAGGAGCGGGAATTTCTTCCCATCCATCATTCGGAGAGGGAGCGCGGGCACGTTTCTGGCTCGCAAACATATTGATGAGAGTTCGCTGAGCCGGCAGTGAACCAGAAGCGAGGGGAGTCGATTTTTTGACAGCGGGGGCCGCGGTTGCATCAATGATGGCCAGCTGGCGATCCAATTCAGCCCGTGAGATGTTCAGAGAACCTGAATTGAAGGCGTCCCACAGCTTTTTCTTGTTTAATTGAACGGTTCGCTTGGACGCACCACCGACACCGTAAGCTCCCCTGTGGGTGCCTACACAAGACGATTAATTTACTGTCCATATTCCACCATGAATATACGCACCTGCATTTTTATTCAAGGCTCCGCCTTCCCGATTTTCGGCACTCCGCATCTCAGCGGCACGGAGTTTGGCAGCCGCCTTCTCCCGCTTCTCACGTCGTCTCTCTTCGCGCTCATCATAGGTCCGTGGCTTCGGCTGCACGTCCCAAGCCTCGAAGCAGTCAATGTCTTCTTCGTCGGTGTCAGATTCTGCATCACTCTCCCACAGATTGTCTCCGTTGTCGTCTAATTCAGTTTGAGAGGGAGCGGAGTTAGGCTGAGAGGTGGCGAACATCCCCCGCTACCCCTGTGCTGATGAAAGGTGCCCTGGGATACCCGCGGCATAGTGTGGAGCCAGAGGAAGACGACGAGCGCGAGTGATGGCGGGGCACAGCCACCGGTTATGGCCGGCCCGAACCGAAAACGCAAAATCTTAGTGGACAAAAAACCTTTTTCACTTTTCGAACTTTTGCTCCGGGGGATCTGTAGATATATATCCTAGCATGCTATTTACACAATGACTCAATCTCCCACTAAAAACTCGAGACGTAGTAGCCATTTCCAAATCGGGACAAAAGTTTGTCACGAACTCGTGACTGCAACCATACAGTTATGTCGTTGGTTGTGATCCAGACTCTCATGACAGGGCTCCCAAATTGGGATGTCATGAGAGTATGGTCCGAGACTACCAAGATGCGGCCGACGGCCCAGATGTCTATTGCCTAAGTATAGCTGACAGCTATGTTTATTTTTATTTTTATTTTTATTTTTGGGATGTTGCCCACGACTTTGTTGTGTCGTGCGAGCAGTGCCCTCACCTCTGCAGAAGCATTGGCACGTGACACCCATCTGAGGCACTGGCAAATAGCCGGAAGGGTTCCTCAGATCCCGAGGCAGGAATGCATTTATGCAGACACATGATAGAACAGATCACAGTCTGTGGGACTCGGAGCCGGGATTGCAACCATCTCAATACCCACTGAACCTCCTCACGGTTGTGTGGGATTCGAACCCACGACGATAATGCATAATGATTATGTCAGCCGGGACCTTCCGGCTGGGGACGGTGGCAATATTTGCTAAGCCACGCGTCCCCCTAGCCAACAGCTATGTGAGCTTCCGCCTCAATAGTGCGTATCACAGATCACACCTTGCTATTCATCTTGAAAGACAGCATGATATCAGGGGCACGATACCACCGAGTCGCCACGTATTCTGTCATAAAGCCAACTTCTTCACCGCCAGTAGCACTACTTTTGAGGCTCCTCGCCAAGCTGAAATCACAGACTTTTAGGTTGCAGTTGGCGTTAAGTAAGAGGTTGGTGGGCTTGAGATCCTGGTGAATAATGCTGTGCTGGGTACCTACCCTAGGTTTCCCATGTCACGTAGAGCTACTGCTGCTGCTGTCATCCATGCTGAACAGATGGGGAATAAACTTCAAAAACTGAAATACTGAGATTAAGCCTGTGTGTGTTACATGCCGAAGGCACGGGTTCCTTGTTCTGGTTGATGCGCAATGCATCGAGAAATTTCAACTCCAACGTGCTTTTCCCACGCACCCAAGCCAAATAAATCCTTGGTCAAATTCTCAGGCACTTTGTACAGCACAGTTGAGAGCTACTTTTGTATGTAGATAATGTCAACAATGCAGCTCTAATCAAAGTCTCCGGGACACAATTTATTATTTTTGCTTCATTTCCTCTACAGCCATGAAATGCACAGATGGTGCATACGCTAACAGCACAATTAAGCTGAGAATAAAAATTCTGTCCTGGAGACTTTGATTTAAATGATAATTCAAGTGTATTTGTCACTTGAAGCCAGAGCAAATGGGCGCCCGGAACCTCAGGCGAATTAGCGCCAAATGGCACCTGGAAAGTGGATTACATAAGGAAATAACATTGCACAACAATGCGACTCCACATCCGCCAGAGGCGATTTGTGGCCTCTGGACCACCTAAAGACTCACCAACATGGATATGGCACCCCTCTGAACTAAGGCACAGATGGACCAGGCCCTGAATCTGACAAGTCTTCGGAATGCAGGACTAGTCAGGTGGCGTGCCTGTAAAGAGAATGATGATTAGGCTTTGCAATATCATATACAGAACATATTTTGAGGACATTCCACTCTTAGACTTCGAGCTGAGAGCTTGACAGTAGCAGTAACAGGACGAAGAAGTATTTTGACCGTCCCAAAATGGGATTTGGGTGGGGGCCAAATAAGTACAAAGTGCACACATTTGGAACCGCAGTTGTGCATCATCACTTTCACAAACAGAACTTTAGTTCTGATTGTTGGTCAGTGTGTCGAAAATGTCTCGGATTCGGCTTATATAATGATGCACCTTGTCATTTCTGCTTACCCTCTTGCCCCGTGCTCATCGATGAACGATGACGCAGCCCAATGCGAGCTGGCCGACGTGCAAGCATCGGCCGAGCAAGCGTTGGGCCTCCCCCAGTGTTGCAAAGTAAGGGGTTAATAAGGGTTTGCCCGGAATATAAGGCCTTATAATAAGATAAGGGTTAATAAGGGTATGGTATTATCTCTGATACAAGTTTTGCGAAAGTTGATTTAAAATTTCACAGGTGATTTGATGGGACGGCCGGCGGCAGCGAAGCAATTCATACCCCATCTTACAAAGTGGCTCGACAATTCATTTCCTGACGTGAGATTCGACAACCGAGGAGACATGCTGCCACATCCCGAGCAGGTTGATTTTGTTCATTGCGGTGTTTACACCGCAAATACAATCGAACATGCAGTATTCAACACGAAGCTCATAACGGTTGAAGAAGCTCGAGATCTCCGCATGGAGTGGTTTGAAAAGTTTGTTGAAAGTGCGAAAACCTCTGTAAGATGCCAGTCCTCTAAACAAAATTCCGAAGCTTATCCATGTCTCTCTAGCCTGCTGTGCCTCTCTTCATGAATCACAACTTCCCCGAACTTGGTCCGGAAGACTTTTTCGAGCAGGATATTTCGGACAATATTGTAAGTCACCAACCTTCTGAAAGTTTTCGGAGCTCATCCATGTCTTTAGGTTTCCGCGCCGCTTCTCGTGAATCACAGCTCCTCCCATGTTGGTAGGGAGCCCTTTTCCGAACAAGACATTATGCTGGCAACCATCCCTATTGCTACCACACCATCCTCACAGTCCATCTCCAAGATTCTGAGCCCCCCAACTCTCCCTGATCTCGGGGTTGACAGCTCTTTGCCTTTGGCAGATCCTCCAGGTCTCGTTAAATCCGTGAAGGGCCCAAATCCCGTCAAAAACATCGAAATCATACCGTCAAAGTCGAACCCCGCCCAGGGCGCTGTGTTGGAAACTCTGATGTTAATAACACTGCTATTAATAGCATGCTATTAACATGTTATTAACTGCTAGAGCTGGGACTGCCCAAAATGCTCTGCTATTTATTGCTATAAATTCAAAAAAGCGAATGTTAAGTGTCTAGAAGGGTTGTAGACCTTGAATTGAACGTTAGAATCCAATTAAATGTGTCGAATACCAAGATGACAGCCGGATCAGTGGCCCGATTGACGTGACTGTGAGAACGAAAATTTTCGCGGCATCGTGACTAACATCTCGATTCTCGAAGTCCTTCTCAATGCCGCTGTCAGAAACGGCGCTCGGAGCGATTCTAATTGCGCGTTCGGCATACATCGAAACTGACAACTATAACTGGCAAGCCATCATTGAAACCCACACTGCCGAAGGAACTCCGGAGCGAGCAGCATGGCTGGCTCATCTCACGGCGGTGGTCGACGCTATTGAGGATGGGAAAGATATACCGGAGGTGTGTAACAATTCTGAGGTACTACTGACAGTCGTCTAATTGTGCTGTCCCGGCAGCCTCCCGCCGGCAGCACTTCTGCCGTCTCAGGCGGCAAACACCAGAAGAAGAAGAAGTCCGCGGCTGCCGTACCTGGGGATCCGGAGTCCGAAAGGGACCGACGCCACGCCCAGATTCGTGCTCAACGTATACTAGATCTAGAGGGTGCCCCAGCCGAGGGCGAAGTCGGTCCAGCCCGGGCCAAGCAAGTGGGGCGTAGACACGACAAACTCGTTGATAATCTGATCATCGAGGAGGACGAAATCAATTCGCAACAGAAACCTGTCAAGGTCGTTTACTGTATTGCCTGCGATCAGCGCACTGTGTACCGCAATCCACAGCGCATCAAAGCGCACGGAGTTCAATGACTCCGAAACACCTCATTGCAACTGCGCATCTGTCACAACCGTACAAATTTGGTCTTACGGAAGGTAATTACACCCATAGCGCCACAGCCAACGTGAAGGTTTTCGCGGTTGGTTCGTCCTCGACAGACCTTTCCACCCCGTCCCTCTTGGATCTTCTCAACGACGATGATGTCGCGCCTCAAGATGTCGACCGCGAGGCACTCTAACAGGCCTTATTTAGTCAGCCTGACCCCTACGACCTTGCCGAGACAGACCGCGTGGATAACGCGATTTCCTCGAGCTTGGAAACCGTACCGAGGGTCATCCGCTCGTCCACACACTGGGCGGTCGAAGATTACATCCGGTTGGACAGTGTTCCTCTCGCAAGAGTCATCTCGGCTGGGAGGAAAAAGGACGCAGGGCCGGCAGAGGGCGTAGTTCAATCGCAGGCGGCAGAGGCGATGGTGGAGCTGGAGAATCAGGACTGGGATGTCGAGGATTGAAATATAGCATAGCTAGCACGTTATTTATTGCAGCTAGAAATTAAATAGCAGTTATTAGCTGAATGCTAAAAAGCATGTTATTAACACCTGCTAGCTATTGACCTCTGGGGCCAGAAATTTATAGCATAGCATTGCGCCTGCTATAAACTTTATAGCACAGCACAGTCTGGAGGCATATCCCGCAGGCTTCGATAACGAGCCTCTCTGGTCCAGAGAGCAGAACCTCTAGGGAATCTCCGGCACCGACCTCGAGGACAACGACATTCTACAGGTCAACTCGACCCAAAAGAAGCCAATGACACTCTGATCAATGATATCTGCCAGCGGCCCGGATTAGAATTGAAACAAGAACAGGAACGAGCTTTTCGAATAGTTGCAGAACATGCCTCCAGCCCACAGCCCAGTCCATTGAAAATGTATATGGGTGGAATGGGTGGATCCGCGGTATTTACAGCTCTTTGCAGAACTTAGGGCGTGGATCAAATTTTCTCAAATTTTGATCCCCCGCATATATCGCCTTCCACGCAACCAATCCTTCTCCAATCACTCCTGCAATATGCTCGTTCGATTCGTATTGAAAATCCGCAGCGAATGGTATCCTCAGAATTCCTGCCACCCCCTTTCGAAGAAATAACACTGAAAATTTGGGGTTCTCGCATATATCACCTCTAAGGTCTCAGAATTGGGTAGATTTTTAATATAGTACGAATTATGGATATCTTCAGCGAATGGGATGATTTGACAGTGCGGAGACACCCTTCTGGACTTCCGTAATAGGTAGAGCTCGTGGTCTGATATGTTTCCTATTTCGGACACATACAGCATATGGTTTATGCAGGATTTGGACTATACAAGCATCCCATGTGTTTGTTAATGTAGTCGACACCATCCTTTCACTTTTTTTGTTGACAGGAACAGTGATCTAGATTGTCGTAATGTAAGTGTAAGACAAGATCGCAATACAGAGCAGAAAGGAAATAGTAAGAACCTAGATTGTCGTAATGTAAGTGTAAGACAAGGTCGCAATACAGAGGAGAAAGGAAATAGTAAGAACCTAGATTGTCGTAATGTAAGTGTAAGACAAGATAGGGAAGAGAAAATAAAGTGAGATTATGTGAAGCCGGCATCCGAGGACCCGCAATGCTTAAGGCGTCCGAGGACCCGGAATGCTCAGTCAGAAAATGTCAACAGTCTTCGTCCTTAAGGCCTTAAATCGGGTTTTGTGAACCCTTAAGGCCTTAATAAGGGCAAGGCCTTAATTTAAGGGCATTTTTAAGGTCTTAAAATGATTTTACCACGCCATCTGGCACAACCGTAAACGACCAATGAATTCCTGTAAACTACCCGCGATACTTGTCGTCCCACTCAATCTTGATTGCACCATCGTCAGGGACATCGTCCTCAACTGCATCGGCCAGCGCCTGCATCAATATCTCCTCGTCCTCCATTACTTGCACTGACGGTTTCCGAGCACGGGGTTTCACTAGAAGATATCTCACCAGCTTCAAATGCCTGCGAGCCTTTAAGTGACAAGGAGGTCGGCCGTCGTTGCTCCGAGACTCTCCAATTGGCGGTTAACACAAGCTTTGCAGTATGTGTGATATTGGGTGCTGTTCTACAGCGCCCCGTGGTGGAAATAGTCCTTTAGGCCCTGCGGTGCCATGGCTGACTGACGCGTCGAAACGCGTAAAAGATGGGTGAAAAGATTACATAATGTGATACACGTGATAATTTAAGGCCTTGGGAAGGGCTTAACGTTCCGCGGAAAATCCTTAAGGCCTTAATTAAGGCCTCCTTAAGGCCTTAAAAATTTAAGGCCTTAGCCCTTCGGGCGAACACTGGAAAATTATGGGTAGAGAACTGCTGTAAGCGCCAGACTTACACCCTCCCCCCTTCAAAAAATTTGAATGGGTTAGGACTCTTCCACTTGTTCCCACACAGCCAGCGCGATGATGTCTTCCATTTCCTGGCCAGCAACCCACTCATCGAATTCGGGACCATATCCCTCCCAACGTACCAGGTATTGTTTACCCTGTCCCCGTTTACGTTCATCCACAATCTCTACTGTCCATTCAACCGCACCGTTTGGGGTAATGACTGGGGCAGGACGTCCTGGCTCTCGAGTCGGGAAGGGTGTGGGATCATTGGGAACGAAACGCTTCAGGAGGTGCGCATGAAATCCAGGAAAGAGTTGGGGGTTGTTGGGCAGTTTCAAGGTGTATTCAGAGCGTTCTGGGAAGGCTTTCACCACCTCGTATGGACCATCGTCCCGAGGCATGAATTTATGGGCAGATGGGCCGAATAATTGAGCACCCCTAATTCATCAACTTCTTTGTTGCAAGGAAGGAAGAATACCGATTTTTGGTTCTTGGACCGACAGGTTCCACAGCGGCACCGTTGAATGGTTCGACCTATCATTCAGCGTGGCAGGGCACCCAGACGCGAGTTTGCCATTATTAATTATTATTCTACGACGATGTAGAGACTGTACGTATAATGCAATGTAACAGGCCGCGGCCCAATGCCAGAATGCATTATGGGTGACCCTTGGCCCTGTGGCCAATAGTAGCAGCAATGCATTGCTGCCACAGGCATCCCAATGCAGCCGCTCGGGCGGAATTTCGGGTTTTCGGGCCCTCAAACCACCCGAATTTCGCCCTTTTGGGACATTATAAATACAGCACCTTTAATTTCTTTTGATCGGGGTGATGGCGTTTCTCAACCGCCTCGGCTCGGGTCTGCTCGGGTAAATCTCCCTTCTTTGATGCTACTCACTGCTCCCGACAGTCCATATCCGTTGTGGTATTAATAGCTACGGCATCTGTTAATAGCCGCATCGCTTGGACAGGTGTGGCTGTTCCCGCCCATCATTGTCCCTCCCCGCCATCAATATTCACCCAATATATATCGCTTGGACCGGTGGTGGCTGTGCAGTACCCAAGTTATTCCGTCCCTTATTTTCAGCTTTCTATGCTCTTCGTGATCAAATCTTACCTCCCTGGTTATTTTGGTTGCTCGCAGCTACGTTTTCCTCTTTCCAATATTCTACCTCTATAGAACCTCTTAGAATTAGTTCTGGAATCAACTCCAGGGCCAATCTCGACGGCAAAGGTCGTGGTTGACGCTGTAAAATAGACCGGTGTGCACTTTACCATCAAGAAATGATGGTAAAGTGCACACCGGTCTATACAGCCACCATGTGGCTGTGCTCACGCACGTGCGCACGGACTTAGAGAGCGATTACCCATCTCACTCTTCATTCTTCCTTCTTTTCGTCGTCATCCCTCCCCTCTTTCACTTTCGTCCTGCTTTCCTGGACTCATTTTCTATTCATCCGCATACCTCCCGCAGGTTGAGCTCCGGGAAGCGCCTTCTTTCTAAATACATTCAAATAAATACGTCCGTCAGAACTCCTCCTCCCTGTTTGACACGCCTAACTCTTCCTCTTGTACCTAGGCCTCGGCTTAGGCCTCGCTTTCTCGGCCTCCTTCCCCTTTCCTCCTTTTCCCGGTCTGTGTAGGTGATCAGCGCTAACATCATCACAAAGTACTGATGTCGCTCGTACCCTGCTGTAGCCAATGCGGCCCTTGTCGTCTCTGTTCGGACCCGTTTCCCCCGGCCCAGCCCCTCGTCTTCGCCAGGCGTAACATCTCTTTGGCGCCTTTTCTTTGGCCGTGGCGGCTCGTCCTCAGCGTCCTCCGACCCTTTCTCACCTCGCTCTTGGCTCCTCTTTCGCCCAGCACCGCCCACCTCGGGGCCCACCCTGTTTTCCCTGAATATAGTCAGCCTGTGCTCATACGATCACGATCTGGACCTACTTTCCCCTGCTCTGCTTTGTTTTCTTTCCGCCAGCCTCCTCCGAGTCGCTGGTGTCTTGTGCACTGCTTTCCATTGGGTGAGTCTTCTTCGTACCTTAACAAGCCCGGAATCACTGACCTTCCGATGTCCCCCGACTCCAGCAGCTGGTCCAGCACCCACGTTACGTCGTCCACGGCCTCCATGAAGTCATTCCATTGCTCCGGATCCCGCGGGCGACGTCTTCCCTCCACGCGCTCCCCCCACCAGAATAGTGTCGCTATAACCTGTAGCAAGCCGTTGTTCCCATGCATCGTCGCCATTTCGCTCCAGTCCGCGGTCTCCGGTCTCTGCATCTTGTCGTCGAGGAACAGCACCCGATCCACAGGCTGAAGACTTTCCCACCACCTCCACCACCTCCCCACCCACAGCTCCGGTGTTGCGCGCGTCCCGATATCGGACCCTATAGTCGGTCCCATTGTCCATTTCCGCCTCGACAGCCACGTCGCCACCTGGGGCGGTCGATGAGCACTCCCCATTTGCCATGTCCCTCTGCAAAGCCCCACTTGGCCTCGAAGTCGTAGAACCTCGCTACCAACTTCGCCCATGCAATACCCCATCCCTCCCCAGCTCAAGCGCTGCATGCGCACGCACCAGCTCATCCGACCAACTCGCACGGTCATCGCGTCGCCAAAGCTCATCGCAGACTGCAGCGTCGGGGTCCACCTGGTCTGCCCCCGCTCCTCTTCCTCCCTCCTCGCCGCCACCCTCCTCTCCTCCTCCCCGTCGTCGCCGCTGCCCTCCCGCCCATTGACTCCCACATCGTCTCCACCTCCGACGCATATGCCCCCATCCCCATTTGGACATCAGGTGCTGGAACTTGCGAGGTCGTTGTAGCAGACACCGCAGTTCCATTCCCCACTGGCTCTGTGGGTCCTGGTCCTGCAGTACCTCCTCCAGATGCACCGCTTGCAGTGGCCTCCCCACCAAATGCTGATGCGCCGGCCGGCAATGGGACGGGTGGCGCAGAGCCCGAGCTTTTCTCACTTCCACTTCCACCCGGTAGTACTACTGCACGGGCGCGACACTCCGCTTGCGCTAAAAGGACAATACAGTAGCCGTTAGCCACCTTCATGTATATATTTAGTAATAAAATACCGCTTACAAAACAATCTCTCGCAAATGCGATCATGCTCCTTTCCACCTCTTGAAACCCTTGCCAGTCATATTTTGGCCAATTCACGGGCGCCAAACCCTTCGTGACGCCGGCATGTACGCTATATCAAGTGTCAGTGACAGCGCCGTGGGAAACACGTTTCTTTCTTACCTCTGCATTCCGATCCTGCCCTCTGTTACGCCCACTGGTCCACACAGCAACACCGATGCGCACATACCAAACCGCTCTGCGATCGCATCCACAAATGGCTGCAGATAGAAGGCGGCGTTCTCCAGTGTCCTTTATCGACATTAGCATCTAACTCCACGCTCGCAAGAAGTAGACGCACCCTGCGATTTCCTCGGCAGTCCTGGTGGGACTATCTGCCAGCGACGCTTCCCAAGCCTTCAGTGCTTGCTGGTACTCATGGTCCAGTGCTACCTCGCACTCTTGCTTGAACGCTGGCGTCTCTTCTTCCCACACTTCCGCCGTCACCTTCGCTGTGACATCGATCCTGCGGGGAGGTGCATCACCCGAGTTCGTGGCGCGTCTCATAAGCGCTGCCATACGCGCATCGACGCGATCCTTGACGCGCGTGTCGAAGAAATGTCTGGAGTAGAAGTGTATGATCCGACCTCGCTGTGGCTTGGCCGTGGCGGCGTCCAATGCGCCTGTGAACAACTCTTTGAAGGCGGTCTTGTCGCTCTTCAGTAGGGACCCGTATTGGAGCCGGTACCACTGCCCAATACGCTGTAGGCGTGGAATTAGTTTATAGTGTTCTCGAGGTTCGGTAACACGCTCTTACTGATTTCAAGGTCTTCTGGTACTCAGTCCGGAACTTCTGCTCCTCTGGGCTGAGGGTTTCGTGGACTACGATTTCAGCTGCCGCGTCAGAGGGATCCTCCACATCGTGAGCCAAGTCTTGATCGTCGGCCAGCAGATATCCATACTTTAACACGTACAGCTTCCCCATCTTCTGGTAGAAATCTCCAGTTCTTCCCTCCTCTGACACGCGCAGCCATTGCTCTTTCCTGCTCGCGAAGAACTTCAATTTGGTCCCGTGCACCCAGGATTTTTCCCCCGGCTTCGCCTTTGCCTCCCTTTCCGATGGCGGGGGCGTTTTTCCTTGACAGTGGTGATAACTGCGGGTGGTTCAACAGGGGGAGAGGAGTCGTTAGAGGGCGCGTCGTGATGGGGGGTCGCGTCGCGTGGAGGGGGGTCATATCGCGTGGCGGAGGTACGACTCCGTCATTCGTTGCCACCAGATTTCTGCCAGGGGTTAGAATCTGGTGCAGGGGTGCTCCTCCTGGTGCCGCTGGGGTGCCTGCATCCGCGTGGATTATATCAGGGCTAGGGCTCTCGAGGCTGCGGGGTGATTGCAGTGGCGCTGAGGAGTCTCGTTGCGAAGCCGCGTTGACGGCGGCCAAGGACTCTGGTGGAGCTTCCAGTGTTACGGCGGGCAGAGGTACAGTCACGTCCATTACAGCTGGGGGTTGGAGATTCGTCAGGTCAGTGTCGCGGTCGAAAAGTTTGTTTGGGTTTCACGTGCATCTTATTCCGAATCCTTGTATCATCTGCTGATATTCCCCCTTGATCCAGGTCGTCTCGCCAAATAAAATATAAAAAATGTTCACCAACGCAACTTGTACATTCATATATTTAATCTGAATCACACCAATATACCGCCTCAGCGAACGCCTGCGCCTCATCATAGTTCACGGTTGACAAGATTCGAGGTTTACCCG
>JARGXW010000477.1:0-108274 GCA_029204085.1 Mycena sp. CBHHK59/15 | reverse complement strand
AAATGCGGTTCACAGTCATGTGGGATTTGAATATAACCACTACCCTTTTTTTGACATGGTGCAGGGCAGCTTCTCAGAGTTCATTTGAAGAGGCATGGCAGTCGACTTCAGCAATTATAATATTTTGAAAGGGAATAGTAGCAGTTGACTCTGTCAGTGGAGTACCTTTGTCCAGCAATGGTGTAGAGTCATGCATGGAGGTAGCAGCTTCATTTGAAGCATTTGGATGAATATGTTCGATTGAGAAAGGTAAGACTGGATGGGCTTCGAGTTGTTGAAGGCATTCTTCATTCAGTGTAATATCTTTGTACAGTGGGTTGTGAACTTTGAGCCATTGAAGTGCAGTGCGTACACAATTAGCACTGACAGCCAAGGGTTTTTGCATGCTGACATGGCCATTCGGTTGTGGGAGGAGAAGAGCCAACAAACAGAACACAGACAGGTGAAACGATTTCTTCAACTGGAGGCAGCAGAATTTTCACAAGTTTTGATGGTTGAGGATATATAATAATATGTCCTTTGACCCATGCTGGGTTGATGCCAGTACAAGATCTCAGTTTTCTTCTTTCAATTGAATAATCCAGCATTTTGAATGGCATTGTGTGATCATAGCTTCCTCAATAACTGTGAGCTTCTTCAGCTCTTCAGGCATGGGACCTAGGAAAGTTTTGTTCGCCAAAGACAAGGGAGGTTTTTATTTTTATTTTTCAGAGATGAATGGCACACAGTACAAAGAGAGAGGGTGGGAACACCACAGCCTTCAGGTGGAAAGGATACACCATCTGGGTCTACAATATTGTCACCCAGAGGGCCATCATCATACGGCATGGGCAGTGGAATACAGTCAGGATGAAGCCATTTATACCGATCAAGCAGGAGCTCCTTGTTTGACTTGAGATCGGGTCAGTGAAGAAGATGCTTGTCAAACTCGTTGAGAGATAAAGAACTGTGAGAGTGGAGAGGTGCTGATTCAGCGCATGATGCGCAGGTGAACATGGCAAGAGCTTCCAAAGATGTTTGATCACAGAAAATATTGATAACCTTGTCTTTCAGAGACTGAGGAACAAGTTGTGGCCACAATGCAATGATATTGCGAATTTCTTCATCATAGCGAGCATGGGCCTCTGATTTTTGCAGCTGGTCACTTTCTATATGCCTCTTGTTGTCCCTTTCGACATGTTTGCCTTTGCGCAACATGCTTATGCAGGCTTTCAATTTATTCCTCAAGTTGCGACAAGATTCAGACCGATTAGTTTTAATCTTCAATGCAGAGAGTAGACACTGCAAAGGGTTTTCAGTGAGGTTACTGCCATGAAGGATGCTAAGAATATGTACTTGAAGATCGGGATGAATAGAATTTACATGGCATACATCGGTGCAGTCAGGCAGGGATACATCAAGAGGAAGACAAGTAGAAGCATGCAAGTTAGAAGATTGTGCACAGTGGCCAGATATGATGTATTCAGTAATCTTGGTGCGTATATCTTTGATGATAGATTTTTCCAGCAGTTTGATGCAGTGAAAAGCTGCAATTGCAACAAGGACAGGCTTGCAATGACTTTCAAAGGAGATGAAAAAATGTGCAATCAATGTGGAGGACCAATTATCAGGTTCAGCAGAAGTAACAGTATTCAAATGTTTTCAGATGGCCACATGCAATTTGAAACAGACATTTCAAGTACCAGAGACACTGATATTCATAGCAGCTGCAACATGACAGTAGTGCTCTGTGGGCATCTGCTTATGGTCAGCATCTAGTATCACATTCAACACTACCTTAGATACATCAGCGGTGGACACATAGCCTCGCAATACAGCTTGGCAAGTCCCAAGTTCATGGCATGCAGACGACAGTGCATCTGAGGAGTTGGAAGGATTATCAAAACAAGAGCCGGTGACGATATGGTAAATGAATGCATGGCAGCACTGAATGAGAGTCATATCAGCATGCAGAATTCCATGCAATGTGAGTGCATGTTGTATCACAGGCAAATCAGCATAGAAGACAGATGTACGTGAGCACGTAGAATGATGACCATTGAAAATATCATGGACTAGTGGCTACCCGTGAAATTCACGGGCATATTTCAAGTTGAAGCAAAGAAGTGTTAAGACATGCTACAGATGACGTAGAACTTTGTGATTTGTATATACTTTTTTTTTCTTGAATCAATATTCAGGCCTGATGGCTGATGGCCCAGACTCCAGCATATGCTGTATGATTCCCACACCTGATGACACAGCTGGATTGAGTGGCGTGGCACATGATTTCGGGACATGCCGTGCACTGACACATACTGCGGGTAAAACCGCTGCGGTGGCAGTACATACGGTACCTACTGAATCTGGACCTGGACCCATAACACTGCAGGTCCGTGTCACACGCTACTGGCAGGTTTCGTGTGGTGTTGGCGCCTGATCATGACTGTGTGCATGGAATGTTCAGCAGGGAGCACTGTGTGCATGAATGCCATAGGCTGATGACGTCGATGGGACATGACCGTGTGGAAATGGAATGTCATAGAAATGTTCTGTATGTCCCAGGGCAGTTTTGGTTGGGCGCTTCTAAGTTCCATGCGGTGCGCGTGACCATGCAAATTTGATTGACAGTTGTGTCTGTCATTTTATTATATATATAAGATAATATTCAAAGAGTTCACAGAATTTATGTTATTCATCAGGGAGCAGAATTGGAAGCACAATGGCAAAGAGATTGGTCAGTGCAGACACAGTCAGAGGTGTTGTCTGAAATAGAAGGCAAGAACCAAGCAGGAGAACACAAGAAAGAGATATACCATGTCACTGCTTGGGCAGCTCGACATCAGCCGAGTTGATGAAGGACATGTCAGACTTGTTGGAGTCGGTTTGGGGAGGAGTAGGGTATTCTGTAAAATTTTAGAAAGGAGCAATAACGGGACAGGACAGATACTAATTTGAGGGCAGTAGAGATTGGCGAGGCCAGAAGACAAGTAGAAGCAAAGATCGGATACTGATTCTCGACAGTAAATCACCCAGTCATGGCCAAGAACAAGGTCAAAAGGGAGAGAAGAGACAATGGGGAAGTCCACTTGCAGGATGAAAGTGGAGGTGACACACAGAAGTGTGAGGATGCCAGAAGCAACTGAGTTGACAGCATGAATCCCAGAGGTCAAAAGCCAGTCCAGAGATAACACAGACTTGTCTGCATTGGGGTCGAAGGTGGTGGACAAGGGGGTATTGCGGAAAGCAGTGCTTGCAGCCATTGTGGGGACAAGGTAAAATGAATGAAAATCATATGACTCATGCGACGTGGCAATGTTGCATGGTCAGAGAATTCCAGAGCAGACAAACCAGAAATGACCAGACAACAGATTTTTGGTCAAGGAAATGTGTGCTTACGCAAAAATGGATGACGAAAATGTGATGCACTGCCAAAAAGCACTTTGATTGCGACGTACATAAGAACCCATACCTAAAGGTAGCAGGAATAAAATCCCATCAGCAGGAAGAATTCAGAGTGTTTCATATTGGATAATATTGCTGCTGGCGACTCGCTCTAGCTCAGACTCATATGCACATGAATGACCACATGCGGACCTTGAAGCAGACTCTCAAAAATACCTTTTTTTCATCCTTAACGAGCAGAATGGAGGGTTTCCAATTGTTTCCAATTCTCCCAAAGAACATCATTTGCCTGCCTGTGATGATTCTGCAATTGCCTGTCTATTTGCTGATTCTCGCCCATCATCGATCAGGGCTGCTGAGCAAGTATAAGGCAGTTTTTCCCAAGGGTGGCTAAAACCTTAATTGTGAACCATGACTTAAGACTACCCTGTGCCAATGGATCTAGTATCCGGGGTCCTGAAAAGGAGGTTTCCACACGCATTTAGATGAAGTGGTGTATATCCCTGTAAGTAGTAGTAGCTTGAGTGGGTGTGGCATGTCCTACAAACTGGAAACTTAGTTGAAATTATGAATATCCAAAAATCCTGGTGGTTCGGAGCGTCCTTGTACTCATTTTCATCAAGTTTTCGTTTGACCTCCTGTGCTCAGTGTTTGCCGAAACATGTCAACAATAATAAGCAATGTGCCCAGAAATACAGTCAACTCCAGTCTGCAACATTCCAGGTGATTTCCAACATATATACTATTTCATTTGTATTACAACTCAACAACTCAACAATTCCTTTAGTTGTAATTTTCACTGTTTTGACAAGTTACGATACATATCTCTGTAAAGAGCAGCACTATTGCCCTGTACCAACTTCAATAAAAGCAGTTCTCCAAGATCTTTCTCATTTTATGAAGCACATATAGGTAACATACCTATATTTAATCATATGAGGATAGTTGGAACACCTTGGGGCCAGCAAATTGTAACAGAACTGGTCAGGTGTCAGGGCAACATCTGCTGTAGGTTGATGGATCAGGCGGACCAAGTGGTGGTCCCTCTAGCATCTGGGGTCTTGATGTCAAGTCTTTTGGTAGTCTTGGCAGTGTTAGCAATTAAGCCATCCTCCAGAGCATTATGCATTAAGGCTTATTTAGGGATAAGGCTTAATCTTAAGGGCAAACTTAAGGGCTTAAACCCAAATTCCCACAATTTTTCTGCACTGTATATACCACTGAATTCCCTGACTGAACACATCTACCACACCCTCCAGCTCGTATACCTGTTGTATATATACATATATTCTGAACCAATGCTGTAGCAATACCACACCATTCTACCATTATTATCGGGATTTGATGCATGGTGATTGAGTTGACTGGTCCAAAAAATAGACAGACTGAGTGAAAGACTCTAGAAGACTTCTCTTTGAGCCAGACAGGGACTGGAAGGAATTATTTTTGGAAGCTCTGGGGGAGTTCAGGAAACTCCAGTCCATACTTAAGCTAGGTTTGAGGCCTGGTTAAGCCCTTAACATGGAAGTTGGAAATCCTTAAGCATCCTTCGGGGCTTATTAACCCTTAAATTATTTAAGGCCTTAACCATAAGCCAACGCTGAGCCTCGGTCCGAAGGCTTTGTCTTAGCCACCCCTTGGTGTTTCCTCTATTATTTACGTGTACATGCTTGGAGTGAACATTGAATCTCAAGCGCCTAATATTAGACGCTCGGTAATTAGGCGCCTAATCGCCACATGTGTCGTCGGGAGTACATACACGAATAGTAGCATAGGCTTTCGTTGAACGCCTACTCCCTGCTTGAACGCCTATTATCCAGGTGAACACCTATTCCCTGTGCGAACGACTATCCAGCGCTTGAACGCCTATCCATCAACTGATGCGCCTACGCGAGTCACTGAGTAACGCCGCCCAAGCTGTGACGCATATTTTCAGTGACAGCCGTAACACCCCTCCCTTCATACCCACACCAGGATGGACCAAAAGAGCCTCGTCCTCGCCACGCTCCTCCAGTCAACCGCGGCGGATATCGATGATTATAAGCGGTGGAGCTGTGAGTTCTATGCATCCATGTGATCTGATATGCCGGCACAGATCTGACGCTTTGGCGCAGGCTTCCCTGCCCATTTGGCCCAAGATGCGGCTTATAGCGCATCAAACGTTCTCGAATGGATCAAGCTCGACAGATTTGGGGAATATCTGTCTCAAAAAGGCGCGAACACGCCAATAGACGCGTAAATATCTGTTTTCACTATCGCGACGCGTCAATTGACTTCTTTGACAGCTCTAAACACGTGACGGACATCATTGAGATCTCTGACAGTGACACCGAAGCCTCCCCACCGCCACCAACGCCTCGCCTCCCCGACAGGAAGCCTGCCTTGCGCGAAGTCATCAATATCTGCGACTCCGAGTCCGGTGGGGATGTCGAAGCCAGATCCGCTCGTGTCAAGCGCGAACCCAAGCGCGAACCCTCCCTTGCGGCGCCTAAACCTCCCGCGGGACGCTTTCGGAAAGCCGATCCGACTCTGATACGTATCACTCGGACCGTGAACGTGGCCCAAGTCGTCGAGCTCAAGGAGATCCCGGAACGCTTCCCGGTGCCCGATGTCGACACCGCGTATATCCTGAACTTCTCAGGCGATTCCCGGGCGAAGAAGCAGACAAAGGGAGGGAAACCGAAAGGCCTTGACGCGTTTCTGAGGGCCGAGGTGAGTGACAGTGTCTCGTGCTAGCTGTAGACTGATTGTGAATCAATCAGGCCCAGGACTCCTGGGGCAAGGGATCGAATGGGAGCACTCTCCGAGACACGCTTCTAAAAGTTCTCGGTGACATCCCATCCCGCCGTTCGGTTCACAAGTGCAATGGCGGGTATAAATGCGAGTTCTTTGACCCCAAGCTCCTTGCAGGCTACGAGCGCACGGACGCGGAGGACATGATGTTGACACGCGAGATCTTCGCCCGAGAGCTCATTCAGAATCAAACGGATTCGGGATCGCCTGTCGGGAGGGCCGCATCGTGAGTTCACTACATTAATTGTGTCGTGCCCGTTTGATCTTCGCTTACCCTAGATTCTTTCGCGTCGTCACGAATTACAAAAAGCGTGGCTGCACGAAATCTGGCTGCAGCGGTATTCCGATCCTCAAAAAGCTGCGAGAGGTATGTCTCAATCCCGACTTGACTTACATTCCTAATAATTATTCAATCAGGGTCCCAGCAAGGACGGTAAGCTTACGTTCATCGGCTGCTCCAAGTGGGATAAGGGAGAGAAATTTGCGCACCGCTATGCCACCATCCCTGCCGACGTAGATGAGTATATCTTGCGCAAATATTTGGATGGTTCCGCCGTTCCACCTGCCGACCTCGAGGCACATGCCGGTGTTTGCGCACGATTCTCCCATCCGCGACATGGTAAACAGACGGATTGCCGTGAGTGACTCGTATTTTTCACCACGCTGGGCCCTCATTTGTCTTTAAACAGCCCACGTACATGTCCGAGACAGTAAAGCTGTCACGGGAAAAATGGTCGCGCATCTGTGCCCTGCCATAAAAGTTGTGTATACCTCGAAGGATCCCACGGTACAGAAATGTGTTGTTATATTCCATGGCCACCACTCTCACCCGCCGTGGCCGATGGAGAAGCCTGGCCATGCCGCGAAAGAGGACGTCAAGAAGTGCGCAGCTGCAGGAGGGATGTTGGGCGAGACCGGTGGTCATTTAAATAACTGTATGCAACTTTGTTATGTTCCGATTTCGGTCACGGCTCACAGGTTCTTGATTTTAGCTCATACGACACAGGCTGTTCTGGGTGCCAGCCTCGATGTCAAGCATCCTGCCTTTCGCGATACCCGCCGCCTTCGCGACGAAGTCTCCAAGCTCAAGTCAGATGGGACACCTGCTGGTCTTTTATGGGCGGGTAAGCCGTCCGTTCTTTTTCGCTCGGCCATAACTGAGTACTTTACAGGTATTCTTGAAGACTATGCGAACGATCTCAAGCTCCCGCTGGCCGAGCGCTACATCCACCACATCCGAATGGATGGGCCGATGAAAATTGCGGTGGCGATGAACCCAGAGTTGGTGGCGCTTCTCCACGATGACGGTGTTCGTTTCCTGGAAGGTGATATCACTTTCAAGCGCACCAAGGGTGAGATGAACGAATGGGAGGCCGCCATCTGGTATACCCCCATACCTAAGCGTAGGTTTCCTTTCTCAAATTTGCGATATCAATACTCTCTTCTCACACATTGGCCCAGGGGTCACAATTTCTCGTATTTATACCAACACGTGTACGAAGGACGCTTTCACGCACCTTTTCGACGCTTTCTTCGGTACCGTGAAGCAAGTGACCGGGAAATCGGTGCGGTTCAAGGCATTCCATCCGAAGGGTAACCTTTATTCGATTCATTTCGACATGGAGGCCGCTCAAGTCCAGGGCCTCGGTTCTTGGCTTTCAAAGATGGTTCTCAATGATCCTGCTCTTCGCGGCCTTTTCCCCTCCATTGACCCGGACAAACTCGTTCAATTGATTCTGAAACTGTGTAGCGCGCACTTGGAACGGTAGTTATCTTTCCTTGTTGAGTGCATTGTACTCATGCCTCATTTCCAGGTCAACAGATGAACTTGTTCCTTTGGTCGGCCAGAAAACAGTCGATTATCTGAATCGCATCCGTGGCCTGTCCGATCCTACAGATATCGAAAACTGGCATAAATTCTGCAAGATGCACGAGAACAAGAAATTGCGAGGTATGCGATACAAATAATGCTATTCTTTTCTAATATCCTGCCGGCAGACTGGTACGCGCACAAGGTCCAGTACCCGTGGCTGCTTCCGGGGTACAACGAGAGCCTTTCGAGCTTTCCGAATGGCTACTGGCAGCAATCACCCAGCCACACCAATCTTGTCGAGAGCGCGCATGTGGCTTCGAATCGGGCAACGAAAATCAATCTTCTGCCCGTTGAGGCGGTCCGAACGTGCGCATTATTTCCACATACCTTTAGTGTCACCTTGCTGAAAAAGAGATCTAGAGCACGCATCTTTGACGCTCGGGAGGCCGCCTCGATCCGGGCTGCTCGCGAGACGTGCATTTTGGAAAACCGCAATAATCACGATCAAGTGAGAATGCGGCGCAACGTCACAAGAACAGCGAAGCGACGGACATATTGCCAGGAGCATGATGAGGTTGGTGATTCGATCGCTGAGGCACAGCAGGAACTCGCCGCTGTCACACAAAATAAAAAGGAAGTTGCCGCTCGTCTGAAGGAACTCAAGTCCCAGAAGAAGGATCTCGGGCGGGTTCCTCGTCACAGTGTCTCAGGTAGGACTGCCCAGTTGACGTCGTCGATTCCTCGACTCGTTGGGAGTGCAGATTACTCAGAAAACGGCAAGTTATCCGTTCAGAATGTACTAATCTGTTGAATTCGGCTGACGGTGATTTATAGAAAAATCGGATTCTGATAGTGAGCTCATTGGATCAAGTTCGCCTGTGCCCCACGCTGCGTCCTCGTCCCCGGTCAGCTCCCCGGCACCCCTCCTGCGCCGTATGTGCATTGCTTTTCCCATTTACGACTGTACTAAGGGATATCAGCTCTCGATTCAGATGGCACTGACACCTTCCCTGCTGGCATATGTGCTTACACGCCCCTGTCTCCTCCGACTTCCTTGGAATCGCCTCGCAGGCCGAAATTCCAGTGCCGGAGTTCCCGGCGCCGCCATTCACGTTTTCCGACAAAGACATTGCCGGTCTTTTCAATGCTACACCGCAATTTGACGACACTATGCAGCTGTTCGACACTGCTATGTCGCCGTCCGCCAATACGCTGCCGTTCGACATGGGATTCTTTGATACGTTCGATTTCAACTCGTTGGCATTACCCCTTGGGGCTGACGATCCATTCGGGGAGTTTCAAGTTGTATTACCACCATCGAGTCCACCGCCTGGATGGCCTCGGCTGCCCTCCACCACCCCCGTACCCCCGGCAAGTGATTCATCGTTAACTCTGCCTGTCGCCCTTGTGCCGCCCGCACCACCAGCATCACGAAAGCGTCGGCTGCTGGAGGTGGACCCAGCCAACATGATTGATGGGCCGCGGGCTCGGAAATTACGGGTACGCATGTCTTGAAATTAGCACGATATCGCTCTTGATATCGCTGGTGGCTGGCTGCATTTGATACACGGAATTGTCTCTATCTTTAAATCAATTGTTTCCTGCTCGTTTGTGCTTGCCCTTGACTCGCAGCGATGCAATCTGTCTGTGACATGGTCACGAGCATTGGCGGGAAACCCGGGTCGAAGGCGATTACCGGCGGTAGGCATTCACACAAATAGGCAGTCCCATATAATAGGCGTTCAGTTGCCTGAATAGGCATTCAGTTGCCTGAATAGGCGTTCAGAGGCATCAATAGGCGTTCATCGCCATCAATAGGCGTTGACGAACGCCTATGCTACTAAAGTTGTCGTGCCTCGTCGTCGGCGTCTAACGGATGATCTAAGCGCTTATTTTCTTTTCTCGGAACTCTCCGTCCCGTTGATTCTTCCTTCCCCAGCCAGCAGCTCAGTTGAAGAATGTCCCAAAGATGAAGGCAGAGACGATGGTGGCATGGCCTCGAGGTCTCCCGCTCTGCATCAGCGCCAGAAATAGTGACGACCGTGAAGCTCGGAGCATAGTTGGAGCATAGAAAACAGCGGCAGAAAGCAAATCCGTTCCCCGTCTCCGACGGCCACACATCGTTCTTGGCGCATCTCGGGCTTGCGAGGCAGCGACTTTGACGCCTAGGAGCGATGGCCTCTCGCAACCTGAACAATTCTGCCGGCGGCTTGGTAAGTAGGTAGGCAGGATTACACGGCACGTTCCCGCTCAGGAACGCCGGTCCCAGCGAGTAACTATATTGTTCCTGGACTTCTATATGTCTTCTAGGCTGAGCTCACGGCACTCGTCCGCTGTAGAACCAAGTCAACATACAGAAGCAGATGAAAACTCACGGAACGTAACACCACATCGGAATGACAATCTGGAGAATGGGCACTTAAGGTGGTTGTACGGATCTTTCTCTCTAGAATACCTGTAGCGGGCCCGATGAGAAACGTCCGGATGCCGCGCTCTGTCTCTGGTCCGCCCGTCAAGCTGCACAGCTCCGGAGGTACGTGCCACCGTGTCCTTTGCTCAAAACTTCATCCTCGTCTGAGACACCTCCACAGGCCTTTCACTCCCCGTTCCAGCGACTTGGTTGTCTTGTTGATTTGTATCGATTACTGATAGTGGATCTTTCAAGATGGTCCGTGAACTTGAATCTGTGGGGGAACGACAGGCGGCTAGATGGCCTGGCACCTCCTGGGCCGCATTGACAAGACGGGCCTTGCTCAGTAATGGCCGCCTGCGTCGTTCGTTTCATTCAGAGCTGACACGCATGCAGGGCATTCACATGTATCCTCCGAGCCCTATGGAAGTCCTTCACATACATATCACAGCACGGGGCGGTCGGGTCGCAATGCGAGAAGCAGCTACTGTTAGATCGCGAGAACTCCCCACGAGACTATCCAGACCTCTCCCAGGTACGCCATTCTGAAACCTGCTGTGTTGTTCTCTGCTCACGCTCTGCAGATACAACCATACATCGAAGCCTTGACTGCCCTGAAACTCAGTGATGTTGCAGACGAGGCCTTCGAGGAGCAGGCCATGACATTGTTGACATCAGTCAAGAAGTTGCTAGCGGAGGTAGTTTCCCACAGGGAGATAGTTGAGGTATGTGCTGCACGCTGCCGCTCTATCGCCTCCTAAATCTCGCTTTATCTCCAGGCTACCTATGTCCCTGATTGCCCCACGGATCTCCCCGTAGCACCGCAGATATTCTACGGTCGAGACCGTGAACTATCCGACCTAGCCCACATGTTCTCGCAGAGCGTTCAAGCACACGCAGTTCTCCTAGGTCAGGCGGGATCCGGCAAGTCTAGCCTCGCACTGGCGCTCATGCACCGCGCGGAGATCTCAAACAAGTTCCGGCACCGGCGCTTCCTCGTCAAATGCGATTCCTCGGCGGGGCTACTTCTCGGTTTGGCATCAGCGCTTGGCCTGTCAGACATCTCCAAAAGGACGGACGCTTCCGAGTGCAAGAGTGTCATCTTCTCGTCCCTCGCGCGCTCGGGAGAATCTCTGCTCGTCTTCGATGGCTTCGGTACGTAAATCCTCCCTCAGTCCATGCTGAGGTGATAAAGCACTCACTCCCCCGCCCAGACGACGCCTGGGCTCCGCCCGAAACGCGGCCTGGCGTGGAAGCCCTCCTCACAGAACTCTCCCACATCCCGAGCGTTTCACTTCTCCTGACGCTCCGCGGCACGCAGCGCCCCGCGGCCCCGCGTACACGCGCCCGCACCCCGCGCCGCTCGGGCCCCTCCCGCCGCGCGCTGCGCGCCAGCTCTTCCTCGCCATCGCCGACCACGATCCGCACGACGCGCTGCTGCGCCGCGCGGGGTGCCTCCCGGGCGCGGTCGTGCGCCTCGCGCAGCGCGCGCAGTACGAGCCGCTGCCGTTCCTCGCCGCGAAGGAGGGGCGGGGGCGGCGCACCGGTGCTGCACAGCGCGCGCGACGTGGTCCAGGTTCCGGGGTGTCTGAGGTACTGCGCGCACTGGCGCGTCTCCCGGGCAGTGTCACGCGCCTGGACGCGGAGGCGCTCGTGAGTGTGCGAGGTGGGCTGCCGTCACGCGGGTGTGGCGCGTTCGGCGCGCTTTGCCGTACGTCGGTAGTCATCGCGGCCGCCGACTGAGAGGGCGGGAGAAGTGCCTCGGCGTCCTGGAGATCGTGCGAGGGTGCCTGGAACGCCACGCTTGAGACAGGTCTCAGTGCTGTTGCCTGCGAGCCTAATGCGGATACTCGTGCCGAGGTCTCCGAGACCCAACAGCCACGGTGGATGGGTCGAAATGAGCTGTCGCGCTTTTCTACCCAGCTCCATGCGAGGTCTATGTCCATGGGACGTGAATGATTGTAATCTAGGCACCAAGCTCCTGTCCCGCATTTCTTCGTACTGCGTGTCTGGCAATGCTCGGCCGTCCCTCTACGTACTGCAAGCTGTCGAGGTGTCAATTATTCCGGTCACTGCTCCGCCATTCAATGAAGGAACCCGTCACTTGAGACCAACGATTGACGGGTTCCTTGCGCCACGATTCGTGGCGCTGTTTGACAGGAAAAAATGGAGTGTCGCCTAGATGAACAAGTCCGTATTATCGATGTGCTCTGCATGTCTCTTCAGTCCATGTTGCATACTTATGTAGGTGTGTAGCATAATAAACATATGTCCATTAAGAAGCCCGTTCCGAGTGTCCGCCCTCCTCAGCAAATCAGATCATCTGCCCGACGCCGGCTTGTTGGTGGCGGGCTTGTTCGTAACCGGTTTGTTCGAGGCTGGTTTGTTTGAAACCGGTTTATTCGAAGCCGGTTTATTGCTGAACGACTTGCTCGCCATTACATCTTTGGGCCTGCCGTCTGAAAGCGGCGCAGTGTAGCCACGGCGCTTATAGCTAGAGAAACAGTGTGTCAATTAGCCGCGTTACATATAGCTGAATACGTGCACCGACAAGTTGGAAGACTGGCCCTTCTCGGTTGTGCGTTTATGGAGCAGACCCCTGTGTAAAGATCCAACCATCAGACAGGATGAACTGAACACGGGAAGCTACTTACTTGTAGAGGTCGAGGATAAATTGGAAAGTAAACATTGGGACAATGAAAAGGTTGGTGAGCGATTTGGAGTCAGCAAGAGCTGCGGTTGTCAGCTTTTATAGGGCGGGGAGGCACTCTTCAGCCACCCGTAAGGCGCTGTGGCGGTCACCATTATTGCTGTTGGCGCTGTTCGGACGGGCTGTAAGGACCGCAATCACCCTGTGAGCTACCGATACATGCCATATTTCACGGATCTTGTGCATCCCACAGAGTAGATACTAGACATAGACCAGCGCAAAGGCGTACCTCGAGAATCATGTTTTCATCCAGCATTTATACTACTACATAGGGCTTCCACCCGTCCGGCTTTGCGACGGGTCGACGGGCCGTCACGACGGGACGGGACCCGTCCGTTCAGTACTTCAGTGTCAGGTTTAGACGGCCGGGTACGGGACGGGTGGACCCGTCAACGGGGCACCCGTTACCCGTCCGTCGACGGGTTGACGGGTCAACCAAAGACAGGGTCAACCAACGACGGTAGGTAGAATATAACTAAAAGGAAAATGGTAAATTCTAAACAGGACATTTTCTGTGTCTATCTGGGGCAACTAGGGACGACGGAGTTCTGTGGCGCATAGGGAAGGCGGCGATTACGGCAGGCTTTCCATCCATCCGCCAGGATGAATTTCAACTCTGGGAGTAATTTTGTGCTTCCCCAGCTGGAATATAACTGAAAGGAAACTGACAAATTCTGAACAGGACATTTCTGTGTCTTTTGTGTCAAAATCCCACAACACCTTGCTTTACTCTCAATTTACCCGTCAAAAACGGCCGTCACCCGTCGACGGACGGGACCCGTCCGTCGCGCTACCTTGGAGATGATCTTGACGGACGGGTGGGCCCGTCCCGTGCTCAGCGACGGCCGTTTTTGCGACGGCCGTCCCGTCGGACGGACGGGTGCAAGCCCTACTAGTACTACACCCACCGTGAGTATAAACAGTTTTACAGCAATTCTATGAAGTGCTTCAAGGGATGCGTACTGTGGAACTGCCCTCTCAATTGCTTTTCACGTGGCTGTTGGTGGGTGAGGCTATTCAAGTTAGTAAATGACCGCAATTCAATTTTCTGTTTCGAAGATCAACACAGACCGTACCCAAAGCTGTTGAGGTGTCAATATTATTCCGGCCGCCATTCAATTTGAATAAGGGAACCCATCAATCGTGCAGTGGCGCTATTCGGCAGGAATGTAAAAATGGAGCATCGGCTATGTAGATGAACGAGCCTGTGTTATTGATCTGCAGATATCTACCTTCCAGGATGTGTATCTAGTGGGCGCCTAACATAATAACCATCTCTCGCTTTAAGAAATTCGTTCCGAGTGTCCCACCATCCTCAACAAATTAGACACCCGCATGACGCGCTGGCCGGTTCGTTCGTCGACGACTTCGGCCTGGTTACATCTTTGGGCCTGCCGTCGGAAAGCGGCACAGTGGGACCCCGGCGCTTATAGCTAAGGAAACAGCGAGTTAAATAACCGTTCAAGGCACAGCTGAATACGTGCGCCTTGGAAGACTGGCCCTTCTCGCTTGCACGTCTGTGGAGCAGACCCCTGTGTAAAGATTCGACCATCAGACGGCCTGAGGATGAGCAAGGGAAACTACATACTTTGAGAGCCCGATGACGAATTGGAAAGTAGACATTGCGACAAAGAAAAGCTCGATGAGTAATTTGGAGTCACTAGGAGCTGCGCTTATTAGAGTTTTATACCGTCGCTGGCGGGGAGGCGCTCTTCAGTCACCCGAAACGCGCTGTGGGGATCATTCTTCCCGCTGTTGGCGCTGTTCTGACCAGCTGTAGGTACCGCAGTCATCCTGTGAACTACCTATCCAGTGCTGTATCTCACAGTCTGTGGCATATTTCGTGTATCCCGCATACATAGTAGACATTGACCAGCGCAAAGGCCTACCACGAGAATCATGTTTTCATCCAACATTGATACCGCTACACCCACCATGCGTAGAAGTAGTTCTTGAAGTGTTTCAAGGGATGCTTACGGTAAAATTGCTGTGGAACTGAATGCTGTTCACACAGCTGTTTGCTGTCGGTCCCGAACGTCAGTAGAGCTTCGAATGTATTTTTTGATCTGGCATATTGTTGATATAAGATTGGGTATCGAAAGCTCTAGAAAGCTCATCAGAATCATGATAGCATTGGTGGATGAGACTCCCTGATTTAATTTCTGTTTCTGTTAGAGGATCAACACATACTTCGACATTTGGGCAACTGCTGATCGATGATCGTTAGCTCGAGGTTGTTCGTGACCTCACCTTGAATGACGGGCCCTGGCGGAGCATAAAATGCCATCTGTTCTGGAATCTGGCGCCTGAGACCCTTCATCGCCCACATGCGGGATCACAAGCACGGCTCCAGAGCTTAGAAGGTGTAGAAGCGCCAGCACACTAGCCAGTGTGAGGTCTATTCTACAATGCTTGCGGAAGCAGCCTCTAGGCCGTGGGCCGGAAATTTATGTGTGTGAGCCAGGCGTTGGCCAGAGGAGCTAGCCTTCAAGCTTCAAGCGTCGAGTCGGGGTGATTCGGTGAAAGCTGTTGACTTGGACATCAGGCAAGCCAGATCGGACCGGCCCGGAATATCCATTGATCCGTCTTGGACTCGATCTTGATCGATCACTTCATTGTTGAGCCACATATTCTTTTGGCTCTGGCTCTACAGCACACTCGCGGCATCAAGCTGTCCGACTCGGCATCGATGAGGTTCGCGCCTAAAGGCCTTAAAAGACACAAACACTCTCATTTCTTGACATGCTAAATTCACCATCTGGAAAATGGGATCCCATACACCGGAGAATCATGGGGACCATGGCGAATTTCAAGGCTCCCTGATTCCTATTACTTCCAACACCAGAGGCCGCTATGAGGGCAACACGCTGTCAGTATTCCACGTTTTCTTCGTTGACTCCCAATCTCAATCATTTAAGCGTGGATCCATTTCATATGGACATTTCTTCCCGGATGTTCATGACTGCCCAGGAGCCCGAGTGTGTATCGGAACTTGTTTTCATAACTGCTTACTAAGATTCTATATGAGGCCCTCTTACCTTCCTCAGCATTGGTCGGCGCATGTCCACCCGGAAGGCAACCCATACTTTTCACGATCAGGGCCTCTGCGAGTCGTAACCGAGGATTATATGTACAGGTCAAGCATCGCAGAGAGCATTTCTCACTGGATCGAGCGCATCCAAGAAATCCTCTCAGAGAAGAAAGTGCCAATTTCTGAAAATATCGAACTCTTCATCAAAGTCAATGGGTACGACTGTACTTACTATTTCGTGGACCATTCGAGTCGTATACAATTCTGGTTGGACGATCACAACACCGCGGATTTCGGACTTCCACCGGTCATCTCAGCATCACAGCTCAGTCAGTACCGCGATTCAAATCTCGGCTAACACCTTCCGACCCTGGTATTCCAGAAATTCTCCTCGAACAATTATACTGGAGCCATGTTGAGCACTTCCCGATGCACATGGCAGGGCTTTCAATGCAAACTCTCGACGACATTCTCTCTGTATTTTCTCATGGCCTATGTGGTAAGCATCCGCCACAGTCTGTTATTGGGGATATACTGACTGAACATGCAGATCAAATGACATCTCGTGTCTCCACATTCCCGTACACAGCGCAAGATTGCAAAGATTTCGTAGAAATTCTACAGAATTCACGAGGTCAGGCTATCTGATAAGTTCCCGTTCAAGCAAGATCTCTGAAGCGCAGTCGTAGGTAATCTAGCTGATGGCCACACCACTTGGATTATCGGTATGCCTATCGCGTCGGCTTCGGATTTGATGTCTCAAATCCAATCTTACATATAGCGCGATTGTGGAGCCTTGTCGGTCAGCCGTTCCAATCTTTTCGTTTTACCTTCCATTCAATTTATTTTCTAGACAACAACAAATACCTGACCCACTACGGCCAAGAAAACGCACGGCTTTCGAGAGACCAGGCCATACTCTACGATCCTGATCAGAAATACCGCTGGATCTCCGTCATATTCTCCTGCCTCTCATTCAAAATTTCGGACATGTACCGGGTACGACTGGACGACGTCTTTGTAGATCACATAGTATACACCAATCAGTGGGAAAAGCTCATGAGTGACTGTCTGCAACAATGGAGAGGATCGACCTTCGGGGTGTGTTTTTCTGAATCCACCATTAGTTGTGTTGACCGAATATTCTAAGGCACTTTCTGGACTCATGTGCGCACCTATTTTTGGAGAGTCAACTCTTCCACTGAACAATTCCCTAGACTGCACTTGCCTTTCCTGATGCTGGGCTCTCCGCTGCCGGCCGTTTCAACAGTTTCGATTTCCCTATTTGGCTCCAGCTTGATGTCGTCCGTCTTTTTGGCCCAGCGCTACGAGCCCATGCAAAGGAACACTGCTACACAGGCGGTGAGATCCATACAGTACTATGTATCCCGCGTACCAACACATTTTCAGATGAACTACCTTGAAAGTATCCAATCTCCGAGATTCAAATTCCAATTCGTCGCGTTGGTTTTCTCCCTTCCAAAGGCGCTCCATCTGTGGGGCTTCGTCGTTTTGCTTGCGAACTATCTGCTTCTAGCCGCGCAGTGCCTGGGTTTCCGCACTGCAATCGGGCTGTCTGCCTTGTCCCTTTTCATCTTTCTCACGCTCTATTGTACAACATCGGAGGTCTGTCTCTCGTCGTGGCTGGCCGCTTCGTTGCGCCGCCAGCGCGGGCGCTTTGGAGGTTCTGTAGTATGACAGACGGCATAAATTTACCTATGCAGACCTGCTCTCTCCCCAAGGAACTGGTGTTTTCTTTCGTAGAAAAGGTCCCGAAAACAAGATTGGTTGCCAGAAGTTATACATTCAGTGAATACACGGAGAAACAGAGAGAAATCATGAAAAAAAAAGATAAGGTTGATAACTTTCGAGGCCCACTGAAGGCTTGCAGAACGGAAGACCTGCCGTCGACCGTAATTGTATACACAGCATACCTGAGGCTGGAAAATGCCATGATCAAGCGCGTGCCAACCCAGGACTTAAGCGGAGTAGTTTGAAGTCGGCTCCGCCACCATCTGAAATCCAATACCCACCATCCACTGGCATCATCGCACAGCGGCGCGCCCATAATTTCTGGTTAGTTTTGAATGAGAAAGTAGTTGAAAGTAGGTCCATTCTTCAATTCTCACCTCACTCTCTCGGAACTCAATAGGTAAAATAGAAAAGGAGACTTTCGTTCAATAAAAATCATCACAGGAATCTCCCAAACCAGTCCACGGTGTGGGTTGAGGGGGTGGACTCCAGTTATAGAAATAATTCAGTGAGATTTCCAAGCCACGGGAAAGGAAAGGCTGAATATCAGGCATGAGCTGGGGCCTATTGCGTTCAAACCACATTTCGAGCCGGTGAAAGCCTTTTCCTGAATCAATGCGGCCCTGGAGAAACTTCTGCCATATTTCGACTGCTACACTATCATCATGAAGGATGCGAGCAAATTTTATTGTCTGTAATCCGGGGCAGATAGTAGCCTCTGGTGCTTCCAAATCTGGGGTGAGAGCCATGAGGAGTTGCCCCGCATCGATAAAAGGGCTGAAGTTCCAGACAACGATGACTAGGAGAGAAGGCAGCAGTCGGAGCACCGTGAGAGTTGACTCCAGAGTGACGCCTGACATATCAACGGCAAGGGTCTGAATGAACGGTGACCGTGCAGCGAGAGTTGTGAGGAAAGAAGGACGACTGGTAGGATTTCCGCATGTACCTGCGATTCCGAAATCGTTCAGCTTGGGCATAGAAAGACACTCCATGAGCCTTTCGAGGACATTTAGCGGAGCAACATTGTTGAGTATGGTGAATGACTCTAGGGAGGGCATCACAATGCAGGTCCCGGGCTGGATTTCGATTATGGATTCAGACATCTGGAACTGGATGGATGTGAGGCGTGAACAATGCCGAAGGATCGTGAGAACACAGGGAGATGAGAGTCCATGATAGTGGTTCGGGTCTTCGAGGCAGAGGTGGATGAGGTTTTCCCACGCTGGTGGAATAAGCGCCGCGAGGTCATCAAGGGCGCATGCGCGCAAGGATAGGGTGTGTAAGCTCTGCCCCATAAGAAGCTTCCAAGACAGTATTTCCATCACGGGTACGTCGATACGAAGCGTCACGGTGCTCAACATCGGCGCAGAAACGCTTTCCAGCCCCTGGTGCTGAAAAGGAAGTGTGACGGACAGCTCCAAATTCTGCCAGCGATCAGCGAACCCAGCCAAAATATTCATAGTTCCGGTCACATCGTCGTCGGGTTGACCCCATGGGCTTAGAGCCACGACCGAGAGCGAAAGCGGGCACACGCCCGACCGCTGCAGCCATTCGGACACAACTGTGCTCCTTCGTCGATTTGCAGGGGCGAATTGCAGTGGGATATGCAGGGCCGCCCAGAGCCTCGGCATGGACAACGCGATAGCCCGCCACGCGCTCGAGATGCTGCACAGGACCAGCGGCGCCTCGCGGCGGCTCATGACCGCATTCCGATAAGTTGGAAGGCATGCCACAAAGATCTCCCGCACGATATCATCGGGAAGACGGCGGGGGGCGGATATGAGCGCCTTGTGTGAGTCGACGTACTCTTGGATCTCATCGCGCTGGGAGCAGAGATCGTGGATGAGGGTGTTAAGACGTGCGAGCTCTTCTGTGTGTGAGATCAGGTCGGTTTGGATCTGCATGATTTCTATGTCACTCGGCACATAGTTGGTGTTCAGCTCGTTAAAGAAGGGTGACGATTTCATTGAAGTGGAGGGGTCGTTCACAGGCCTGAAGACCAGTGAAGGTGGTTAACTAGTAGGCGCCAAAAAAAGCGCTAGTAATTTGGTAGGCAATAAGTGGATGAGCGCAGAATCCAGGCAGAGATGACGCAGCCGCACAAAACAATCCGAACGATGTCTCGGAGAAACCTTGGAACCAAGGGGTACGCAGGATTGAAATTTGCCCCACGAGGTCGGAAAACTGGATTAAGACCCTTGGGACCCTACCTACCCTATCTTACCTAATCAGACGGTCACGTGCCGGGTCCAAGCGCGATGCATTTTACCCATTTTTTGCTTCCGTTCCTCATTCTACTGCCCATGCGAGCTACAAAGGAGAACTCAGACTTCATGTAATACCATACATTCATATCCTTGCTCTCTTCCGACTTCTTCCACCAGCATTTTCGCGGCAGACATTATCGCAAAACCATCCACCGATAGGGACGCTTGTGAGGCCGACGCAGCATAAATGAAACTTGAATGGCTCAGAGTTTGTGATTAATTGAGAGTGCAAACATACCTGTGAAGTGCAAGCTGGTCCGGCACAAGCTACCATCTCTAAATCAGCTCCATTTTGCTCGCAATCGGATGCAGCACAGCCCTTCTCCGAGTCGTCGTCCGACATGATAACATGTGTCCGCTTGGGAACTCTTCGAGAACGACGAGTAGCCACTGATCCAGACTCTGGGACTCACTCCTGTGAAAAACTGGCAGAAACTTTCCCGCCATCTACCTGAATCGCGGTCGAACTTGAAGATGGATTGATGTCACTTTCCACATGTGCGCCGTCGATCTCAGCCATTGGTGTCACCGTTGAATCTCGAACCTGTTCTTGAATTATCGATGAATTTGTCGTCTGTTTCACGATCCTCCTCGGTTTGGGGCGTGGGCATTCCGGAATTACTTCTGGCTGATCTGTGAGTTGTTCAACTCCGAGTTCACGAGCCAATTGGGCTGTGTTTGGGAAAAGCGCATCGTCGTCGTCTTCGGAAAGTTCTGGCAAGTGTCCGACGGAATTATGGCCGTGGGATGATGGATTTGCAATATCCATGTCGGAGTTGTCGTGTTCAACATCGGGGGATGGAGCTCGTGACGAGGAGTCATTGTCGCCTTCCTCTGAATGTAATTCGACCGAGTCGGAGTCGTCTGCCGCATAAAATCTGTAGACATGAAGGGTTCAAGGGTATGAATGGTGTACATTCAAATGTACTTACCCGAGTGCCGCTTGGGTGCTATGAGCCTCCGAAATTCGGAAATTGATGACTTGCTTGCCTGTTGTCATCCGCGGCTTGACCTTAGAGCGTGTCTTCAAAGAAATTTCCTTGTCCTTGTCTACGGCATACTGCGACTGGTAGGTGAGAATATTAGCGCTGGGGTGTGTCTTCTGTATATGGTTTTTTAGGTTATACTTCCAAATGACATCGGCGCAGCTAGGAATCGGGCAATAGAGAGGAACATTCGTACACGGACGCTTATCCGAAGATTTCGCGGTGTTTGCAAGGCCAAGATTCACCAGGTTTGGACAGCGCGACTGGTTCATATCGATCTGATTTGCACCATCCCGACCTTTGCGTTTCTTGAGGAGGATGGAGCAAAATGATCCTGTACTGAGACAAAAACCACAGGGATAAGAATCCCGATCAATAGGTGGATTGCGGTCGAAAAGAATGTGTATGGCCATGTGCTCAACAATCTTGAAAGCACTTCTGATGCTCAAGGCAACCGTGGGGCACAGGGTACATATTCCCTCTTCTTGTTCGAGAGAGGACCCCTCTTTATTGCATACAAAGCATGCGAAGCCTGCGCCAATTTTTTCGGTCAATCTGGGTGATTATTAAGAAATAATTGTGGGCATGCTCACCTCCTGCTGTACGATACGGAAAACTCGAACTGAATGCAACATCTGGCAAGCGCTTCATTCCCTGAGCAGCCAGCTCCAACGATGCAGTAATAGCGATCAGTTCGACAGATTTAAAGTGATAGGTGGATACACCTTTCTTCGATCCTTGAGTCGCAGGCAACGTTGCTGGATTTAGGAGTTGAAGGAGTCGACCTTTGACTTCGCAGATTGTCGAAGATCCAGATGATGTGAGGAATCTACCTGTCCATTCCCAATCGCCCTCGTCAGATTCTACAGCTGGAGGCCGAGACGTAGGCACCAATTCCATAATTTGGGCCTTAACCCGCACATTAGGCTCAGCTAGTAAGCGTATCGGTAAGGTGTCCACTGCCTTTGAACCAAACACTATTGCCGAGATAACGACGACCGCCAGCCAGACAAGCCCATTGGAGCGCACAAGAACCGCCGCAGGATCTTCCACCAATACAGTGGGCTCGCCAGGAATTATGTCCGTAATTTCAGGGGGTCCGCCTTCAGACGGTTCGTTATGCCGACCATATCCGCGCACACGCTTCAGGCGATCTCTCGATTCAGCGATCGAGAAGGGACTGGAATAAATCCGCAGAATTGTCGCCTTGTGCTGTGTCTTTGTAGATCCCTGTGAGTCAATGGGAAGGTACGCAACGTGGGATTTAGTCGTCTGGGTGAGACCAGTCATCGCTTCGTGTGCGAGATCATCGAAATCTGGCAAGAATTGTGTATCAGAATTGTCGGTTGTCTGGTTCGAAGACGGGTGCAGAACGTCCGGGATGTGTCCGTCTCTCTCATCCGGATCTTCATCCCTCTCGCCCGGACTCGGTGGGTGGAGTAGGACCATCTTGTTCTTTCCGAACGGGCAAAAGATACTAAATCCGCCTTCATGATCCATTGAATCGAACGGGGGTTCCCATTGCGCATCTTGAAGCTCCTGTACAGCCCTAATCCTGCCGTCCATCCAGCCTGTCTTTGTTGACACTTTCTTTACGTGGACATCGCCGATCCAAGACCGGGCGCTGATGTGGTCAATTTTTGCAGACACGTCTCTGGCAACATCTTGCCATACGGGAAGGCGCAATCGTCGGGGACCGCGTGACCAATCGGGATGCTCTGCCATGATGTTATCGCACGTAACTGCTGCAGTTAGACGACCTGGCAGCTGGAACATGTCGGTATTCGAGTCTGATCCTGTGATCGTTCGGACCTTGCCAAACGTCAGTTCCAGAGGGTCGGTACTGGGACCAATGATCCAAAAGCATCCGGACGGGTCGTCGATCTGTGTTTTCGCAACGCAGAAGAACACATTTTTCCCTGTCGTCATAAAACCAAAATATGTTTGGGATGGAACAAACCACCCCGCCTCTTTCTGGTAGATCGCCAGCATAAGGTGCATCGCTGCACTCATGTGCACAAGTTGCTCGTGAAGCGATAGCCATATGTTCGTATAGGCCTCCAGAATGTGACGGTACAGCGAACCAAGCAAACACAACACACGCCGAGTGTTTCGAAACGCAGGCGTATCTGTCTCGAGAGCCTCCGGAAGCATTGCGATTGTGCTCAATAAATCATACATCAGTTTGACGTCCTGGCGATCATTAGGATTGAGAAGCTTATCAAGATGCTGTGACGTTTGGTGGCTATCGCGCAGAAGATGGGCTTTGATCAACTGTCGACTAAGATGCACACCATCGAGGATGCAAGCAAGAAGACGGATAAGACTGTTGCGGAAGCGCTTGCATAGATGTTTCGGATCAATACAACCTGTACAACCGTCGTGCCCACAGTGATAATCGAAGAGCGGGAGATCCCCAAGTTTTTTATACAAGGGCCGATTCCGATCGAGTTCGCGGTCAAAAGTTAAAAGGAGAGTGGCCGCCCGACGTATTGCATCCCCATCCAATGAGATGCAATACAATCGGCCACCAATGCGACTAGCCTTCGCATTGACTGCATCGCGAGCAGTGGATAGTAGAATCTTCTGCTTGTTAGTCGCCTCACGTTTGCACGTGGGCGCTATAATAAACGGATGCGCAACGTTTCGTACGGATAGATCCGAGAACGAGTTCACAGCTACCACAGTTGCCTGAGATATAAAAATTAAATAATAATAATGTAGTGTTGAATTGAGATACACGTACCTCACTGGCAAGGTGAACCTTATCGGTTGCGAGACCCTGGTGGAGAGCTTCGGCCTGAGCTATCCCACGAAACTCGAGCTCAAAATTGGAGCTATGTTCACGGCATATGCCTAGGATCATTTTCGAACGCGGATCCCAGCGCATTCTCCCTTCAATCTTGATCTCATCGACCATAATCTGGAATCCCGGACCACGCGAAGAGTCGGGTGAGGGAGGAAATGGGGAAGGGTACGCAATGTCGAGATTTTGATGCATTTCTTCTGCGGTTGGCGCTTTCGGAGAGGCGCCGAGGGGAACGGTAGCAATGTGGCGCTTAGTAGCATCTATCGAAGGTAAGCCAAGGGCGCGGTGACCAAGTTTGGCGGCAGCTTGACCACCAAGCTTGAGAAGGAGGTAGAGCTGTTGGCGTTCAATGTGCGAATAACTTTGGTCTTTGAATGCCCCGATGGCGGCTCGACCGAGCTTTTCGACGCAGGAGAATATGCTGTCTCCATGTTTAATGCAGTTGGTGACGATACTATGAATGCGGGGAACATTTCCCTGGCTAACCGCAAGGACAAATCGCGAATGGGCCTCCAGATGAGTCGCACGAACGCACAACGTTCGTGTCAAGTCCAGCCTGGAAAGTCTGAGCCTGTTTATCTGGTCGTTCTTCTTCTCTAGAAAGGTCTGCGTATCACCCATCGTTAGATATGGGAACGTCGTATTCTGGCGTGGCCCCGTCTTATTTCTTTCGATAATACCCTTGATAATCGGGTGTCGTTGAAGCTTTGCGCAGTCACGACATACCCCGGATGCTTGGGACTGTCTCTTGCACTCCTTCGAGCGTACCACAAGCTGAGCACCAAATTCGATCCCCCACGGAAGCTCGTGCTGTGCATGAAGTCCGAGGGGATATGATAGAAACAATGATTTCCCATCTTCTATGGGCAGTTCTTGTCCAGGACATCCGTTCCAAACGGGGACAGGGATTATCGAATCTGCGTCGCCAAGCAGCGGAGAGATCGCTCGAGCGGGGGAAGACGGGACGGAGGTAGAAGCGCCGCTAATAGAGAATCAATTCAGTCAAGTATATCAAATAGATCCAAAGAAGATACGTACAGGAGCACCATCGCCTGAACAATCCGTTCAATTCGGTTCTCCACCATTATAGGTGAAACACCGAACTCAGAGAAGCATCTCTGCAGCCATTTCAAGAATCCAGCCATACCCAGCTCACCACGCCTGATAAGTTCAGACAATTGAACAGCATTTCTGGGTTGCGCGCCGTTTGAGAGGAATGAATCGAAGGCGCCGTGGATTACATCCTCCCAGGGATCTAGACCGGGAAGGATCACCGGTCCGGCGGAGAACTGCGCGAGAAAATCGCCCTCCTGCGCAATAGGAACACTTGATGGCAAGGTCAATGTTGCAGCACGGAGACGGGCCAAGAGGATCTGTCCTGCATCTGTGTGAGACACTACTAGTGACAAAGATTCTGGTTCAGGAGCTCTTGGCGCCGGCATCTCAGATACAGCATCAATAACTATCACAGATGTAGATGTGCTTGCAGCAGAGCTAGAGGAGGACGCCGGGATGGTGGAACCGACCACGGAAGTCGATGCTTTTGGAGCCTGTGGCTGGGCAAAGAAGAAACTGGAGATTTGTTTTGTCTTTCCTGCGGCCTTGGAGGCTTTGACATTTTTTATATGCTCCGCACTTCGCTCGTGGATCTCAAAGTTTCCTAGGCCCCCCTTGCCGAGCTTGATATATTTTGCACAGTGGTCGCAATATTTCTGTGTCTGCAGGCAATGAGTGTTGCAGAAGAAGATGTGGGTGACAGTTGCCACGGCGTACCGGAGCGGCATCTGACATGGCCTGAGAAGCGGCAGAAATTACCGAAAAGCGCCCAAGAACTTGAAGAAGCACACGGCGATGGGCAAAAATCCCCCTTGTTTGGCTATAATCATGATCTGATACAAATCAGTGATGTAGCGACATAAGCAAGGTCTTTGGGGGGGCCTTTGTTGGCTTTCGCAGGCTCCGCTGTAAGGATTTTGGCAGGAAATTTACCCTTCTTTTTTTTTTTTTTTTCGCCCATCTTAAACGCATTTCTGAAGGCTTCTGAGCATTTGTCCAAAAAGTGGAATAAGGCGCCCGAGACCCACCCTACCCTATGACGTCGTGTCTCGGCATCTTCCGGTGAGTACCCCTTGCTTGGAACACGATGAAAGAGCTCGAAGTTGCACCATCCAACGTGACTCAGGGAGTAGCGATTTTAATTTAGGGCAGGTTTCACTGTGCACGTGCTGCCCTACCGTGACCGCGAGACATAGACATGAACAAACAGCATCAATTGTTTAATTGGGAATGTGATATCAACACCCTCTCCTCTAGGCGCAAGTCAGCCTGAAAAAAAAGCAATCAATCCACTACCCGACCCATACCAGTGCTCCCGATATAATAAGAGCCCACAGTCGCGCACGATGGTGTAGAAGTAGGGCATGGAACGAGTCCACCCGCGGGTGACTCGGATCCGTGACCACAGGTACCTGCGTTCAAAAAAGGCAAACTCGCATCCGCGGGTAAAAAACTCGCGGGTCAACGAGTTACTCACGAGTTTGGCGAAACCCGCAGGTACTTACAAGTACCTGCAGGTTTATCACATATTTTATGTACAAAACAATGTTTTATGTGGTGTATAGTATCCTAATATCATCTAACTCGGCTACAAAACATGTAAGACTGGTTCTATATACAATTGCGAGTGAGTTCAACCTAAATATCTGCTCAAAAACCAGTTGAATACCCGTGAGTTTGGTCAAGAAAAGACAAAAATCCATACCCGGATCCGTGCCCTACCCGTAGGCACAAGTACCCGACCCGTGGGTCGGGTTTCCCACGAGTATTCCCACGGGTCTACCCGCAGTTACTCGCGGGTTACCCAGACTCGTTCCATGCCTTATGTAGAAGCTGGCAAGGGACGGTAGTCTTTTTGAATATAGACAATGCACCTTGGTCTGGAAAAAACCTTAATCAAGCACCATCCATTCGTATTGAGCTTGTACAGAGTTAGAAAAACTTATAAGCCGCTTTAGACTATGTTGTACCACTCAGGATATTTGGATTTTTGCAAGGAGAAATGATTTTGCAAGGGCTGTGGAGTGATTGCAGATCAATTGTAAAAGCAGACTGTGCATTCAACATAAGTCATGGAATGCACGTGCTGATTTTTCAAGCCCACTGCTACTAGGACCCCCGTTTATCTTATGATAGGTGGGATCCTGAAAATTGCCCACTTGGGGACATTTGTCCGAACTAATTTTATTTTCCCACGGTTTCTGAAGAGGCGAAAATCATTGTTTTTGGAAGGCGGCCACTTTTGGCCTTTTTTTGCCTGAAAATTTTGTCCGAACCAGGGATCCGACCTATCATAGGATAAATGGGGGTCCTACTGCTACTCGACGAGAATGTTGGACCCTCCCACGATGACAATTCTGAGTGAGCAGTTGTCTTCAGCAGTTTCCATTCAGCGGTGCAAGATAAATGTTCTTTACAGCGCTTGCATGAAACCTTGGCCATGCAGATTTTTTTTTCTAAAGTGAAATGCCATATGAAGCTCTCGACATGTCCAGCACAAGCCTGCCTTGCTCTGCAAAGCTGCTTAGCTAGATCCTGTGCTTACTTCCCTTTTTTGCCAATAATAATAATAATAATAATTGTGTGGCCAAGGTTTCCTGCAGACACTGCAATAGCCAGCCCTTCAGCAATAACACTGTCACTGTTCTCAAACATTACATCGCTCATCCCCCGGCTTCGGTAGATAAATGGTCTGGAGTCACTTCAATACATTCTAACCTAACATCATTCCAGGTATGGTCTGTGGACCAGGATTTTGAAGGCCATGTTTCCAGATGAAAAGGACTACATTGTCGCACCTCAGTAGCGCATCCAAGAGGATAGTTTAAACCACCTTCCCGATCTCGTCATCAAGGCCGTGAAGATGACCCCTTCCGCTACCATAACCCTTCTGCAGCATTCTCATTGTTGGATTCAAGAATACTCAGCACTGGCCTCACAGAATGGCTGCCAAGTTTCCAGGCAAACTGATGCTGTCTTTGCTGGCACTGCACACACCAATGTGTATCGGATTGGCATAATTGGGCTTCATTAGAGGTATGGGCCCAATCGTTCCACTGGTTTTATGGCCCGATCTTATGCATGAGCACGAGTCCTACGTTGATTTTCAGAGAGTTGTCTCTTTGGTCTCTGCTCTCTAGGCAGCTATGATGATGTTTCTTCTTGAGCTTGTATACGCTCAGTGCGTTACCATGAATTTTGAATGCTAGCGCTGAAATAGGTCCACAAGGAGTACATACAACTTTAGTGGGATAGGTATTGCCTGGGTTACCATCGGGACATAGCTGCACTGCTTCTTCAAGATGTGAAATCGATTTTTCAATGTCTCCCAGGTCACCAAGCTTGTCAAAGCAGCTTTTCAGCGACAACGCAAGGTTGTTGAGTAACAGGGATCACTCAGGATGATTTCCAGCAATTTTCAGGGCCACCTCAAATGTAGTGACAGTCTTGTCGATATCAGATAGCTTCTCAGTCTGCATGAAACGAAGGAGTAATGTGGTGCCAAGGTTAATCAGATGGCCTGGCTTGTTGGAGTTTCCATTCTCTGTAGTTGCATTCACATGTTCCAAAACATTGATTGCCTGATCAATATCACCAATATTGCTGAGGTGTTTGAAGCGAAGCATAAATGCGCTACCCAGGTTTACCATATACGCATTGTGGTTCCAGATTTGGGGCATTTCTCATACGGCACTCTGGAGCAACAATACCAACTTATCAATATCAATGATGTTACCCAGATGCTCGAATCGGACAGCAAAGGTGTTGCCGAGGTAGTTGAGGTGATCGGATTTATCTGGATGTCCATCTGGCGTAAGTCACACGACATTCTCCAGGATAGTAATGGCTTGGGTGACGTTGGCAAACTTGTTGAGAAATTTATACCTGGAAAGGAGCATTGAGCCAAGCTTTCCCAGTGTATTGATATTTCTGTGTCCGTTATTTGTATTTTGTGTAACAGAACGAAAGACTCTAAGAGCCTGTAGTATTATTAGAATAGACATACAACTATTCCAGAGGGCGCATCGAAGCCAGGATTTATTTATCACCCCTCCACAATACGAACGATGTGATTGAATTATTTCATGGATTCGATCACATCGTTCGCGTGCTGGAGGGGTGATAAATAAATTCTGACTTTGATGAGCCCTCTGGAATAGTTGTATGGCTATTCTGATGATACTCCAGGCTCTTATAGTCTTACCTCCTCACGTGGCAGGAGATCTCCATGGAAATAGCATAATATTGTATTATATTTATTACAGACTTGGTAGAAAAAAAAACTGAGGACGTCATGCCCTCCGGATTCGCATTGCGATTCCATCCATATAGTTACCAGACATCCACACCCGAATTGAGCCCACGGGCAATCTGGTCAAATGATAAAAAACATCTCAAAATGGAAAAAAAAAAAGAAAAAAAAAAAAGGCCACGCCCTATGCTCTGCAAAGAGCTGTAACGGCGAGAAATGGATGTCTTACAGTGGGAGAGATTTTTCAGGTTCAGGTTCAGCGTTCGGGGAAAATTACCCCGAACCTGAACTGAACCGAACTTTCCCATCACTATTTCTTGGACACGGCAATTTATATAATACACCGTTAACTGGAGGCATCGGTCAACCCTAGTGTTTTCCTGCGAAACATGAATCACTCTCTTCATATTCGCTTCAATTGGAGGGCCATTCACTGGCTGGCATCGCGGACCTATAGTTTTGTACGAGGGTGGCAGAGGAAGAAAGACGTCCGGAATAGGCGGTGTCATGCGGTCACTGTGACTCGGAGCATCAGTCACAGCTCTCTCCCTCTCCCTCCTCTCCAAATGGCCGCGGTGTCACCCTTTGCCCGCAGCAGCTCGTTCGACGATGCACATATTACTGGACGTGAGCAGACCGTGAGGACCCGCCCCCCGTTTTTCACCCTTTCGCGTGCCGCAAACACGGACAGGATCCCTACAGATCGAGGAGATGTACTCCGTCCCCGAGAGCTTTCTCGAGATCGAGGTCCGCAACCCCCAGACACACGGTGAGCAGCCCCGGGCCCTTCTCTTCTACGCATGCTTGACGCCCGCCCCCATGTAGGCTTCGGCCGCAAGATGTACACCGACTATGAGATCGTGTGCAAGGTGCGTGACCCCCAACCGATCGCGCGATAAGTGGGCGCCTCACGGCGGCTTGCAGACGAACATCCCCGCATTCAAGCTGCGCCACTCGCTTGTGCGCCGGCGCTACTCCGACTTCGAGGCGTTCCGCGACATCCTCGAGCGCGAGTCGACACGTGTAAACATCCCGCCACTCCCCGGCAAGGTCTTCACGAACCGCTTCTCCGACGAGGTCATCGAGAGCCGCCGTGAGGGCCTCGAGCGCTTCCTCAGCATCGTCGCGGGGCACCCGCTCCTCCAGGTGCGTGTTGCCTGTCACCCTGTCACTGCGGGCGCTGATGCTGATGCTTTTTGGCGCCGTAGACGGGCAGCAAGGTGCTTTGTGCGTTCCTCCAGGACCCCGCATGGGACAAGGCGCAGTGGATATGAGCTACAGTCCAGTGAAGATGATCGATGAACGCTGAGCTGCGGCCAGCAGCGCGTAGTGGATCCGAGCTGGCCGGAATCGAAACCAATCGCTTATTTAAAAACCGCCAGCATGCAGTCGTATGGTTCTGTATTTCGTGTTATACATATGCCCAATCCTCTTCTTTGCATCGGACACTCCGCGCTCAGCGCTCCCTCATCGTCCCAGCACACCTAAGCGCCCTGTCACTCGGCTTATCACCGCCGCGCGCAACTATCGCTCGACGTCCTCGTTGATCATTTCGAGTCATCACCTCGAAGGCCAACAGCCGCTCGCTTTCCGATGCCCTCTACATGTCACGGTCAAGCTCTATGCCTCTTGTCTAGTCTCTGAAGTCAAACATTGGCAGGTATACCCAGACGCCGTGCACTCCCTGCAACCACACTGACTTGTACTCACCCGTACATATATGCCCCCGTGCGCCCACCACAGCACGTCCACCACCCTCCCTCGTGACACCGACGTAGTGCTCGCCCCGCACACCTACGGTATGTAGCTGCACATGCGATGTCCGTATGATGTCCATATGCAGGCATCGAAAGGTACGGCGCGACCTCAGGCGCGCGGGTCGAGCTTTTTCTTTTCCTTTGGCTGTTTACTTTCTTCTTTGTCCCCTCTCTGTTGCCTTTTTTCTTTGGGGTTGCTTCGAAGGGGCCGTCCCTGCGCGCCAATTATACCTCGCCTCGTGCCCATGGCCACCATGGCCCCCGCACCCACCACGGTGCACAACCACGTCCCCCCCCTTGGTGTGTCCGGGGCATGTAGCCGGATCCGACATGCGTACAAATGTGGCCAGGTACGTCGGGCGTACGGGTAGGGCTTTCCCTTTTCCTTTCGGCTTTCCTGTTTTTTTTGCCACTTTTCTGTTCCTCTTTTCTTGTGGGTTGATTCGAAGCACGGGCTTTCCCGGCGCGCTAATTTTACTTCGCCTCATGCCCATGACCGCCATCGCCCCCACACACCCACCACTCCCTCGCGCCTCGCGGCACCCCGCTAGTGCTCCCCCGGCGTGCGCGCGGCATGCAGTCTCGCCAGTGCGCATACATGCACGCTAAGGCGTGGCCTTCCAGGGCATGTTGTTTCGCACGAGGTTCGGCGCGGTTTCGGGCGTATGCGGGCCGAATTTTTCTCAATTTTTTTCTCTTTCCGTTTTGATATTGCACCTGTGCACAGAACACAGAACACAACCATGCCCATCCGGCCCGCCCCCGGCACAGTTGGACGCCAATGTGTTGTGCCTTGTGGCATGTATTGAGTCCTACTATGACTGAAATTACCGGCATGGGGTCGCGGCCTAGGTTTGTGGCCTTTCCTTTGTTTTATTTGTTTCCGTGCGGCCGGTCGGGTACGCGGAGTGACTCCATTGTAATATTATCTCTTCTCCGTCGATGCCGTTGCCGTTTTTTCTTACAAAAAAGAAAGAAAGAAAGAAAAAATAGGTAAATACTCACCTGCATCGCGTACAAGCGGGGATTCCTTGTGCACTCTTCCTGACTGTAAAAACGGGGACCGTGTAAGTACGGATGTTTGAGGACATAGCACGTTGGCAGTCGACATTTAAAATATGTCCCGAACCGTGGAGGCGGAGTTGATGTCATCATATGGAGTTGTGTGTAAATAAATTGAAGCAGATCAGCTCGCGGAAGGTCCGCAAGGAGCTCGCCCGCAGGAGAGGGATAATATTCTCCGTAGAATGGCCATGCTTATAGCGGAAGTCACGCCCTGAAATCAGGCTACAACCTCCGAACTTGCTCCAAACATTGCCAATCTGGTCCGGACTTTATTCAACTTCGGGAGGATTATGATCGTACGAATCAGTACTGTTCAGCAAAAATAGAAGAATGGTCAATATTGCAGTATATCCTTCAATATTGGCCCTTTTTCTATTCCTCTTCACTTCGGTGTTCATTGTCTATTAAAATGTATGGAAATGACTTTTCAATCTTCAAACACATTATTCTTCAAGTTCAAGTGACTTCCTGCGATTCACTTGAAACTCTCGCTCGTCGGCAGCGCACAGCGCCGCCTCAAAGATTTAGCTCTATATTTTGGCATCCCGAGAACTTCCTCGTAGCCACTTCCTCGTTGCAATCGTCGGCAGTGCAAAGCGCCGCCCACCAAATTCCGCCTTGATACTTCCAAGGCTCCAAGTCCCACCCCAGACTGTCGAGTCTTCCTGGAAAATTCACGATTATTTTTGGGGGACTCGGGTATATTTTGCTTTGAAATGTTACATAATATTCGGATTCATATGTATCAGGATATGTATCACGGTGCCAGACAGACACTTGGCTGTGTGTTGAAAGGATCTAGATGCACACAAGTTGTGGAATGACCCAGTGTTTCCAACAAATAGATAAACTGGAAATGTCAGCATCAACAAGGGGCATTCACTGACTGACCATTTGTTTTATACACCACTGGCCCAACTGTGTGAGCTGCACCTTTGGGCTAGAACTGTCTAAATCGAACAGTTCAGTCGAAACCTTCCTTATTGGGAAGTGTTTAAATCTTACGCTTCGCTTTCTTAAATCTTCCCGGACTATGACCTACATATCGTAGACAATCCTAAATATGGGGATCATTTATCTTGGCTTGATTTTGCTCATCCAGAACTCTTGCCAGTGAGTCGGTCGGACCAGTATAGGTACTAGTAGTGGGTACACTTGATCAGATATTAAAACAACTCACAGAATGTTCTGCCGGCCATGTCATTTTTCTCTCTCCGAAGAACACGAATACAAGGGGTAAGTAGGCTGGACCTTGCGGTTTCCCGGTGGTGCGCGCCTTCTACATGGGGTGGCGGGAGCCGAATAAGTTGTGAAATGAAGTCCCATTTGATCTGAGTTCTGCCCATCGACTCAACACTGGACAGCGGGCGCAAATTGAGAGTCAATTCATCAGGAATTGACATATTACATTCTGTTGCATTGACACACAGGGAACACTTCCGAACTTTGCCAGTGACAAGCAACTTGGGGAGTGCCGGGACTGACAAGATGGATTGCACACACATTTTTAAAGGCGGCACATTGTGTTGACAGGCAACACATTGCGTCAAGTGCGGCACATCCTGTCTTGCATGCCTGACTGATCCCCAAGTGGTTCACAACTTCACATCCCACGGTTGACCGGGCGGTCGGATTATCCACAGGCAAACATAGTCTTAGTGACAAGTTGTAAGTAACGCGACGCGCCATCATGAAGAGATCACGGCGCGAGAAATGGTGAAGCTCACAACGACACCCGATTGTAAATCAACATCCGAGTTCAGTAAACGCAAAGACAACGTAAAGACGTATAGAATTCTAAAAAGTGACTTCGAAGGACTCAGGAGTCGCACTGCCGCTTTCCCAAGGTCAGGTTAGCCTTACTGTGAAGGGCCAGATATGATGTCAATGAATCCAGAGAAGTCAACCCGTACCTTCCCACCCTTATTCTTCTTTGAAGCGCGTGTCTGTAAGTTCTCATACCGGTCATATCCGTTCGCAGAACGCTGCAGGAGCGAGACGATCGCCGGAGAAGCTCCAGATTGGAGTCATGGCCAGAATTTTCGCCCTCAGAAACAGAAAGAATTTCAAGAACTTCGTGACCCCCTCTGTCAAGGTACGTGTATTCAAAGAGACATCCAGGAGCTCCGTGTATTTCGGCTCTGTTTTGATGAAGGGTTCGACGAAGATACAGAAGGCTCGGAAGATTCAACTTTGATGCGAGCGGGAACCGATGGATGCAACCGACGCCACTGCGATGACACCATTTATCCTCCTCCTCCTCCTCCAGCTCCTTTGTCGCGTAGAAAATCCCGCAGATCAGCAACATTGATCCACTCATTGTCGAACCGGCCAGGGTGAGATTGGATGACGCAGGCGAGAAGATCTGTCATTGTCGACGTCAGTCATCTGAGAGGCGGCACGATGCAGCATGACGCACGTAGTTCCGAAAGTCGATCAGATCCCGGCCCGCGAGGCTGTCGATCCATTGTTGTTCTTCCAGCGAGTGTTTTGATTGCATAGCAGCGGCCATATTGACGCGCTTTCCATGCGCCCGTCGCTTTTGGGGGACGTTCGGGCGTGGTGGGGGACAGGAAAGTCGTTCGGCAAACAATCGGCGACTCGGCGACACGTGTTCTCGGTTAAGTACAGGTTTGAGCCGAGAGCGGCATAAGTGCTGCCGATCAGAATGAGTGTGCCCTCGGGAGTTGCCAGACTTCAACTTGTGCCAGTGAGAGGAAGAATGAATCACTTGATTCTTGTCTAGCACCTTTGCCCGAACCCCTAGATTCTCATGGCCCTGATGTCGGTCGCGCTGAACCAGGTCTTCAAAGAATGTGAATCAAATGGAGGATGTATTGCATCGGCATGGATTGGCTTTCGCCAAATTTACATACCTGTGTGTGGGTCGGTTTTCTGAGATTATTATGTTGCTATGAGCTTTAGCTGGCCAGATATCGACGCTCTAACTTCCCTGCGACGAGTGTTGCTCGGCCGACTAAGTGCTGTGAGACTCTGACCACAGGCAACTTTCGGAGGGGTTGGTAAATAGTAGAAACCATCAAACTAACGTCACAAAAGTTACTAGCAGGGTTGTCAAATAGAATTAAGTATCCCACGTTTGACATCAAAAATTCAGGTAATAACTGTCCATTTGCCAGGAACGTTCAACATGCTTACGACTTCGCTCTTTAACTCGGGTCTTCTTCATTATTTCGGCATGCTTGTGAAATCCATAAAAGGCGCAAACCAAAGTCCATTCCACCAGCAAACTGTCCTTTTACAACCTTCTGACCATGAAGCTATTCATTGCTGCAATTCTCGCTACTTCTAGCACTTTTTTTCCACGAGGTGCTCTGGCTGACTTGACGGTCTCCGACGTTGTCACCAATGTCGGGATTGTGACTTCTGTCTCTGGAAACCTCAACAGCGTTCTCAGCGGGCTCACCATGTCAAGCAGTTCTTCTCAAGTCCGAACCATCGGCCAGGTCAGTACCTCGACTATCTTGCTAACTAACTGTGCTCATTCCATTCATTATACCTGACACCCTCAGAGTGTTGTTACTGACTTGGGAACCATAATCAGCAGTCTCAGCGGTGACGTCACGGCAATGCAGCCCACTCCACCATTCGGCAATACGGATGCGCTGCTCATTGTCCAATCCTTGGATCAGGTCTGTTCTGATCTTACTGATGCCGGGCTTCTTTCGGGCTCATCAATATGTAGTTTGTGGTGATCCACCAGGCGCTCTTGTCCACTGTCATCGGCAAACACGGGATATTTGCTCAATTCGGAGTCACCCAGCCGATTGCGGATGTTCTGAGGAACCTTGAGGCCAGCATCGATGTATGTCTACTCTGGGCTCGTTCATACATAACTTTGCTGATGTTTTACCTTCACAGTCGTTTGCTTTCGCTATGATTGCCATGATTCCGACCCAGACTCCAGCTGTAAATGCAGATAAGGGCTCCTTGGACAGCTCTGTTGGGAACGCTATTTCTCTCTATCAACAGCTCTGCATCCCCAGCGTGCTTTATCCTACCCTTATGCCCATTTGTGTTAGTCTATAAAATGATCTCGACGAGCGAGAGTGAAGATGGATATATACATTCGGTGTTTACGTAGCCCCCAATATGTTTCACGTTTACTGTGCCTTAGTTCAGTAAGAGGATTTGCCAGGTATTTTCTTTCCAATATTCCGATTTTTACACCTCTCCAAGCCGTTTGATCAGGTTTAAAGGAGTAATTTGCTTACACAAGTCTCATCGTAGACGTGTAGGTATTCTCTGCGAGGACGTGCGACTCACCAGTTACCGGTGCCGCTCTAGCTGCAGTCGTTCGTAGTGCTGTCCGAAAATACGATGCGAAATAATATGTATTGAATATATTCACAATGCAGTGAATACAATATGCTCTCAAGACCCACCTGAGAATAAAAATCCGCTGAAATATAATATGATATGATATGCAGGTCAGATCGTATTCATATTTTTGCTTATTCTCGGCACTTCAGCAACACTTGATTCAGCCTGGCGGGAACCGCCGAAAATCTCCAAGCAGCCGACTCGGATCATTGAAACTTTGCAATGGACCTAAAAGAGGACTTCTAAACATTTCTGGCATGGAAAGTTGTCATCAACTTGTGATGAAACTGATTCGCGCGATATCAATGCCTCCCTGACCATACTTTGAAGGTCAGCTATACATTTTTCTATGTATTCCAACAGCCCAATCTGTTCTGGACATTCAAACATGTATTCTGGGACATTTCAGTGAGGTTGGCACTCAATCTCTCGAGCTTTCCTTTGCTGAGAATATATTCAAAATATACTTTAATACGGTCCCAGAATATGAATACGACACTGGTTGAGCATTTCAATTTTTTCACCTTCTTTTTCAGTGAAAAATGTTGTTTATTTTTCAGACATTTTTCACTGAAAAAGAAGGTGAAAATTTAAAAAAAAATTCAGCACTTTCTCGATTCAAGGTGAAAAATTCGAAATAAAATAAGAAAGTGATGAAAATGTTTTGAAAATTTCACCTGCTTTTTCAGTGAAAAATGTGTGAAAAATAAACGACATTTTTCACTGAAAAAGGTGAAAAAATTGAAATGTTCAACCAGTGCAATATGCTACAAATACGATATGCCTCCGGGAGGCGAATACGAATACGATACAGGAAAATCTGTATTTGAACTGGAGTGGTTTTGTCACCTGTATGAGATTCCCGTGCAAAAATATTATGAATACTAAACCCCCACGCACATGAAATACCTTATATCACACCCAACGACTCCCCGTCCTCCTTCCCATCATGACCCGCGCGACCCCCATCATCGCGACACCCACCAGCACGACCGTCCCGCTGAACACCGCCGCGGGCCAGTACGACCCGTTTATCCGTATCAGCGCGCCCTGGATCGGCGACCCCGCGAGCCAGAAGAAGGACGTGCAGAAGAAGGCCATGCCGAGGCGTAGTCTGCGCAGGAGATAGGCCAGTAGTCAGCATTGAAGTGGATGGATGGAGCAAGGTTGATGGAGAGACCGACCCGATGTTCTGTGGGTTGTGGCTGAGACTCGCGACCGAAGCCGGGAGGACGCTGACGTATCCGCCTGCAACAGGTGGCATCAGGCATCGGAATCCGACCGGAAATCAAATCGACTAGTACACACCAGAAGCGAACCCAAAAGCCGCGTTGAACACGAGTATGCCCGCAGTGGTGTGTGCGGAGATCCACACGTAGTCGAGTATGCCCGCCAACGTGCAGGCGCAGATGAGGATGTTCATCGGCCCGACGCGCTGCGCGAGCATGTTCGGGAGGAGCCGGCCGAGGAGGGAGAGCGCGTTGAGGATCGAGAGGCTGCATCGGAAAGGGTGAGTTAGGTTGAGATGAGATGATGGTTTCCTGGCTCGTACGAGTAGAATGCGAGATCCTCAGAGACGCCGTGGTCGATAGCGTATGTGACGCCGTAGCTGACTGGCGCGTACCTGAGTCCAGTAATATTCAGTGATTGTGGCTTGGATAAAGTGATAAAAGAACTGACAGGCCGGTCCCGACCAGACTTGCACCAAGCACGAGGAAGCAATATGCCCGGTCCTCGACTAGTAAGAAATTACTGAGTGAGTCCGAGCGCAGAGCAGAGGACGATTGCGGAATACGCACAGACACTGAAATCAATTATGCGACCGCCCTTGCGTGGTGGGAGTCTCGTGGAACAGCACACAAATCCGCATATTAAGCAGAATAGCACGAGGAACGCGACTGCAATATGCCTGAACTGAAGAAAGAAAAGAAAAAAGGAGAATGCTCACGTGTCCGAACGGCCCACGCAAAGCCCACCTCGGCGAACAGGCGCCGCATGACAATCGGGACGACGGTCCCCCCAACGGACGCGCCGGTCGCAAAGATTCCAAACGCGAGGACCCTGCGCTTTTTGAAGTGGTGTCCGATCGTGGACATGGCTGGGGAGAATAGGAAGCCCATCGCAATCTATGACTTGGGCTAGCTTGATATTCTTCGATAAAGCAGCATGCACGTACCCCGACGCCGAGGCCCTGACTGAGCACGAACTGGTAGAATTCTGGAGTAACAGTTGAACCCGACGAGTCGCGAGAAGTTGAAAATCAAGTACCAGTGGATATCGATGTCATAAATAGACAGAAGACGTAAAATGCCCCGGCGCCTGCGATCATCGCCTTTAGGTACTAGAAGCCCCGGGAAAGGTCGGGAACGATGGGATATGTTTTGAAAAGAACCTACGCCAGCATCGAAAAGCGGTCCACTTACGCACCCCATGAGGAGGACAAGGGAAAGCTGTAAGGAGCCGATCCACGAGATGGTGCTTAGAGGCTCGTTTTGGAGCTGATTGACGCTGTAATGCTCCTCAAAGACGCCGAACTGCAGAAGAGTCTAAGTGTGGAATGTGGGCAAGCTATATTTGGAGTCAGTACACACGCTGGTAACCACACCATCTAGATCAAGCAGATCACATTAGTGTGCTGGATTGGGGAAGGGGCAAAACGATACCGACAGCAGGAGAAATTAATCATAAAGGCCTGTAACACAAGTCAGGTTGGACCGCGTCATCGGAGAATCCGGCACGCACCCCAAACACCGTCCCCCACGCCCGGAGCCCACGGTCGGGGTAGTCTTCTTCCAGTGTGCCCTTCTCAACAGACACCTCGGAGTCGCGCTTGACATCTTCGTCAAGTTCTTCTGATACCATTTTGCTCATAGTGGGGGAAGGACCTAGGAGAAGACATGGCAGTTTTGATCAAGGTGGAAGATCCTTGTTCCGCTAAGCTGACTAATGCGCTGACTGTTGGACATCCCGTTTTCAGATCGGACTCGGAGCTCGCTTCATTCAAGTAGTTAACCAAGACTGAAGAAAACATATGGCTCTGACTAGACCCACAAGTAGCCAGCCTGTTGGAATTATCCCTGGAATATCATGCGAGCAACACGAAGTCCGGATCATGCGAGACCATCCTACATAAGCTGCTTTTTTTTCGCCCTCATTTGTTATTATCTCACCCATCTCCGCATCATCACTCCTGCTCTATAAGTTTCTTAGCTATCTAGATTCAGTTCTTGGCCAACTCCTGCACTTTCGTGCACCTTTTCGCCAATATTTATGTTGAAAGGGAGCAAAAATGCAGCGCTGTCTGATTGTAGCTAGCATACTTACACTAGGGTTGCCAGACAGTGCCAGTGATGCATGTTCGCCCGTTTGCTCCTCATTGAGGACACCTAGGTAGCACTGCAGCACTGTAGTAGAGTGATAATTGCTCCTGCGTCACATGTAACACGCCGTAATCAGTCGCGTGGTAGGGTCAAAACATCCAGACCAACAAATATTGTGAAATTTGTTCTGTTAAACAGAGGCTGATTAATTGGAAAACAGTACAGAATACAAAACAGCGTTGTAAAAGAAATCCATCAGACAAACGCTCGACTCGCTGGCTTCCTCGTCGCAAGGCCGTTGCGAGCACAAGCAACAAGGAAACCAAACGTCCTCGAGACCCCGCTCACGCGGGGTCATGTTCTCGGTTAAACGAGCGAGCGCTGAAGTCATCGAGTGGATTTGAAGGATGCGGCATTTGTAAAAATGCGAGACTCGGTCAGTTTCTATAAAAAGATCCTGATGAGTATGTATCTGAGGTTTTGTTTTCTCCAGGAGACCCTTATATATTTTTTGGCTATGGTCCGTGCGCGGGATAGCCGACACGTGCGTCTTAGAACGATCTGTTCAAAACAATAGTTCAAAACGAAAATTTGAGAGTAGATCGTCATTTATTCATTGCATTCCTTCCCTGATAAGTACACTAAGATTAACAGAAACATAGTAGAAACAGAACAATCCCGTGCATTACAATTCATCCATCCACACCCATACACTCATAAAGCGCGTTCCAGCAGGAAGCGCTTTTCGTCAGCGCGCTCAATGGAACCGCTCGACCTTCGTTCCCTCCTCCCCGCCGAGCACGCCGTCGAGCTGGTACAGCGGCTCGAGGTGCGCGTCGTTCTGCCACAGAATGTAGCGCCGCACGAACCACGGCAGCCACGTGCGCAGCTGGTAGCTCGCGTGCCGCCCCGTGGGCACGGCGAAGATGAAGTCGAGCTCCTCGAGTGTGCGTTGTCTGTTTTTCGTGCGCGTCAGTTGCTTGTTTGATGACTGAGAGAGCGGGTATGAAGAAAGCGCACTTGGTCTCGGGCAGCCAGAAGAAGATCATCACCGTCGCGAGCAGGTTGAGGCCCGCGTAGAAGCAGAATGCTGTACAAAATGGGTTATAAGCGGGGGGGACATGGAGATATATGGGAGACGTAACGCACCGCCAGTAGGCCCGATGCCTGCGAGCATGCTCGGGAACGTCAGACCGAGAATCGTCGAGACGCTGTTGTTCACGAAGATGGACCACGCGACGCCGGTTTCGCGATGCGACAGCGGGAAGCACTCCGCAGCGTACACGTTCGGCACCGGCCCAATTCCTAAAATCACATAAATATCCCATTGTGCATACAATGAGCAAATCGCGCACCAGGCGAGTAGAACGCCGTGAACAGGAAGATGAACGTCGCGATGAGCGGGAGACGCGCGCTGTTCTCGATGGGGAGCTGGAAGCACCCCGCGACGACGAACAGGCACCACGCCATGTTCGGGAACGTGAACAGCAGCAGGTTGCGTCGCCCGAAGGTATCGATCGTCCAGATAGCGGGGAACTACGGGCACATGAGCTTAGCACCGTACAGAGAGAGAGAGAGAGAGAGAGAGAGAGAGAGAGAGAGAGAGAGAGAGAGTAACGAACAGCAAACGTGAAGTTCACCGCGCCGAACCCGAGCGAGATCAGCAGCGCGGACTTGGTCGAATACCCCGCCTCCGAGAAGATCGTTGCGGAGTAGAATGCTGTTGAAACCTCAGTTACACGTTAAAACGAAATCGCGTGAAAGGACGCACCCATGATATTGATGCCCGAGAACTGCTGCGCGAGCATGACCACCCACGCGCCGAGCGTCGCGCGCTGCAGACGGGGCACGACGAACAGGTCCCGAATACGCCCGAAGAACGTCGACCCGCCAAACGCGCGCTCCTCCTCCACCAGCTGCGTGTACGCGTAGTACTACCACAACCACAATTCAACCATCAGTTCGACGTTCGTGTTACGTGAAGGGAGGAAAGGGGAGACGCACCAGGTCCCGTGCCGCCTGGAGCTCGCTGTTCCGGAGGCGGCAGAACGAGCGGAACGACTCGGCGAAGCGCTTTTTCTTGAGCAGCCAGCGCGGAGACTCGGGGCAGAACCACACCATCAAGAGGAGCGGCACAGCGGGCGCGAACGCCGCGGCGAGCTGGAAGCGCCACGCGTGCCGCCCGATGCGGTAGAAGATGAGGTTCGAGCAGAAGCCGATGAAGATGCCAAACGCGACCCAGAGCTGCGGCGCGGTGAGTTTGATTTGAAATGGTGTGGAGAGGAGGGAGGAGGGGGGAGGGAGGAGGGAGGAGACACACCTGGAAGGACATGACGAGCCCGCCGCGGATGCTCGCGGGGACGGTCTCGGAGCTGAAGATGGGTATTGTCGTGATTTTGATACCAATACCTGCGCAATTGCCCAAATTAATCCGGGGAGAGAGTATGAGGATACAGCAAGACGCACCGACACCCAGAAGCATACGACAGATGAGCAGCTCCCACCAGTTGCGCGTGAATGCTTGGCCCAGGACGGGGAAGACACAGCTGATTTTCACTAATAAGCATTTGGTGCGGGAGAGGAATATGGATAGACTGACAAGAGGCCGGTGATGAAGATCGTGCCTCGGCGTCCGAACCGGTTGTTCATCGGGTCGCTCAGCCATGCGCTCATGAGACCCAGAATCGTCGGTCTGAACGCACGTAAGTAAAGGCACTTGGTTCAGGAGGGAATGTGCGCACGCAGAGTTGACACAGCCAACGAGCCATGTGTTCTGCACAATACCGAACTCAACCGGGAAGGAGAGATTCGCGCCGTTGGCGCCCGTGTTATCCCATCCCTGAATTGCGGACCCCAGCGACGTGATGAAAATCGTGTAGTACAGCGCCATGGGCAGACGCCATTTGTCTGCGCAGAAAGCCGACGACAGTCAGACAGACGACGAGCAGCGAGAGAGTGCGACGTACGCGTGATTTCGCGCGTGAGGTGAAACCTGTCCTGCTCGTCGAGTTCCTCAATCGCGTCGAAGTCGGCGGGGCTCTGTGCGACGAGGGCGGCCTTTTGGAATAGCGGCACGCGATCGGAGAAGCCGTTCTTGATGCAGAAGTCGGATACCTGGGCGAGGAGCGTCTCTTTCGGGATGCCCTTCAGCGGATTCTTGATCCTGCAACTGGGTCAATAAATGAACAAGAAAAATAAACGGCAACGCACTTGGCATTGACGTTGTTGGAGAGATCGACTGGCGCATCCGTGTAGTGCTCCTGGTGCTCGACGTCGGAGTCAGCCTGCTTCTCGTTCTTGTAGGAGGACATGGCCGATGGGGGTTCGGGGCGGCCGTGGGCGCTTTTTAAAGACATGGGGAGGGTGGGGAGGACACATACAGGGCGCGGCGTGGAGCCCCTGATGATGATAGGCTTCATGGGGACTACCCCATATCGAACGAAATTTCAAAATCAAGGGATGAGGACAACCGATCACGCGCCGTTGGCGTTGGTTATGCTTGGCTGCGACGACTGCAGTCCCATGACAGCTCATGACGCGGAACCACATATTTGCCCTGTGTGCAGCGCCGGAATAGCGAAGAGCCTGAGGCCACGGCCCTGCGTGCCCAAGTAGCCTGCACAGTGGCGACCCTGCGCAGGAGGGCTTTCAACCAATGAATCAAAATGTCAACACCATTAGGATATTATCGCCCTCCGGGCAGACCTGGTTCCTTTGGTGGCTATTTTAATGTTATGTTATCAGCAAACAACAATACTTGTTTGCCTCCGTTGGAATTCTTCATGTATTCTGCAGCATCTGTCATTTTGATGTTGTTGCACGTTCGACCCTGCTAACTGTTGTTTTATTTTTAATTTTGCAACCCATCATTCGGTGGTTATTTTAATGCTGAGGTCATTCTGTTTTTACCGCCCGAACCCATCAGGTGACTCGAAGGAACCACCACTTTTTATCCTAGCTCAGTAAGGCTTTCTACCGCCACACTGCATTTTTTGCATCCCTGCATAGTGCCACCATGTATCTGTCAATTGTATTGAAATTCAGCTGAAATATGTCTTCACATACTAACTACTTGCCTCAATCTAATCACACAACTATGAATCATGTCCTATATGTATCCTGAGCATGGATCTTTCAAATTCTCAATCGACACGCCCGCCAGAGCGAAGCGGAGGCATATCTTGTTCTACACTGGTTGAGCATTTCAATTTTTTCACCTTCTTTTTCAGTGAAAAATGTTGTTTATTTTTCAGACATTTTTCACTGAAAAGAAGGTGAAAATTTTAAACCATTTTCAGCACTTTCTCGATTCAAGGTGAAAAATTCGAAATAAAATGAGAAGGTGATGAAAATGTTTTGAAATTTTCACCTGCTTTTTCAGTGAAAAATGTGTGAAAAATAAACGACATTTTTCACTGAAAAAGAAGGTGAAAAAATTGAAATGTTCAACCAGTGCTATGTGACGGCTTATAGGAACCAAGAACTAATAGATTTTTGGACTAAGCTGACATGCCGACATCATTGGCACCCCTCAGATATTCCGCTGAGATATTCTATGCTTATGGACTGTCAACCAATAAAGCCAATTAAATGGTAGGGATATATATATATTAGAGCTTATTGGCAAGTGATGAAAATTATTTCAGCGATGAAAAATGGTCGGAGACTTGAGCAAACATTTTCTCCACAAGGACTCCACAGTCTGCTGGGATGCCTCCGGCCCTGTTTCCGAAAGCCCACAGCTTGCTCTATACAAGGCAAGGACATTATCACTATGCACTGAGTAGCACCGCAGAAAAAAACTGTGTTCGCAGGTGCTGTATTTGACAAGAACCCTGTGCTGAACGGGTCGTACTTGCGCAATAAACTGTAGAGTAAAGACTGCAATAATCAAAACAGAGCAAGAACTAATAAAGATAAATCCATTTTTCATCACTTGCCAATAAGCTCTATTCCCCTTGATTTTTGGGGGTTTTTTTGGGCCTTCTACCGTGGACATTGACGGCTGCGGCGGGCACTTTGATGGGGGTGATGGCAGTATGATGACGGGGACGGGAACATCCGATGATGCCAACGGAGATGTTTTGATGGGGTGATGGCGGCGTAATGGTAGGCACGGGAACATCTGATGATGCTGGAGGAGCGAGGAAGCCCTCATCGAGGCATTTGCGAACATCGTGCGCATCAGCCATGAGGATGACGCCGCCGCCGCCACCTAGTTATAGTGTACGACATCGGTGGGCACTTTGATGGGGTGATGGCGGCGGAACATCCGATGATGCCAACGGAGATGATGCTTTGATGGGGTGATGGCGGTGTGATGGAAGGCACGGGAACATCCGATGATGCTGGAGGAGGAATGGGCAAGGAAGCCGAGGTGTTTGCGAACATCGACAGTGGCGGCGGGCGCTTTGATGGGGCGCGATGGCAGGCACGGGAACATCCGATGATGCTGGCGGAGATGCGGCGGAGATACGGCGGAGGTATAGCCCTTGAGACCGAACATATCGGGGAAACTCCGGTTTGATCCGAATGCTGGCCAATCAGAGCGTGGGACGAAATCCATATTTTGAAAATTCAGACAGACAGACAATTAGCTGTCTCAGACCTGGTTACCTATGGAACCAGGAATTAGCGTCTTGTCAGTGTCCTCTGCCCATACTACTAGCCTCTTTAATTTGTTTGTGCACACTTCCGATTGCATGCTATTCCAGTTACTAGCGCAGGCCTTTCTACTTCTGTCTCCCTGTCTCGCTCAAAGTTCCCAGATCGCCATCTGTGCTCGCCATGCCTCGTCTGAGCACAGGTCATCTGAGCATAGTTCGGTAACTCTCGTGCAAGAGGGGAGCACACTTGACGACTACGGGAGTTGCATGTGACTGCGTGACACATGGCGGCTCTGCAGTGTCTGTGCTAGGGCTGCTCACCGTCCCGTAAATGGGGATGGCCATCAATTCCAAGATCTGAGATGGCGACGGCCCATCTGTTGGGCGGCCATCTGTTTTGTTTTGGGGACCTGCAGATGGTACAGGACGGCAAAAAAATGGCCGTCAGCCGCTAATTTACAGGACAGCGGTGAAATGTGCAAGACTGTACAATGGGGGTAGAATATCTGGGTATTGCAACCTTTGGAATGTTGGGTTGATTATAATGCACACAAAGGATATTAACAGCATGGTTGAGGAGGGTGATATCAAGCTCAGAGGGACTCTAATGTTTCGAACAGTTTGTTCTGATTGCAGAAAGAACAAGGGCCACGGAGAAGAGAGCACGCAGTAGTCTGAGATCGATGCTCCCTCATGATCTGAAAAGTGGATAAGCATAAGAATAATTGTGATAGCATGTTGTGCACTTCTTTAAGAGACTTGTTTGATTCCAATTGAGGCCAAGTAGTGGCCCAGACTTCCTGATCTGCTGCAAGAGCTTCTCGTTCTTGACGAGCTTTTTCCTTCCGAAAATGCTGCCGGGGAAGAAGGACCATATTTCTGGAGGGCAGAGGCGGAATAGGACCTTGATTTATGTCAAATTGTCCAGCTGATTGAGCATCAGCGGTGCAAACAAAAGACGACCACATGCAAGAATGCTCTCGCAATTCAGATCTCAGAAGAGCTCTGGCTTTGCGCCGTATATTGTGTTCACACGCAACAGTATTAAGTGCAGAGGAGGAGACCATAGATGGATGGATGAGAATGCTGTCCAACATAAAGCATAGAATCCTTTTTTTTTTTTTTGCTCATCCGACAAATAATGAGCGAATTGTGTAGGCCAATTATCTATCAAAAGCGGGTAGAATAAGAGGGGGAAAACAGGAGGAGGAGATTAGAACCTTCATTAGAGGGGATGGGTGCATCTGAACCCAAGTTACCATTGGCAGCCTGAGGACTCAGGCTCGGAGTTCCATCATCAAGTTTCCGATGTTTTATTGCTGCAATGCTGGAACCAGTAACCGGACACTTGCGAGAAGAAGATGCTGAAGTAGATGGAGCCATTAAAGCAACAGCCGAGAGGGAAGTGAAAAGTGCAGTGGGAGCCTCTCAGAAGTTTCGCAGATATCTACGCTTCAGATTGGATGACATAAGATGGGACGATTATATAAGCCGATTGCGACATTTTCGGGGCTCGGGTTCTGTTTGTGGGTCTCAAGCTGGGGTACGCATTCATTCTGCGAAATACCCCAACTCAGGATAATACAGCTACACCTTTCCCTCAAGAACCCTTCGCGTACTCCTGCAACCGTGCCCACTCCAACAGCACCGCAGAGAAATAGCAATCGTTCTGGTCGTCATTCACGCGTGCAGCCATATGCAGCCCACGCAGCTGGATTCTGCGGGCCTCCGCCGGGTGCGCATTCGCCCAGCGCACTTTCTCCACGAGGTCGGACAGGTCTGCGCGGACGGGGATGTAGTGCTCGTACGGGCGCAGCCAATCGTTGAAGTACTCTTCGAACACGGTTGCCTGCCAAAGTCTCAGCGGGCATCCACGGGAGGATTCATGGGTAGGTAGATACGTACCTTGAAGACCAGCGATCCCGAGCGCAGCAGGCCGAGATACCGCCCGGAGAACGTCGTCCCGTCGACGTCGACCACATACTTGAACCCATACATGTCCTCGCGCGGCTCGCTCGCGCCCGTGATGTTGTACTCCGCCAGCACCGCCGCACGGTCGCACCCCCGGCCTGCCTCGCACAACGTCTCCGCGAACCGCGTGATCTTGACGTCCAGGATGTCCGGGTGGACGCGCCCTAAGTCGGCCAGCCGGAAGCGCGTGAAGTTGTGGTAGTTGGAGCCGTTGATCATCCCGCCGGTGGACATGCCGCGCCAGTCTGTACTTGCCGAGATCAGTTGCACTGAGCGCGAAGTGGGGAGAAGGTATGGAACTGACAGATTTGGGGCTTCTTTTGGTCCCAGGTGACATTGTCCGGGTACGCGAACTTGCTCGACCACCAGGACTGGTCGTAGTAGTACTGCACAGTGCCTCAGCCTCTAATGAGAGCCCAAATGAAGAAAATATCCGACCTCTGTCGGAAACAAAATATCGGAGAAACACGGCGAAATCTTCGCCATACTCAAGACGGGATACAAATCCATTGTGAATCCTAAGTTGGCGCTCGCGAACAGAACTAAATATTCAGACCATCGTCAGAACGAGGTACTCCTTAGAACGAGATAGGCACTCACACGCACTGTCCCCATTGGCGCTCTCCTTGAATCCGTTCGGGTCCTTGGCGACGATGCACCCGCTCCGCTGCTGGAAGAACTCCGCCGTGGAAGGCGGACCGTTTTTGAACGGAGTCGGGTCGCTGAAGTTCAGCCCATCCTTCTTCGCAGCGTCCGAGGTGCGGGAATTGAAAGCGACGCGGGGCTCGTCGTGGCCGTTGATGATGAACGTCATGTCGGGCAGTAAGTGGGAAAACTACATGAAGAGTCAGATCGGGTAGCGCCTAGTGAACAGGGACAAAGGCTGTACCCTCGAAAAGGTAATGGGCCAGTTCGCCGCATACGCCGCTCCCGAATTCTCCACGATATGCGCCTGCCCGTCCTTGACCTCGACAACCGCGATGTCTGCGGGGTCGGCACGAAGCTAAAGGCGCTGAGTACAAGAATACACGGGCGCGAGCCGACACACCGCACCTTCTCCGACGCACGCTCAACCATCCGCTGGAAATACGCCGGATCCTCTTTCGCAAGCTGGTAGAACGGCTCAAAGTCGCGGTGGATCTGGTCGTACTCGTCGATCAGGCAGCCCCGCTCGCGCGCAAACTCGTACCACCAGCTGTAATTACGCGGCGGCGCGCGCCCGGTGCGCAGGGCGTACCGCGCCTCCGCCTGCGCGAGCGTCTTGGACTGCCGCGCATACAACATGTCGACGTCGGCGGTCTCGGCGGACGGGGGCGATGGCGGGGTGTCCATATTGACGGCAGCTGACGGTGTGTTATGCGCGGGAAGAATGTCACCGATTTCAATGGTCGGTGAGGGGCTGCTTAATACTGGTCGTCGGAGTGGAATGGATGCGCCAACAGGAGTGAGGACGATTACGCCTGCTACGACGCCGAAGATGCCTGATACAGCCACTAATGGGATCCAGTAGCGTCGCGAGAGTCGTTTCCTTCTCGAACGCGTGGATGGGTGGCGAGATGCAGGATCAGGACGGTCAAAGCGCTCCTTTTCCAGGTCATCTGTTCGCGAAGTGAGAAGTGGGGCAACTGAGCCTTCACCACTATATGGCAGGTTGGTGGTGGTCCGAAAGAACTTGAGAGGATTCATGGTGATCAGAAGGAGTGGGGGAGGCAGACCGAGAGAGGCAGCAGGATCCGACAGCCACATGTCTCAGGCGGAAACTTTGCTTCCGCGGAGATGATCGGTAGGTGCCCGAAGTATATATTTTGAGGTAGCATGTTGGTCTGAATACATTCCAATGTTTGTCTGCCAACTTTTTGAACGGAGCTGGAACTTGCGGCGAATCGATGACCAGAGCAAAAAAACATGTACGACAAATCTAACCCCTGCGGTAAATTATTCAAAACTAATGGGAGCCTTGGGAAGTGCTTACTTTGAACCGAATTCCTTCAAAACAGGCCATGGAGTGCAACTCGAAGGAAGAATGGTCTGCCAGGGCCGTGACGCCGTCGACACTGCAGTGATTGCGGCTTCAAGAGCTCCACTCGAAGTTAATACAGCTCATTCTAGAAGCTCAGCCAAGGGCAGCGGAGAGAAGTTAAATCAGCTTTTACATGGGTCAGTTTCGCGAGAGGTTAATTCCAGGGTTGGTTTGGGGTTGGTCGACGTCGAGGAGTAAACTTGAAGGCCAATTGAATTACGTAATCGTCTGATCGGGGTCCTCCAGCCGATCCCAGTTTCAAATTTGTCGCTGAACCACCGTGAAAATCCGTCAGCGACGGTGGCGTTGTTCCGCTTGCACCGAGGCATCGCTGGAAATCCATGATTCTCCTGCCCAACTTCCATCCTCCTCGACAATGATGCTAGACCCGCTCGCTGGGCCCAAGATTGCCGTCATGCAACTTGCGCGGGCCGCCCTCCAGTCATTTGACGCGTTTTATTTTAACCACATACTGGTTTATCCGTTGCGAACCATAAGATGTCCAGAATGCAACCGGAATGTCTTCTTCTTTTGATCACCAAGATCACCCGACACTGGACGAAGATCCTAGAAATACCTCGCGGTGCGCTCATCTCGATACTGTACCTCCTCCTCCCAGTACCTCGCCATGCGACGACACTCGATATTTCCAGTATTGTTCTTATTCGGAGTCTCTTATGCTGAATCTACCGGAAACTTTCCCATTCTGGTGAACTCGACCTCAACGTTAACACTTGCCGTCCAGCCTGCCTGCGGTTCCTTGGACTCTGTCAACTTCACCGAGCTGAACACTGGCATAAAACTGAATGCGATCAAGTACGCGAGCTCTGCACGCACCATCATCTCTGTCTTACGCCGCTCAGGACCATCGTGGCATTCGGGGATTCATGGACGTCAACAGGCGGTAGATGATTTATTATTAAATATCTCTGATCATTCCTACCATAACTGATATTTACTTCAGCGAATGGAAGTGTACCCCTCCCATCAATAATGCACCCACCCCTTCCTTCCGCCGGCTCTCGCACCTCTGAGAACCGACGCGCAAGCAACGGCTTTCTGTGGGTCGAAGATCTCGCGAACAACCTGAATGCGAAGCTCCTTGACGTACGTTCATAGTGTGATAACCTTGTCAATTTTTATAATGCACTTACGTAGTATGCATGGGGCGGCGCGATAATCGACAACTTCGCGTACAACACGACGAGCCCGAACAACCCTACCGGCGTCCCGCGGTCCGACTTCGTGTCCCAAGCTGCATTGTTCTACCTGCAAGGCAAATACCTCGACCCGCTCGTACCCAGTCAGACACTCTACACGACTGCTTTTGGGATCAAGTAATGTGTTCCCCTCGATCCGTACATGTACCTTCTGACAAGCTCCCAGTGATAACGGCCAGTTCGGCATCGGTGCGCATCGTAGTTCGTCGTAGATTTTCGGCGTTTGACTCGCGGGATCTACAGCGGGAGGAAACTGGAGCATTGCCACAGAGACCTACGTATGTGCGATCCAACTCTATTTTGTCGGCCGATGGATTGAAGGCGTCCCTGTCTGATAGATTACAAAATTGGGTGAACTGCAAGCTCTCGGCGCCCGAAATATCCTCGTGCACGGCGTCAGTGACAGCCTCTCTCTGGGATCACTTACCAACCGATTTCGCAGATGTACACCTCGCACCCGCAAACGGATCTCCTCCAGTCACAGGTCTTCGCCTACCTCAAGCAGTCGCACGTCGTCAACGGCACCAACTTCGCATTCGTCAACCTCGCGCGGCTGTTCACCGCCATCGCGGACGGCCCAGCGAGCTTCGGGTATACGGGAAACGCGACGTGTCTGGTGAGCGCAAACACCATCGTTGGGGGATGCGACGATCCAGACCACAGCGTCTTTTACATCCGTACGTCCGGCAGAGGGCATTTACTTCGCTCTGGTGCTCATGGATGTCGTATGTAGCGGGGCACCCGTCGTTGATGACGCACGGGCTGATGAATCAGTATACGGCAGAGGTGGTGAATAATTGCGTAGTGTGATTATATACTACCTGAGGTGTGGATGCTGTAGGTGGTCGTGGGGCACGAGTATGTATAAGAGAATAGGTTGAGACTCTACCGATTGCGCTATCTGAGATGTGGATGAGGATCTAACTCTGAGTCTGTAAACGACGAGAAAAAGTGCAGAAACTGTTACAGGGCATGAGTGACATTGAATATCAATCTGGACAGACTCACAGTTGATGGGCGTCCCCCAGCGCAACAAAGCGTAAAGTGCGTGTTTAGCTCGTCAATTCATGATTTAGTGTCTAGCGCCTGGAAAGAGGGATCAGTCCAAACTCGAACGACACCGCGGCGAACTCACGTGGATACGACTCTCTAGCCCCACAATCTTCCGCTCAAGCTCCGAGAGCCGCTGCAGCTTCACGTCGTGGTACCGCCCCAGCATGAGCGCCTGGTCGCCTTTGAGCACATGGAATTGCTTCTCCAGCTGGTAGTGCCACGGATACAGCACAGTCGTTTGGAAGGCGAGAGCCGAGGTGGCGACCACGAAGTTGATGTAGGGAAGAACCTGGCGAAGCCTGGGGCCGAAGACCATGTCGTGGATGAAAACAGCAGTCTGGCCAGTGCGACGGTCTGTCGAAATCTAGACCACGTCGTTATCAGATAATGATTAGATCTCTGGCGTGGTCACATTACACCGTGCCTAGCGTACACCGTCTTGGCTTGAGACTGAACTTCCCAGCGATACGGTTGGTTATCAGGAATCAATATCAATTTACTTACTACATAGTTGGGATTATGAACAAAGCCTGAGGTTTCTTCAACGAGCATGAGATTCTGGAACTGACGCTGTCGATGCAAGTCCGACCTGAGCGTGTCGTCTTTTCTAGATTCCTTTACTACTCTTCGCCGCCGAAGTTTTCCGCTTCTCCAAACCTCGAATGAAAGACAGCGGGAGGATACCGTTGCGCGCTTGCCCACCCTTGTTCATGCGTTTCACTTCACTCGCGTCCAACTCCCGAATATCCACGCGCCCAGACCGCGTCTGTACACGCCAGACTTTGAGGGCGCCGTCTGTCGCTACTCCATCGGCACAATGTTTCCGAAGAGAATGCAGAACCCTTGCGCCCCAGTCAAATTTGCTTTGAGCGTATGCCATATCCTGCACTGGACGGCTGTCGAAGCTCCGGAGGACGCCAGTTGAATCAGGGAAACCGACAAAAATCTCTGGAGTACCAACCAAATGAGACTGAACGTTCCATTTCTTGATGTTGGCCTTGTAATATCGGCTGCAGAAAACGTCAATGCTATACCTCAGCTGAGATACACATAACTAACGCAGGTCCCGAATTCTCGGTTTTTCTTGTCTTGAGCTCAACATAGTTTTGGGGCCCAGGATTTTCGGCATATGCATCTGATTGGTCGTTTAGCCGCAGCATGAATCGAGGTTGTAACTTTCTACACCTTTCACGCAATCAACCTCGCCCACAAGCAAAAGGCTCAGAGTACCGAAGGAACGGGTGATAACCGCATTCCACAAGGTGTGGAGATCAACATCTTGGAAATCCCCCTCACCTCCGGGAGTTGCGGTCGAGCACAGGGACTCAAATTTGTGCCTAGGACGAATCGTCACCCAAAATCGAAGTTAGACACTGGAGCAAAATGTACCCCATGTATGTGCCTTCGCTGTTTTTACTGATCAGTAGAATTTAAACTACATATCGGGATCAAGTGGAAAGCAATCTTACTCGAATTGTGAACGAAGATTCTCTTCTTCGAGGTACAGAACCCCCTTGTAGTACGAAGCGTTCAGATATATCTTCTCGCCCAATATAATCCTAACGGGCATATTTCAATCAATGATCAAGATGGCAAGAGGCGAGATAAACAGCATACTTTGTCATGATGCCTCGCCAGGTCACGACCTCTGCCTTCAGCAGCTCGTCCGCATTCTGCGATTGTAGAATCGTCGAAAATACATTGTCAAGACGCCTTGCACGTTTGAAACAACGATCTTGGACTGGAAGCTTCATGAACTTTTCCAAACCATCACGTAGACTAGCGTTCTCGGGAGGATGGACGAAGTAACGCAGTGCTGCGATGCTATCGACTTCTAAGCGCTCAGCACAAATCGAGAAGCAAGCTGATTGTTTCGCTGGCCCCAATATTGCGGGGAGAGGGCATAGAGGAGGCTGAGATGACTCGATCAGACAAGTGGTGGGCTTGGAAGACTCAATCAGACGCCGAGTGGAGGGTTTGTAAGACGGCGACATGTTGGTCGGAGAAAATGAGTCCAGCCATCGATAACGTCAAAGGAGCCTTAATATATGTTCTCTTCTATGGGCGCCTAACCATAATAGCATGATTAATACACGCGTTCGCCAGGTTCAGGTTCAATTCGGAAGTAAGAGACTAAAAGACGGACCTGATATATCAGAAACTCCAAGATTGCCAACCGCCAATGCCAATATTAGCAGACGCACAATTTGCAATCCTTTCGTCTTCTTTCACTGTAGGGCTAAGCGGCGGGCGGCTGACCCATAAATTTCATGTCCCACGGATCCACGGTGACGCAGTCGGACAGTCCCAAGGCCCCGGGCGAAGGCTCTTCGAGACCGATCGGCCGGGAGCCAGGATCTCGGGATCATATGAACAATAGCAAATTTGAGCGTCCTCGACAAGGAAATTCTTTGACTATGCGATTGGGGCTGCTGGCTGCGTGTTGAGTCTATAACTAATAGTATATGCCCGGAGTTTGTGCCTGTCTGGAGTTATAAACTCGTCGGTGGAAGTTCTCTGGCGGCCACCAGTGGACACCACTGTTCCGTGGCGGTCGTTAGCGGATATCAATGGACGTTGTGGGCATGAGGCGGCAAGATAAGATAGTGGTTTGCGGCGATCTCCATCAGCACGTGTTGGGCCGTGATATCCACCGACCTCCAACATTGTTCACATTCCGCTCGATAATGCTGACACACCAGATAAAGCAAAATATTGACCTAGGTGAATATGTAAGCTTAGAGTAGATAATTCAGTAGAAGAATTAAATTTTGTAGATAGTTGATGAATTGATTTGGTGCGAAACCGCTATGGAAGTAGCCGCAATCAGCGGCTCTTTCGAAAACGGAGAGTTGTTCACTCTCAGTGAGTTGTGAAAGGACTCCTGAAAGTGTGTCTTTCAGCAGCCATTTCCATAAAGAAGAAAGACTTCATTTTCATGCAGTCAAAAGGTGCATCGGAGTGTCTTTGTTTCCTTTTTTTAGGAGATATTTCCATATAAGGCGGTTCTTTGAGACTGTCCTTGAGCACAGAAAGATGTTTCGAGAGACAGGTGGAGAGGCTTGGTGTGTGCGGCAAAAATTCTCCCAAAATAATGATAACAACCAAGGGACATATGGGTAAATTATGGGTTTTGGACCCCCAAAAAGGTATGGGTTATGGAGTACTAGAGAGTTATGGGATTTAATTGGTAACCACCTTGGTTACACCAAAAACCTATGGGGTATCACAGAGTATGGGTTATGACAGGTATGGGTTAGGACAGAGGCGACTGTAATACCATAGATGAATCGGTCGGAGAATACATAATTGGGGCCCCAAAGAGTCAGGAGAGAGAGAGGCAGGACATAAACTGATCGCCGTATGGATTGAGAAGGTAGTGGACATTCGACTTTCAACACTGCTTGTTCTTGGCCAAAAGCTGTGAAGAGCTGGCAACACCAGGGAAAAGAGACAGAAGTAAATAAAAACAGGACAGCAGCTCATAACCTTTTTCTCTCTGTTAGGCATGGCGTCTTCTCTCCTGGGGTGAGTGATTGGACAAGGGTTGCATGGATACTGTGGTTGTCACCTGTACCTGGGCATGGGACAGCCTCTGCTACTACTACTGAATGAAAGTGTATTAATGACCGCTGTTAGCCAATATCACGATCTGTTATATCCTAGCATAAGCACCCGATGATTTGTCAGTGTGCCTGATGGGGAACCACTGGATTAGAGATGGGAAAGTTCGGTTCAGTTCAGGTTCGGGGTGCTTTTCCCCGAACGCTGAACCTGAGCTTCGGTTCGGTTCAGCAATTTCTCTGAACTTGAACCTGAACACCAGGTTCAGGTTCGTTTCAGCGTTTGGACCCGAACTGAACCCTAAAAAATCTCTCCATTGTAAGCCACCGATTTCTGACTCTCAAAATGTGCAACTTACCATCATAAACCGATCAAAATCATTGCCTGCATAAAATCTCATTGAATAGGAGTGTACAAGATTTCTTTCATGTTGGTTGACATTTGTGACATCTGTGACTGACTGTAACTCACCCTTGTTTGGCGCAGGAATATATATATTCTCTCCCAACTGCAGCCACAAGTGTCAGAAGCCTGAACAGTTTATGCCCTGACTATAACCAGCCCCAAAATTCAATGGAACACTCTTAAAAATGGGGCATTGGGTACACCTGGTGTTCGGGGTTCGCATGCGTTCGGGAAAAATGTATTCGGCCTAAACCCAGAACCGGAACCTCAGGTTCAGTTCAACGAATCACTGAACCTTGAACCTGAACCTGGTGTTCAGTTCAGTTCAGTTCAGGTTGAAGTAGGGTGTTTGGCCTTGCTTGGTGCAAGCATCCAGCATTTCGGCGCCGATTCGGGCAGTAGACAGATCAGATCTTCTTCACTTTCGCACACCGGGACGGATTCTCTCGTGAGAGCATCGGGTGGCTAGCCCAAGGTTCGAACCGAAAGGTCGAACTGGACCTTCCCATCACTACACTGGATGGGATCCAAGATTAAAGTCATGAACAAAAACGCTGCAGCTATAGCTTTACTGCATGACTGGCCACTCAATCCAAGAATATTTGGGCCGCACAGGTCCTTACCTTACTTTTGTGAGTCAATTATCCTCCATTCTCACAAGAGTGGTCTGTTCTGGTCCCAATCTCCTTTCAACAACGTAGAATAAAAACCAGAAAGAAAAGTTGAGTTCAGTTCCTTTGTTCAAGTTTCTGTCTCTTCATAATTTTCTTTCACTATTGTCGATTGAGAGGCAGACCATTTTACAAGGGATGGTGACGATGCAAAGAATTGTTCGCGCTGACGAATTTTTGAAACTCAGCGCTAAGCTTTGCACTCAAGCGCTCAACCCTTTTGTTACGGGCGGCCATATTTCACATGAAATCTGCTTGGAAACATGCCTCAGAATCATGTGCACCACGCGAGCACCACTTCCCCGCTCCCTGCAGCTGTGGTGTGTTATTCCTTTTTCATTCTACTTCAGCTCCTCGATCCAACTTGTCGGTACTCGGGTCTTGTCATTCGGGCTGGTGAGCCTGGTGGACCTGGTTCCTAAGCCTCACTATCTTCCGCTGTCCATATCCCGGATTGCAACGTATGCAGACAGCACGCGATTGCATGCCAATTGTTACGATTAGATAAGATCTATCGTTCCAACGCGTATCTAAGCGCCCGAGATCTAAGCACTGGATGACAAAGAGGCTATGACTAAGACCGGCCCGGCCTGAAGGATGACGACGGGATGACGTCATGATGATGTCAGAGATGACGACAGGACATGAGGATGAAGCAAGGACACTGAGAACATGCGGTTAAGGGTAGTTGTAGTATATATAGATTAGTTCACACGGTTCCCTAGACAGTATAAGTAGAGTAGCTATTACGCTGTTGTAGTTAACCTTTTATTCCATCATCTTTCGAGATCTACCACGAGCACCACCCAATCCCTCTCATCTTACCGAGAGTGGACGCTTAAGGTCTTGACTGTGACATAATAAAAGGTTACCCCTCATACCTGTTAGAATCAGGCAAGCACAGTGGTCTGAGTCAACAGTGAGAAACTCGAATTGAAGAGAGAGACAAGACAACTAACCTGAGTCAACAGTGAGAAACTGGGGACTCAGGCTCTACACTAGGCTACTTATATACACAATGGCATAGCAACAATCAGACACCATGGAAACCATCAGGTCCATCAGGATACTGATGGATACTACAATCAGACACCATGGAAACCATCAGATCCATCAGGATACTGGTGTTTCACATGTCTAAACTAAGTGTCCATGAAACATAACAACACAAATGAGAATGCTGGAAGTCCCACACTTCAACACTCCCCCTGAATGAGAGCAGTCTCATTGTCTCCCCCTTAATCCCATCATGTCTCGAAGTCGTTCCATCGCTGGCTTGGGCAGTGCTTTGGTCATGATATCTGCAAGTTGATCCTCAGTCGGAACATACTTTACATCAATCACACCAGCTTCAACCTGTCCACGAAGCCAATGGTGCGCAAGGTCAAGGTGACGCATGCGACCATGGTGCTCTGGATTCCGAGCAACAACAATGGCAGACTGATTGTCCATGAGAAGAGACGATGCACTGGTCAAACCATACTCTAGCTCTTGAAGTAAATGTCGCATCCATACAATCTCCTTGCCAGCATCAACTCCTGCAACGTACTCTGCCTCTGTAGTGGAAAGAGACACAGTTGTCTGCAGTTTGCTTCTCCAGCTCACTGGTCCACCAGCCATCATCACAATGAAACCACTGGTGCTTTTCATGGTGTCTTTATCACCACCATGATCAGCATCAGTGTATGTGAAGAACAACTCGTCAGGGTCGACGTAGGTGGTAAACTTGTAAAGAGAAGGAGATTTAGAGTATGTGATGCGGTAGTCAAGAGTGCCTTTGATGTAGCAGAACAAATGCTTCAGGGCCGTGTAATGGGCTTCGCCAGGATTGCTGTTGAAGCGTGCAAGAACACCCACTGCATAGGAGATATCTGGACGAGTTTGGATAGCCAAGTACATCAGAGAGCCCACAGCACTGATATAAGTGCCTTTGAGGTGTTTGGACTCGTCTTCAGACTTGGCACCCATCTCCTTGGTCAGGCTAAGACCAGGCAGCATAGGGGTGGAAACAGGCTTGCAATCAGACATTCCATACTGCTCAAGCATGTTCACAGCATATTGGCGCTGTGAAATGGCAATGTCTCCAGTCTTGGAGTTGCGCTCAACCTTGATCCCCAGAAGCCACTCTGTAGGACCAAGATCCTTGACTCTGAATGCAGAGCCAAGTTCAGCAATAACTCGGTTGATATCAGCATCATGCTTGGACGCAATGACACCGTCATCAACATAGATGGGAAGGATGATGCGAACAGCTCCATCTGAATAGATAAAGCATGAACGATCAGACTGGAGACACTTGAAGCCCATTTGTTGGAGCTTCTCTCGCAGCTTCTTGTGCCATTGCCTGCCAGCCTGCTTAAGTCCATAAAGTGACTTTCGCAGTTTAAGGAGCTGGCCAGGTCTGCCTTGGGGAAACCCTTCAGGTTGCGTCATGTAGACGTTCTCATCAAGGTCCCCATTGAGGTAAGCAGAACTAAAGTCAATGGAACGAAGCTGGAGATCATGCTGAGCAGCAAGAGCGAAGATGGTGCGAAGGGTGGCGGGTTTGATGGTAGGGGAGAAGATTTCGTTGTAGTCAACACCAAAGCGTTGTCCACGGCCATCTGCAACCAGTCGGGCTTTGTAGCGTTCGATGGTCCCATCAGACTTGTGTTTGATCACAAAGACCCACTGAGAGCGAACAGGCTTTGCTCCAGGAGGTGGATCAACAACATCCCAAGTGCAGTTCTCCAGAAGAGAGTTAATCTCGGAGACCGCTGCATCCTTCCACAAATGAGAATCAGAGCGTTTCATTGCCTCATAGTAAGTGCGAGGATGACCAGACTGAACAGCTGCTTGTGCAAACTGAACAGCTGCAATGTTAGCTTGCTGAAGTGTTTCACTTGTTGGATCTCCTTCATGCGCAACAACAAGAGCGCTGCCTGGCTGTAATAACAACTCATCATCAGATGACTCTGAATCTGAAGGTACAGCCGGCAGAGGCTCCCTGTGTGTTTTCCACCACTCATTAGGGGGTCTATGCTCCGTAGTTTGATTGTGGAAGCGGCGACGTGCAGCAACACCAACAGGTGAAGCTGCTGGAGTTGGTGAAGCAGGAGGCGATGGTGAAGGAGGATTTGGTTGTGGTGAAGGAGCCCTTGATTCGGGCAAGGATGGAGGGTGGGAAGGCACAGGAGATGCTGGAGGAGCAGGTGCATGAGGCTGTTTGGGTCTGTCATCCTCATCGTTGATAACAACAACAGTGAGAGGATTAGGCAGCAAAGGCAGGCTGTGAAGTGCAGAAGGATCTATCCGAGGACATTTCCTCATCTGCTCAGCACTGCACCCAGGGAAATAGCGCTCATCAAACACAGCTCGCTCTGAGATCACCATCTTGCGTGTCACTGGGTTGTAGAATTCCCAGGCCTTGTACTCTGAGGGATAACCCACAAAGATACATTTCTCGATATGGGAGCCAGAGGCATCCCGTTTATCTTTCTGCACATGCACATAGGCAAGGCAGCCCCACACCTTGAGATGAGCCACATCTGGTTTCTGCTTGTGCCAGAGCTCATGTGGAGTAGTGTTCCCTCCAATGTGAGCAGAGGGATGCATGTTGGCCACATGAATGTATGCGCCAACAGCAAGAGCCCTGAATGAAGCAGGGAGATTTGCTTCATGCAGCATCGCAGTAGTGTGCTCATCTATGGTGCGATTAGCACGTTCTGCTGTCCCATTCTGTTGCAGTCGATTCCTGGTTGAATGGCGATGCACAATGCCCTCTGAAGCAAGGAAGTTCCTGAACTCGTTGGACATGTACTCGCCACCCTTATCATCCTGAAATCCTTTGATCTTTGTCCAAAGTGGTTCTCAGCATAAGCTTTGAACAACTTGAATGCATGGAACCGTGACTCTTGCGTTGCATGTGGTAACACACTTTGAAGCTAGTGTGATCATCAATGAAGGTAATACGATGCTTCCACCCCTCACGGGTGTGCTGCTTGTATTCCTTCAGATCAGAATGAATGAGATCAAGAGGATGTTCAGAACGATGACCAGTGGATGGAAAAGGACCCGCATTCAGCTTTCCTGCAAGGCAGGGTTCACAGATGGGATCTGGTTTCTGGTTTGAAGTCAACTTCACACCAGTGACCAGATTCTTGCTAAGGATGGTTTTGGTATCAGCATAAGAGTGATGGCCAAGTTGACGATGCAACAAGTTCAAATCCATAGGCAAGGTCCCAGAGGTGAACAGAGCTGAACCAGAAGAGGGGATCTCGACCTCTCTCACAAATGCCTGGTTCCTCTCATTGATATCTGCCTCAAACAAGAGTTCGTTGTTTCTGGTGAATGAAACAAGATCTCCATCAAATGTGGCACAATAGCCATGATGTTTGGTGAGGTAGGTAATAGATATCAGATTATGAGACAATTGAGGAACAAACAGGACATTGGTAAGGATAACAGGCCGAGCACTGTGTCCATGTATAAGTGGCTTCAACTCTATCTCTCCCACTAGTTCAGAATAAACAACAACTCCGTTGGCAACTTCGATGGCAACCCTGTAGTAGCGGGTGTTTTTGAGACGATCCTTGCGGTTCGTCATGTGGGATGTGGTTCCTGAATCCGCATTCCATCGAAAGTCAACAACAGAGAATGCAAAGTGGGAGAGCAGACTTGCGTTTGAAGCCACTTGGGACTTTGCATTTGCACCATTGCCTTTGGCATTCCCCTTGTCCTTTGCAATGCTCCTGATGAGATTGTGGAACTGTTTGCATTTAAGGAAGGTATGGCCAGTTTCAGAGCATGCAGTACAAGTGACTGCAGGTGCAAATGCCAGTGCAGCAGAGGGTGTGGGGGCACTGGATACAGTGGCCATGGCTGCTCCAGAGAGAGGATTTCTCTCAGTGGAGTCTCCTTCCTGCCCAGCGCTCTTGAACACCTGATAGTTGTTGTAGGCATTCTCGACTGCACTGGGGCTGAGGGTGTCAGTAGACGTCTCGAAAGGCGCCTTGAGAGAGTTGTAACGACCCTCATCAGGAAGGGCCATAAGCAGGACCACTGCATGGAGCTCTGCATCAGCTTGATCCAACTTGAAGTCGGCGGGTCTAGAGTCCTTCAAGGATCTCATAGCATCTGAGACACGACCAGTGAGAGACAGAAGCGACTCATCCTCCTTGAGTTTAATGGAGGTGAGTGTCCTGTAGGCATTGAAGCGAGCTCCAGCCTTCCTTGGAGCGAAAATTGTCTCCAAGGCCTCCCATAAAGCTTTTGGGTCGTCCTCATACTGCTTTACAAGCGGCTTAACACCCTGGACAACATGGACCACAAGATGCCAGCACACTTGTCCCGTTCAAGTTCAGTGTGCCCTTGACCACCAAAAGTGGTAGTGCAATAGAAGAAGCACTCTTTAGCTTTGAGATAAGCTTTTGCATCGCTCCTCCAGTCAGAGAAGATGGACTGGTTGTCCAAGACAGGCATGACGAGCGCAATGGAAGACATGATGAGGGAAACGAAGGAATGCCCAGAAATGAATGCTAGAACCACCAGAGACTGGTGGCGCCCTCAGGAGTGTGTGTGGAAAAGAAAAGGTAGGTAAGGTAACTAGCTGATTCTAATGAACACCCAGTTGTGAGGCACACAGGCCCTAATCCCAGATTCAACGGATTGACTACCGTTTGTTGTCTGGTGAACTAAAGACTACCTCACAAAGAGGGATTGTCCCAACAGTTGGTGTTCCTATCTACAAAAGGCCACACAACACTGAAAGGGCAGAAAACTGTCACAGAGTGGCAGAGAGGGCAGAGAGAGATAGCAGAGGCAGAAGAATGAATGGAATCTCAGAATGACTGACTCTGATAGACCTAGAAGCCGGGGCCCATAACCTGTTAGAATCAGGCAAGCACAGTGGTCTGAGTCAACAGTGAGAAACTCGAATTGAAGAGAGAGACAAGACAACTAACCTGAGTCAACAGTGAGAAACTGGGGACTCAGGCTCTACACTAGGCTACTTATATACACAATGGCATAGCAACAATCAGACACCATGGAAACCATCAGGTCCATCAGGATACTGATGGATACTACAATCAGACACCATGGAAACCATCAGATCCATCAGGATACTGGTGTTTCACATGTCTAAACTAAGTGTCCATGAAACATAACAACACAAATGAGAATGCTGGAAGTCCCACACTTCAACAATACCCTCGTACCGCCATTTCCGACCTCCTTTCCCTTTCTCCCCACCTATCCACTCTACCTCTTACCCTTTCTGCCGTTGCGGCAGCCTCTTACCTGAAGACCCATTTCCTCTACCACCACTCACGTCGTCCACACCGATGTTAAACAAATTGCAGCGCCCATCGTGCGCGGTTCACTTGAACAGACGTCGCTACATGCTACGGGAAACGTTGAGACCGTCCCCGCGTAAAGCAGACAAAGGAGCACTAGCCTAATCCTCGGAGAGGGCTATCTCGCAGCCGCGGGGGGAGTCGTAGAAGACCCCGGACTGTTCTGTCAGCAAAAGACCGCCTCGACCTCACCACCTGCCCTAGTGGCATACCGAACCCCTGCCCGGCTTTAACGCCGCGATTCCTATCAGGACGTCTTACCGCGTCCCCCATCCGACTCAGAAGACGAGTCCGAGCTATTCCACTCGGCCGTTTCCCTTCCACCCAGACTCCCTCCATCGGCATTCCAGTCGATAACCCGCATTCACCACTCCGCAAGACCACCTCCTCCTCACCACGCAGTATTAGCACCCCGACCAACACAGCTAATAGCAGCCGTGTCCCCACCTTCACCCCGAAACCCCTTTCACCAGCGCCGATTGAGATGTCGCACCCCCAGACCCCCGCACACCCCATGGAGGAGGAAGCCCCTCCTCAGACCCGATATGTTCCAGTCCCTGTCCCGGGATGGAACGGAGAAGATCAACCCCCGCGTTTGGGATCCTCAAGGATCTCTTATGCAAAGACCCGCCGATGTTCGACGGGAACGACAAATCCAAGTTTGAAACTTGGTGCGACACCCTGGACAACTACGTCTGGGCTTACGCCTCGGAATTCAACACCGAGAAGAAGAAAATCGCCTTCACGGTGTCCTTATTGGGCCGAGAAGACGGAACCCGGTGTCCGGTGTCCAACTGGGCGCGGAACTGGAAGAAGAAGGTTCGAAGGCAGGGCGCCTTCGAGGAGAATTGCGACTATCCAGAGTTCCTGGAGAGTTTAGCAGAGATGTTCGCCGACGGAAACGGCACCCAGACGGCGCACATGCGCCTTACCACCACACGCCAGGGCAAGACCGCCCTGGTAGATTTCATTCAAGCTTTCGAGCTGAATGCGGAGGAGGCAGGATACGACCTGTCGGATAGAACAGGGGCTCATGACACCTTTATGGTGGAGACCCTGGAGAACCTCGTCTCGGACGAGGTGAGGAGTCAGCTCAATGTTGGGCTGCTGGAGGCTCCCACCACCTACCGGGAGCTGAGGAGAAGGCTGATGATAGTCAGCCGGAACATGGAGCGACAGACTCTCCGGAAGGCCCAACAGGCCAAGATGTTCTGGGTACCAGCCCAGAAGAACACTGCTGCACCAGCAGCACAGACGACCCCACCCGGGGATATCAGGGGACAGCGCCAAACTTGGCAAAGAAGATTGGGGCCGGTGAGACCGCTCCTATGGACGTGGACAGGAATAAGGCGAAAGGCACACCCTTCCTGTGCTACAACTGTGGCAAGGATGGCCACATGAAGCGGGACTGCCCTGAGCCCCGAAAGACGAAATTCAACATCCGGGCCCTCAAGCCCGATGACTACTCCCAGGAGGAGTTAGCGGCTCTAGCCGCGATGTTGAGAGAGAAGGGTTTTTAAAGGGGCCCCCGCTTGCGGCCAAAGCGGCGCCCCCTCCGGTTACGAAATGCTCCCAGGTTCCAGTTAATACTATTAGATACGAAGATTTAGTTATGGTTACGGATGTGAATGGACCTACTCCAGTAGTAGAAGGACTGGACTCAGCAGGAACAGAAGGGAGACAGACTAGCAAAGGAGATGAAGGAAGTCCAGAGGCAGCGGAAGCATCATGAGATGCTGGTTCCGGTCACGTTGACCACGTTGGACACAGGGAAGATGCGCGCAGTCAAGGCTCTTCTTGATAATGGATGCACAACCTCGTGCATCGATCGAGACTATTCCAAGGCTGAAGACTTCGAGCTACACGAGCTTGAAGCGCACATCGTCGCCCGAATGCCGACGGAACTGAGAACACATGGGGAAAGATCACTCATTACATAGAGTTGATCATGTCCGTCGGACCCCATTCGGAGAAGCAGAGATTCCTCGTCACAGGACTCGGCAAAGCCCGGATATTCATTGGGTACGACTGGTTGTTCAAGCACAACCCTGTGATAGACTGGAGAGCACAGACTTTGCTCTTTAGTTGGTGTCCGCCGGAGTGCAACATGACCGGGACGGAATTCGGAAGAGGAGACCGGTGGAAGAACGAGTTGGAAGAAGGAGAATCCCTTCTACTCATGGACTTCGGAGAAGCGATCAACTTGAGGTTGAAAGAACCCAGTCACAGAAATTGGCAGAAGAAGCCAATCGAGGAAAAGAGCGGATGACAGAGGAGAAGATTCCTGAGGAGTACCGGGAATATGTGAAAGTCTTCGCGAAGGAATCGTTCGACTCGTTACCCGAGAAGAGACAATGGGATCATGTGATCGAGCTCAAGCCAAATTCAATGGCTGTAGATTGCAAGATCTATCCGCTCTCGGTGACGGAACAGGAGAAACTGAACGAGTTTCTAGAAGAGAACTTGAAGAGCGGGAGGATCCGCCCCAGCAAATCGCCGATGGCTTCGGCGTTCTTTTTATAAAGAAGAAAGACGGCACCTTGCGGCCTGTGCAAGATTACCGGAAGCTCAATGAGATGACGATTAAAAACCGTTATCCGCTTCCGCTAATTTCGGAGTTAGTCAATAAGCTCCGAGGTGCCCGGTACTTTACGAAGCTAGACGTGCGATGGGGGTACAACAATGTACGGATCAAGGAGGGAGACGAGTGGAAGGCGGCATTCCGCACAAATCGAGGGCTGTTCGAGCCGCTCGTGATGTTCTTCGGGCTCACCAATTCGCCCGTGACATTCCAGACCATGATGAACGATCTGCTCAGAGATCTCATCAACGAAGGAAAGGTCGTCGTCTATCTGGACGATATCCTAATCTTCTTGGACAATCTGGAAGAACATCGTGCGTTGACGAAGCGAGTCCTGAAATACTACAGGACAACAAGCTGTTCCTCAAACCAGAGAAGTGCGAGTTCGAACGCACGGAGATCGAATTCCTAGGAGTCATTATCTCCTACAACTCGATGAGGATGGACCCCGCCAAGATTAAGGGTGTGATGGAGTGGCCAGAACCAAAGAACCTGAAGCAAACACAGGCATTCTTAGGGTTCACCAACTTCTATCGCCGCTTCGTCCGGGGATACAGCGAGGTCGCCAAACCGCTTACACGGTTAACGGGAAAGGAAGGGTTCCGGTGGGAACAGGAGCAGAAGGACGCATTCCAGAAGCTGAAGGACCGCATTGCCGAAGACGTGGTATTAGCATTACCACGGACAACGGCAAGTTCCGGTTAGAAGCAGACGCGTCAGACGGAGCGACGGGAGCAATCCTGTCACAGGAGCAGGAGGGCGAATGGCGCCCTGTAGCATTCATGTCACATGGACTGAACGAGACCGAGAGGAATTACGAGATCCATGACAAAGAGATGCTCGCGATAATGCTCGCCTTGGAGGAGTACAGGCAGATGCTGATGGGAGCGCGAGAGACGTTCGAGATTCTGACAGACCACCAGAATCTAGAATATTTCAAGAAGCCTCAGAAGCTGAACAGGAGACAGGCCCGATGGATACTGGAGTTAGCAGAATATGACTTCACCCTTCACGATGGCCCGGAGCGTTGAACAAGAAGGCAGATCTCTTATCTCGGAGATCGGATCATGACCAAGGAAAAAACGACAACGATGACGTCGTTCTTTTGAAACCGGAGCACTTTCATGCGCAAGAAATTGTGCTCGACGGACCGGAGACGGAGATCCTGGAAGCGATCAAGAAGGAGAAAAGAATAGATCAGAGTGTCAAGCAGGCGCTCTCGAAGAAGCTCCCCGGGTGGGAAAAGAAGGACATGTCATTTACTACAATGACTTAATCTATGTGCCAAGAATGAAGAGCTACGAGACAGAATCATTGGGCTACACCATGATAACCCCTTGCTCGGCCATCCAGGAGAGAACCGAACGCAGGAAATGGTAGAACGTAACTATTGGTGGCCGCGACTAGGGAATCAGGTCGGGAAATACTGAAGGCCTGCGAGGCATGCCAGAGAACGAGGGTTCACCGCTATCAACAAGGAAAGCTGAACCCGCACCAGATTGCCGAGGGACCTTGGCAGATCATTTCCATGGACCTTATCGGTCCGCTGCCAGTCAGCAATGGGTTCGACGCCATACAGGTGTGGGTCGACACCTTTTCGAAGATGATCCACTCCGAGCCCACAAGCATGGGCAAACCAGTGAGGGGACGGCTCGGTTGACCCGAGACAGGGTGATTAGATATCACGGAGTGCCGCGGAAGATTATCTCAGATCGGGATCCGAGATATGTGTCGGGATTCATGAAGGAACTGAACCAGCTTATGGGTGTCGAGATGAACCCGAGCACGGCATTCCACCCGACACGGATGGGCAGACGGAGAGGATGAATCAGGAGATTGAAAAATATCTCCGGGTTTTCATAATTATCGACAATCGGACTGGTCCGACTGGCTGTCGCTGGCAGAATTCACACACAACGACAAGACGAGCTCGTCGACGAGCATGTCGCCGTTTTTCATAAACACGGGAATGCACCCCTGGAAGGGGATAGAAAACGCAGTCGAGTCGCGCAATGAAGCCGCGAACGACTTAGCAGAGAAAATGAAGAAGATTCGAGAGGAAGCAGCTGCTGCGCTGGAGAAAACCCAGAAAACCATGAAAAAATACTACGACGCTAAGCGTCGGGAAGCGCCGGAGTTCAAGGTCGGCGATCGGGTTTGGCTAGAGGGAAAGAACATAGCTACAGATCGGCCGACAGGGAAGCTGGAGGATAGAAGGCTGGGGCCTTACGAGATCCTGGAGAAGGTTGGCACATCGGCATACAAGCTTAAGTTGCCGGAGACGGACAAGTCACATCCGGTCTTCAATGAGGCACTGCTTACGCCATACGTGGAACCCCCCGTGGGAAGGAGAGAAGAACGACCACCGCCAAACATTGTCGGTGGAGAAGAAGAGTACAAGGTGGAAGAAGTCCTCAACCACAGAAAACGAGGGAGAGGATACCAGTACCTCATAAAGTGGAAGAATTTCCCACTTTCGGAACGGACCTGGGAACCGACAAGACACTTGTCGAACGCGAAGAAGCTCTTGAACAGATATAATGTCGAGCACGGGATCACGGTTCGAGAGTTGTCGGTAGAGTCCAAACTGGAAGGGATGACCACGGAGGAGAAGACGGCGCTGGCCGCAGAATTACGGAAAAGAGGCTTGATGCCACCAAAAATGGAGGAGTCCGCAAACTCGATGACGAAGCAGACGGTCCCTGTCTTCAAGCAGGGACACTGGGATTATTAATCCACCACTTCAAGCCGAAGCAGGAGACGATGCCATACCCGGAACGACGGTTATACGACCCAGAAACAGGCAGATTCGACGAAGCAGCCAAGTTTCCTCCGTTACCAGGAATCGAAGCCTACGAACGTTAAATCGTCGGGACGACGATCCTAGGGGGGGGGTAATGTCACGATTAGATAAGATCTATCGTTCCAACACCTATCTAAGCGCCGAGATCTAAGCACTGGATGACAAAGAGGCTATGACTAAGACCGGCCCAGCCTGAAGGATGACGACGGGATGACGTCATGATGATGTCAGAGATGACGACAGGACATGAGGATGAAGCAAGGACACTGAGAACATGCGGTTAAGGGTAGTTGTAGTATATATAGATTAGTTCACACGGTTCCTAGACAGTATAAGTAGAGTAGCTATTACACTGTTGTAGTTAACCTTTTATTCCATCATCTTTCGAGATCTACCACGAGCACCACCCAATCCCTCTCATCTTACCGAGAGTGGACGCTTAAGGTCTTGACTGTGACACCAATTGCTTCCATCTCCTGAAGTCCTCCTGAGTTACTGAATTACCGCCTGATCAACGATGGCCTGCGGCCCTGCTATCCTATAATTCATTATAGGGATGGCTGGGTGCTCTTTGCTACTGCCATTGTCATGCCCATTCCTCCTAATATTGGCTATACATTCTCAAGTTGTTTCCCGGTAATGTTTGTCATGGTACGCGTCTAGATATCCGAGGCCGTGAATTGATGTTAACTTATGCTCCCACGCAGGTGGATTATGGTTGACGATGGAGGAAGCCGAACCTGTTTGACATTGTTGATCACAATCAGTCGACATGTTCGTTCGGGATACCCCATATTAGCTAAATACTTGGGCTGGAATTCGGGAGTGGGGGTGCCACAAGTCAATAGTTGGGGCATAACGACTACAGCCTCAAAAGAACGTGAATGCTTTCTTGACTGGAGATTTCGTTGATTGCTCCCCTTCAATCGAACATTCATTGTCGTCCACTTCTACTCTCTCTCTGCAGTGAAAAGGTTGATGTCGCCAGGTTTCCTAAACTATAAGATCTATCAGTGACAAGGTTGGACTGCCGACCAAGAAATAGCACTTCTGTGTGACGACAGGTCTTCCATCCCAAGAAGATCACAGGCAGGACGCCCAGCAGGGCATAGGTGAATACAAATGTGGTAGTGTTCCAATGGCCAGGGAGGAAAACAGTGTATCCGGAAAAGAAAATCATCGTGAAGATCGCAATGAACGCGTAGTAACTAATTGCATTATAATGCGCATGGATGCCACAGGAAGACGATGCGGAACATACGCGCAAAATGGCTGCCATGCACTATGGTGCGGTAACGATGCTTTCGATATCCCTTGAGCATTCAGAGCCTGTAAATATCTCAGAGAACATTTCATTGAGGAATTTAAACATGTACGGCGTGAAATCTCAGATACGTGAACGCAATCATGCTATAGTTCGCCATGCTCGCGACCATGATAAACCTGGTTATCCTTTGACACACCTAATATCAGTAGAAAGTTGCCGAATGCACTGCAGACGCACCACTGGAGGACGACTGCGGAGTTATGGGACACCTGCAAAAATGCCAGGAGGGAGAATAGCATCGTCACTGAGACGCAGTACACCGGCACCCCCTGATTATTGCATGTAGTGAGGAAGTGGGGCATGTGGCCATCCAGCGTGAGGCCGAACAGCGCACGGCTAGAAGAAGAGAATACATAGCTGTTGCCAGCAGAAAATATCGATAGCATCACAAGGGCATTGACGACATGCGCCAGCCCTTTGATATGCAGGTGTTCCATTGTGATGACATACGGGGACGTTCCGGCGCCTGGGCGCGTCGTCGTGGACGGGAGTAGATTGGGGTCTGTATGCGGGACAAGGATCCCAACGGACAGGGCCCCGAGTATAAAGAACACGAGGAGCCGGACACCAACAGTGCTGAAACAGCGAGGGAGGGTTTGGTGTGGGTGTGACGCTTTGCCTGGGGTCATCGAGACGAACTCTGGGCAGTGAGCAACTGCAGGTAAGAAAGAACTGATATGGCAAAGTACCAGCCACCATAAATGCTGTCTGGATCAAGCAGATGAGGAATCCAAGAAAATGGTCCAAGGATCCATTGTTTGTGTTCAACAAATGGTGCTCCTGTCAGAGCGCATTGCGCTGTAGGAGAGCGGCTACTAACGGGAACGTTCGAACCTGTAGCTATGTATCAGATGTCGATCCGTTATTTCTCAATGGGAGCACTGACCGTCCCAGTTTCAGAAGCCAAACACATTGTGCTTCGGCTTCGAGTCAGTCGCGAGCATCGTGATGGATAATCAGTTGAATTACATCTGGATTACCTCCAACCATAACCACAAATGTGAAGATGAGAAGGCCAATGATCAAGACGACCTTCCCAAGGGCCAACCAAAACTCGGATTCTATGCCACCAAGAAAAATAGGATTTTCACGATCAACAGATATTCCACTCACCGCCATAATATCGTACCGCAAAAATATTGAGGCCTCTGGACCATGTGAAATTCATTACCGTCAACCAGGTGAAGGAGGAACACTGCTCACGTGTAACAAAGAATCATAACGATTGACACAGCAACAGCTGGAATCTTGTCCGTCCAGAAGTTGAGCATCAGATTGAAGGCCGTAATCTCAAACGGTACACTCAACCCCAGGCTAAGGAAGAAATTGAGCCCGCTGCAAACACCTAGAGCTTCGTCGACGAAACGATCTGCAAATCGTGCCTGTTGGCATAAACTGAATTAGATTTGTGACAAGAGATAAGAGACTCACGAAGGGAGATGAGATTGGGATCCAGGTAACCGTTTCTGCTGCGGAAAACAGTACACATCATATGTGCACTCAATGTGGGATTCAACTCACATAAACAGTTGTTGATTGAAAGCACAACAGAAGAAGTTGTCGTTTTTCCGCCCTTGCGTTTCCTTTTAAGGAGATTCCTGTGCAACACGGCACACCCGACATTTGAGCTCATTTCCGGCCCCGCTCCCAACGTGTCACACCAGCATAGCCCAAGTCCTTGAGATTTGAAGTCAGAATATTATCTCTAACTTTCTGGTTCCCATTGTTTTTTCCCTGACTAATTGTAGTGGGACAATAATAATTTATAAACTAGACTCTAGTTACTTGTACAGAGCACATGGTACAGTGGCATTAAGATATCGGGTCCAAGAAATAAAAGTGGCATAAGGAGAAGCTGACTTACCCCATAAGTCGAAGTCTCCCGAGGCAGACATCCGGAGAGGTGGCCAACAGCGGCGTGCTTGGGGGCCAGGGTAGAGGAAAAGTGTTGCTCGTGGGAAGCCGAAATCTCGGGTTGAAGTTGCGGGGCCACACTGTTCGCCACCGACAAGAGATGCTGGTGAGGTTGAGGGAAATAAAAATCGGGGGCACCGCTGCGCGCCGCCGTGTCACCGCGGCACAGTCCATGTTGCAAGGCCCTGCACAGCAGCCTGAGAATCCTGCAGAAGGGCTGTATGGCTCATGAATGGCGAGCGAGGTCGGGTGGCACGGTGATGCTGGTGGTGGTAGAAACAAGAGAACCCACGAATGTAACACGTAATGCGGCGGGGATTGAAAGGATCCAACTGCCGAAAAGCAGCCGAAATTTACCTTCCAAATAAGGAGATGCTTAGTCACAAATGCAAGGGCGGAAAGTCAAAGACTGACAGAAGACCATAAGGTGAATGCTATGAGCAGACTTCCGGGACCTCCGATGGGCAGTGCGGTACCGATTTGGACGAATAGAACAGTGCCGATGGTCCCTTTGACGAGTCAGAGCTATATATCTTGTGTTCGAATGAATGGCAACTACCGCCGATTGAGATCAGCTGGATATGCCTTGACTGCAGTGATAATAGCGGTACACTAAGATGCTCTGGTGACGGGTGTTATATATGTACCTTCAAATTTCTATGGGTCTTGTCCTGGTGATCCCGGTTGTGAACATGATGAATCGTGGAGCCGACTCATGTGGCTGGTTCTGCAGAGTGTCAGTGAGTTTTTTCCGATCCTAAGAGAGCAGCGCAGTTGTTTTGAAAGTAGTGTTGCCCAAGGCCCGGCTTCAAGCCCTAGGCCCGCCAGGCCAGGCCCTGTGAAGCCCAAGCCCGGCCGGGCCCTACAGCAGGCTTGAGCCGGCCCAAGGCTTGGGCTTCAAAATCTGAAGCCCAGGCCTGGCCCAGTAGGCCCGGGCCTGGCTGCCTACCCAAACGTCTTCAAAGTCCAGTTTTCTGCGATGGAATGGCTGCTGCTACATTTCCGCTTGCAGAAATCGTTCCGCTACATTTAATGCGACTACCGGATCAGTTCGGCACGCCGCACAAACACGCGCACATACCTGCTCGTGGCCCAAACAAGCAGTTGGCCGCCAGGAACCTCGACACAGGAGGTAAATCCCGACTTCAAGAGGTGTTAGGATGCTAAACAACACTCATATTGGGTCTAATTCCATGGGCGGCGCCGAAAAAAAACGCACAAGCAGGACCTGTAAAATTACCATGGAAGCCCTGGCCTACTACCTGAGGCCAGGGCTTGAAGCCCTCCTACAGGGCTTGGGCTTGGGCTTTTAAAATAGTAAGCCCAAGCCCTGTCAGGCCGGGACCAAGCCAGGGGCTTCAGGCCAGGCCGGGCCCTGGGCAACACTACTTATTTGAAAGTACATTGGCATAACACCAGCTCTTGGCGAGGTCAACGTCGATGGAACGATACGCCTTAAAGCCTACCGTGCTCCGTCTTCGAAAGAAGGCGATGCGTCGATGGCTATCGCCTTCCAAGTAAATGAGGCAAGGAAGCTACGCACAGAGTTTTGCCCCAGAATTTGACTCATTCCCGCGCAGGGTTATTACGATTCAGATCCTCAGCGAAGTCGAAAAACGCAATGTCAATGTGTAACTGAGCGCGGAATGCATTCGTGGTGGAGCGTCGACATCCGGATTCAGGAGATCTGGATAGGAAACTTTGAAAGTTCCAGGTAAGCCAAAGCCAAGGCTCCCTTGCAAGTTGGAGCTTAAAGTTGTCTGATAGTCACGCTGCACGTGGACGTTTACAAAAGGCAAGGTTGGCCCACGTGTCAAATGACTCATCAATATCCGCTTATCCGGCTCACATCGTTTGCCCGAGCCCAAGCCAGTCACCTGTGGCCGCCGCGGCGAGTCTGGCGCTGATGACCCCACTACTCTCCCACTACCCTCCTAGGAGTCACCTCCATAATGCCCATCCCCCCAGGGATTGTTTATCTTTCCAAGCGACTTCCAAAAGCTCTCGTGCCTCCCTTCTTCGTTTATTGTCTCAAATCATTCACTCATCATTTCTTCGGTCTCTCTCTACCCACTTGGCTTTCGGCGCTGTGCTACATTCTTAGTGGCCCCGTAGCTCTAACCGCAATTGTCCAATATCGGGATTACAGGGTGCGGCGCGACGCCGCGGCTCATGGAGCTATCGTTTGCCCAAGCATTCCAGGCTCCATCGGAGGCATAAACATGCTGTTTGCCGACCCCAGTGAAATTTATCCAGGTGGACGAATCGAATAAACTCGCAATTTTCTCTATTTTTGACCTAGAATCAGGCGAGCCACTGGCTTTTCATGCGCTCCACCTTGGCTACACCTTCAGTGTCCGCCTTTTCTTCCAAAATCGGGTGAGTGCTAGGATTATTATAGCACAGGAAATTCTCTGAATTGAGCTAGATAATCACCTCCGAGCCAGAAAATATCAAGGCCATTCTGGCAACCGAGTTCAATGGCTTCGAGAAAGGGTCGGAATTCCGGAATGTCATGGAACCCCTACTGGGAACAGGCGTTTTTGCTGCGGATGGTAATACACTTTTAAACAAGTCTCAGCTCATGCTTACCTGGAAGTACAGGCGACATGTGGAAGTAAGCTGCCCATGGACAAATCTCCCCTTTCGAGTATTGAACGTACTCACCAGGTTTCATCGTCAAATGGCGCGTCCCTTTTTCCACCGCGAGCGCATCAGCGACTTCGATCTTTTTGATCGCTATGCTGAAAATGCTATCAACCAATTCAAGGCGCGTTTGCAGGAAGGGTATCCTGCCGATTTCCAGGTTTCTACTACCAACTCCAGATAATGGCGCAGGCTGATAGTATGCAGGATATGGTCTCTCGCTTCACAATGGACGCTGCAACATCCTTCCTGTTCAATCAGGATGCACATAGCCTGTCAGCTGGGCTGCCTTATCCCTTCTATGCGACTGAAAAATCCACCCAGTCGGCCGCAGCCGCACACCCGGCGAACGTCTTCTCCATTGCGTTCTCGGAGGCGCAGTCAATCACCGCGATGCGTAATCGCTTCGGAGACCACTGGCCGCTGATAGAATTTTGGAAAGACAAGCTCGTGGAGCACATGGATGTCGTACGCAAGTTTCTGGACCCAATCTTGACAGAGGCCGTTGCGAAGAAACGGGCAAGTACGGCTGGCAGCAACGATTCAGAGAAGAAGGATGATCTTGCTGACCGAGAGGTGCAAGAGGGTGAAACGCTTCTCGACCATCTTGTGAACTATACGGAAGGTATGTCGTTCCAATGCTACGAAGTATAGTTCTTCGAATCTGCTATTTGTAGACCACACCATCTTGCGCGACGAGATTCTGAATATCAGTGTTGCTGGCCGAGACACCGTATCTATCTCCAGTGTTCTCTCTTCGATTACTGATGTTGTTGCCGCCCCAGACCGCCAGCTTGCTGACCTTTACGATTTATATGCTTGCGGAACATACCAACGTTCTCTCCAAGCTTCGAGCGGAGATTCTCAGCAAGGTCGGGGCCCTCCGTCGTCCTACTCACGATGACTTCAGGGAGCTCAAATATCTACGGGCGAGTTGATGATATTCAAACGCCCATCCAAGATAGCTGACAGGACCGAATCTAGGCTGTGCTGAACGGTTTGTCATGAAGTACTTGAACGTGTGTATGAAGTAACGCGGATATATTAGAGACGCTTCGGCTGTACTCTCCCGTGTACGTATCCGCACAGTGCCATGGTTCTGTCATACTGAAATATGCGCGTAGTCCATTCAATACCAGGTACTGTCGCTGCCCACCGAAGCTCATTATTCACAATCATTGACCCTCTGCGTGCCCCAGAACAGCCCAACAGCCCACAATATTTCGATCTACCAACGGTGACCCGCCTATCTACATCCCAGCAGGCACAAAGTGCGTATCCCTCATAACATGTTCCAGCAATTCCTGACACGCACACAATGCGCAGAACACCTTTCGGGATAATTATAATGCATCGGAGGACGGATCTGTGGGGGCCCGATGCTCTCGAATTCGATCCAGACAGATTCCTGGATGAACGCCTACATAAATATTGTACGTATATCCAGTCCTTCATCATGATAAGATGTCGAGATGCGGAAATGCAGTAACCCCGAATCCGTTCATATTCCTGCCATTCAGCGCCGGTGTGTTGATTTCCTTGTGTCTTCAATCTCAATTATTCATACAATATCATCGCAGGCCCGCGGATCTGCCTCGGTCAACAAGTGGGTTGACGCCATCACCTGCGCCTATAGCAACGCTCACCCCGCAATCCCAGTTTGCATACCACGAGGCATCGTTCTTCCTCGTCCGCTTGTTGCAGACCTTCTCTACCATCTCGCTTGCGCCTGAAGCACAGCCGCCCGACAGTCGCCCCCCTGCGAGCTGGGCCAAGGAAGACAAAATCGGATGGAAGTCGCGTGAGAAGATTCGGCCCAAGTCGCATCTGACTTTGTTTGTCATGGTGAGCAGTTACTACAAATGATGAGCGTACATATACTGATCCGGAGAAGGGCGGACTCTGGGTGAAGATGCAAGAAGCTAATCCTTCTGAGGTTGTTTGATAACTCCCTTGTAGTTTATACCTCGATGTCAGTTTCGTACTTGGTAATATCTCCCTTTTTATAAAATTACGTGTGTCTGTCTGTCAGTCCGCTTCAATTCACCGGCCCGCGCGCCGTTTTCATGACGCTTTCGTTAACCTCTCAACACATCTCTCTGCGTTGGCTGCCTACTTGCTATTTCCATCCTGTTCTCCTCTTCATAAGAGAATGTTGTCTGAAAACTATCAACTCCGTATGGCTGCTAATTATATGAATAGCTATGATAGGCCTAGGGAAGTGGCTCTTCGCGCGGTGCCACGACAGCTCTGAGCGTCGCAAGGGACAGGTTCTAACGCGTCATCGGGCCCCGCTACCCAGGCTCAAAGGGCCTTTTTTTGGAAAATTTCCCGACCTCACGATAAGGCATCGCACGATCGAGAAGCAGCCTACTTTACCCCTTGGCTACAATACGTAGTGCTGCCGCGTCGCTACTCTAGCCAGGTACGGCAAATAGAACTCAAGTCAGGTCAAGTCATGCTAATAGTTCAACTTGGATCAAAAAAAGGGATTGCTGGAGCGCGCACCGCTCCATCAATCGCTTGTTTTATTTCAAAAAAGGTGTTCTTCATGAGAGGATGTTACCGATTCGACGGCATATTCCAATTTCTAACCGGAAATATATCTACACTTTGCCATCGATATTTGTGCAGCCACGGCAGTGAACATTACTTACCTTGGATTTTTGGTAATAGTACAAAGCATTCGACTGGTACAAGTGACACAACTAACTCGCGTGCACCAAAGTAATGCTTTGGGCATCGACTGCGAGAGAGCTTGTGAGCAGAAAGCGAAATCGGAGACTTTACAAAAGTGTCGTGGTCTCACGTGAGCTGACGCGATCCTTGTAAAGCACCAAATACGTGACAATAAAACCCACGTCTGCGGGAACTTAACACGGAGAACGAGTACATCGCAATTGCTAATCATCACCAATAACCGCACCAGTGGCATTCCTCGCCCTGATACCCTGTGATTCCCCGGGGGCCGAAACTGCTGTGGAAGTGCTGTCCGCACCGCGAATCGGGGAAACCATCTCATACTCTTGCATCGCGTCTTGATGCGAGGTCACGGCTGATACAGGCCCAGTTGATTCTGCCCCCGCTGTTAGATCAGAAACGTCGTCCACCCCAGCCGGTTCTGCGGGAGCCCTCTCATCCAGATTCTCGAGGAGCGCGCGCAGAGCCGTAATGAACACGGCGATTGCGGGGCGCCCAACATCCTTGCCGTATGCGAGTGCGGTCTTGACGGGAGTTTTCAGGGCTTTTACACCCCCACGAGATACGACGCCCCTGTCCCGGCCATCCGACCTGTTGCACGGCGCGCTGCGCTGCGCATGCGGGGCGACAAGAGCAGAAGAATGATGCACGCGCCGAGGAACGCCTCCAGGCCCACGAGAGAAATGAGCCTGAAGGGAGCGCGCATGAGCTTGATAGGGATGACAACGGCCATGCGGAATGGCGCTATAATGCGGACGAGGGTCCACTTCAACGGATGCGGGGTGCGTCTCCGCCCGAATACGAGAGGATAAGCCGGGTGGTATCGTACCGCGCGAGGTAGGAAAATCCTCGCGAGGACGTTCCGAAAAAGAATGAAGGCAACGAGACGGCTTTTCCAGCCCGTGGATTTTATTGGGTGCATTATCATGCCCCACACGTCGTGCAATTGAGCACGAACATTCGGTGCCTGCAAGGGTTCCGTGCGAGCGGGGGTGGAGTCACCGTCCGGGAGATCGGTACGTTCCTTCGCCTGAGCGAAACGCTTGCCAGCCAAGAGAACACCAGAAGCGAGAAGCGCGATGATGGCAGAGGAAAAGAGTGTGATTGACAATATGACTGGGAGAGACAAGACTACAGTAGACGTTAGAAATGGAGGCGAATAAGGAGGAAAGCAGGCTACCAAGTCCGGCGACGGTGAGCAAGCACACTGCGATAGTGGCAAGAACAACAAAAATCGTGAGTGCACTGCGAGCAACATCATTGGTAAGGATCGTTACGGTGCTGAGGAGGACCTACATTGTTGCGAGAACTGGAGTCAAGCTCATGACAACGAATATTGCCAAGGTCGACTGTGGGAATTATCGAATCTGACGGTGCGCCGAATGACTGAGGGTCGTACAGTCAACATGGGATAAGCCTTGAATGACTCTGTCAAGAAATCCATCGCCGGCCGCCCGTAGGTGGTCTCCGTACTATCAAGCAATCGTCAATAAGCACCGAGGCAACTCGTATAGAAGGGCGACTCACTCAATTAGGTAGCTGCGCCCACGATCCCGGAGGTTGGAGTAATCGAAGTTCATTGGAAGGCTTGGTGCGCAAGGGAGATTGTTTGAGAGCGCCAATCTTGCCTTTGCTACTTATATATGACTCGATCGACCCGACTGCGGACTCTGCACCACGTTGATCTTGCCACCAGGTCGACACGTCATTTGAACAGTTCACTGGCAGCTAATCAGATGGACGTCTGACAAGAGCTGGTGATGGCGGGGATCAAATGTCTATTTGTTCATGTTGATGCCACCACCAATAGCTGGCAAATCACCCATTTCGCCCACCAGGTTCACCAGAGACCATATAGCTCCAATTAAAGTCAGCCAAATCATTCAGTATGTGAATAGGAAAGTATTTAGGGTAACTGTAATTTTTTAAACCACCAAACAGCACTGGAAACCGTAGATTGCCATGTTTGATGGGTCACTTCACAGTTGTTGGCGTGATTCCTTTGGTCCATCATTGCACCCTCAATATTAGGTCGTTTGCTCTGAAATAAATTGCAGCGGACTTGTGAGATCGATCTACAGGGAATGTCCAGAACAGATTTTTCGATTTCTCTCCTGAACTTGTGTTATAAATGATCGTGAAAACACATAAAAATATCAAGGGCCAAATTCAAAATTCTGGCCGTGACATTCCCTGTAAAAAATAAAACTGAGATGATTTCTCACTCAAAATTTAGGCAAAATGTGGCTTGTTCGTGCAGCACGATGGACCGACTGATTTTGCCAGAATTTCGGTGATGGGAGCCATTATATAAGCGCCATCACACAGGGGGCAAAGATCATGGCAGGTAAACTCTACCTGCCGTGATGGATGTTCATCGGGCTATCGTTGGGCCAGTCTCCTACCCAGCCGCGGTTATGAGGTTCATCGATCTCAGTAGCGGTATTTTAATTGAATACAGAGAAAAATGACTGACCGGGAATTTCGGACCGTGTGATGTGACCGCGTGATAGTAACAGAAGTTGGGATGAACCTCTCCACAGCGGCTGGAAGAAAATATTAGTAAACAACATAGCCACAACTTCCCAGAATTCCTTGTAATTGTTACTTTTGGCCACCACACGTGGAAATAAAATAATATGCAGGGTTCGTAGGACATATATGCTTAATGAAAAGCTCCTGAAATGCTTTGAAGCAATTAATCGGATCTCCTAGGACTTGTGTGCCATGAAAGTGCTGAAAATCAGCTAAACTAGCCTGTTGGGTGAGAGGGGAAGAGAATTTAACCTTACACAAGCTAAATAATACTTACAAATGCATAATATAGCACTCTAGTGCCTCAAGCTATTTTATTTCCACGTGTGGTGGCTAAGAGTAACAATCACTGGTTGAGCATTTCAATTTTTTCACCTGCTTTTTCAGTGAAAAATGTTGTTTATTTTTCAGACATTTTTCACTGAAAAAGAAGGTGAAAATTTTAAAACTTTTTCAGCACTTTCTCGATTCAAGGTGAAAAATTCGAAATAAAATAAGAAAGTGATGAAAATGTTTTGAAAATTTCACCTGCTTTTTCAGTGAAAAATGTGTGAAAAATAAACGACATTTTTCACTGAAAAAGAAGGTGAAAAATTTGAAATGTTCAACCAGTGAATTACAAGGAATTCTGGGAAGTTGTGGCTATGTTGTTTACTAATATTTTCTTCCAGCCGCTGTGGAGAGGTTCATCCCAACTTCTGTTACTATCACGCGGTCACATCACACGGTCCGAAATTCCCGGTCAGCCATTTTTCTCTGTATTCAATTAAAATACCGCTACTGAGATCGATGAACCTCATAACCGCGGCTGGGTAGGAGACTGTCGTTGGGCTATCAACCACTTCTCTCTCCTTTTTACCCACACCCACAATTCGGCGACCATTGTTCGTATAAATAGTTCTTCAACTGTCAATCAGATTCGCGGTCACGTGTGATTGTCGTTCGACGCACGCAAACTTCAAAAAGAGTAAATAGTTGGTAGAAGTTTGTAACTGCAGGGATTAACACAAATGTTATCCATAGTTTATACATGCAGGCATTAGTGTAATCAGAATCAAGCCTAAGCTCACAGCCTAACAAAATATATGCCCTAATGTTCGCCTCAAGGCATGCCATGATTGCGGAGCTATTATATTTTGTGATCGCGCATGCGTCTGGTGTGTCTTTGTCCTTTTGCCTTTCGACATTTCTCCCTGTATTATCCAAGGACTCTCTCTATACCCTCTCCATGGACTCTGCAGCCGTGGGTGGCTCAGCAAGTCCTTCTGATCAAGCCGGGCCGTCAGCCGGAGAGAAAAGAAGGCACGATCAACGAGGTTCTCCTCTGCCCCACGACACGTCCGCCAAACGTCCTAGAGGGCCAATGCCGCCTGGTTCAAGCAAGAAGCCCAGCAAGGGTGACCAGCACCATCTCAGAAAGGATAATATCTCTGCAAAGAACAAAGAATTGAAGGTGTGTTTCTTTGTTCTTTGTTCTCGGACAACTGATTTACTGTGTCACTCCTAGGCGGCTCTCCATCTGCACCTATACATCACATATGGGCTTGTCAAGGCAGATGTAGCTCCCCCGCGCCCTTCCCCTGAGCTCATTGCTTCATTTGACACATGCTTTTCCGAACCCAACTACTTGCCGACCCTTCGCGAGAACCTCCGCCAGGCGAAAACACTTGATGTGGCACTCACTCCGGTCCAAGAGCTGCGGAGCAGGGCAGATCAAGCTGCTCGCGCCGGCAGCACCATTGCGAAAAATATCCTTCGTGTCAGCGACACCTTCCTCCAAATGATTTTTTCGGCGATCCTCTCTGCTGGATTGACGAAATGGGTCCCTGATATTTTCGGAGCTGCCGACTCGATGTACAATCAGGCCCACGAGACGATTGCTATCATGACATTCCAGTCTGCTGTCAGTGCATTCGGCTATCGGTTTATCGCTGCAGATCTTAGTGGCGCCAAGAATTATACTCTTCTGCAGGATCTCGTCCGAAATTTCCTGTATTCATACATGCTCAAGAAGGCGAAGCTTGATGATGCGACAGAGGGCGGCTATTCAGCATTCGTCAAGTTTAGTAATATTTACAAGCGTCGCAGAGCCGTATGTGTTCTGTTCTTTCTTTCTTTTATCTTCTAAACGTTCTCTTTTTCATTGTTCAGATCACTACAGGACGCGTTAAATATGCAATCCTCGACAAACAGCCCAGTCGAACCATTGCCCTGATCCGAGAAAATGCCTGCAACTCTGACGATGAGGCAGGAACAGATGCGACGGGGAAGGCGGTGTACTTCTATCACAAGAAGGATTTCCGGTCTGATGATACTTCTGCATGGATTCACACCCTTGATGTCCAGCGCAAGTTGCATGACGGTGCTGTGGGGAAGAAACGACGTGTTCACGGTGAACGCGACCGCGTGCCTGCACCAGATAATGCCCCCCCATCCGATGTATCTCGCCGCTTCCCAGTCAAAGTCCCCTTGGACTGGTTCAGTGTGCCCAAGTTCAACACCCTCCCGACTTCCATCCGGGGCCTTTATCGCGACGCCCCAATTGCGCTACCACGGCGCCAGTACTGGGGCAACACGGACTACAAGACAATGATGAATGCCGAGTTTATGGCAAAGTACGGCAATGATGTGTGTGCAATGTACAAGCTCCCCACCGATGCTGAGATGGAGCGTGCGGGGGATGACGATGGCGACGCTGCGATGGCTGGGTTGATGGAGAATGAGGACCCCCCGCTCGGCCCTCAGGAGGATGAGGATATGGATCCATAATGGATTTAACTCGCAGTGAATTGTTTCCGTTGGAGTTTCTGCATCTTAGTACTACTATGCCGTGTCTCAAGTATCTGGTATGCCCTCTATGCAATATGTCTTTATCATCAAAATTAAAATCTAAGTCTATTAAACTGCGACAATACATGAAGGCGGTATGATACCCGGATCTCCGCCACCATGGTCAATATTGAGAGCTCGTCAGGGAGCGTTGGGATGAACTTGTAGTGTATGGCTGCCTTTGCACCACCCATCGCACCTGCACCAGCAGCAGCCGGCACGGGGTTGATGTAGGAGGACACGGGCGGCTGGAACCACAGCATGGTCTGAAGGCGGGTCTGGCAGCAGTTTCGGATGGTGTGCTGGCGGACAAAGAAGACAAAGGTGCCGAGGATGAGCAGGATGCAGTCAATGGCAAGGCCACGCTGTGTGCTGACCGCAGCGACACCGCTGTTGAGGCCTGCAAAGGCAGTGCATAGTCAGGCATGTGCATCTCTCGTCCATCCCTCCCAACTTGAGCACATCGCGGCAATTGCCACGGTGACACAAGCCGGGAGGCACTGTGAGCAGCATGTCAGTGCGCTGGCCGGCAACCAGGTGTCTGCAGTGGGTTGAGCATGTGGGCGGGCGAGTTGCATATGTTGAGAGTGGGACTGGAACGTGTCAGCCCATCAAGACCACGTAGGAGCATACGTAGAGGGAACGTGGCGCAGACACGTCGAGTCATGTTGTCATGGAGCTGGACTCCGTGAAACATGTACTGAGACGCGTTGCGACGCGTCTCGACGCGTCGCAGATGCGCCACTCATTGTTCATCGAGTCAGGAGTTTGAACTCCGCTTTTCTTAGTTACCATTGTTCTCGGGGAGTATAAATACTGGGTTGTAATTCAGTCAAAATACATCTTATTCCCCTCTATTTCACAACAGGTTATGGGCCCCGCCTTTAACTGAATCTCCAACGAATCCAACAAAGTCAACCAACAAACTTACCACATTAACTTGCCTATATTTCACACACCATGTCGACTACCGCCAACACCGCCGAAGCTACACCATCATCGTTGTTCCGGATCGAACAACTCAACGAGACGAACTGGGTTCCGTGGAAGCGCCGCGTTACCGCCATCTTCCGCGAGCACGCGCTCTTGAAGATTGTCGAGGGCACGACGCCAAAGCCCGTTGCCGCTGACCCGATCAAACCAACAACAGATGAGAAGAAGCAGGGCGAGAAATGGGAGGAGTTAGACGGGAAAGCGCAAACACAGATCGAGCTCACCTTGAGCGACTCGCAGATGGTACACATCGCAGGCGCCAAGACTGCAGCCGAAATGTGGACGCAGCTTAAACAGGTCAAGGAGAAGGGTGGGAAATTGGGAATTCTATCGCTTCGCCGCCGTCTGTACCGCACGATTGCCGATGACGCGACGGATATCGCTATTCATGTCACGGAGTTGCGCCGAATTCAGGAGGAGCTCGCGATACTCGGAAGCTTAGTCTCGGATGAAGACTTCCTGCTACTGATTATCAGCTCGCTTCCCGAATCCTGGGACAACTTTACATCCGCGTACCTTGGCGCATCGAGCAACGCCCCAACCATTTCATCACACGAATTCATCTCTCTTGTGCTGCAGGAGTATCGTCGCAGACTCGAGAAGAATGGGGATGGGAGTGCTGCGATGTATGGACATGCAGCGCAGAGCGAAGGAGGAGGAGGAAAGAAGAAAAAAGTGGAATGTTACAATTGCCACAAGATGGGACACATTGCCGCTGATTGCTGGTCAAAAAGCGGAGGAAAGCAAGGGAAGGGACCCGGACGTCGCGGGAAGAGAGAGAAGGCGAACAAGGCAGACGACGTAGGTACCGACTTTGTTGAAACTGCGTACACTGCCAAATTCAACAACACTTCCTCTTATTCCTGGCTGGCCGATTCCGGAGCCACTTCCCACATCTGCAAAGACCGAAGCGCATTCACATCGAGCTGCGGACAATGGATGTGCCTTTCGAAGGCGTTGGAAAGACGCCACTGCACGCTCTGGGACGCGGAACAGTTCTGTTAGACTGTGAGGTCGACGGAGAAATAATAACTCACCGATTGTTGGAGGTGCTATTTGCACCAGCGTGCGCACAGAACTTGCTATCGATTAGCCGACTCGACGACGCTGGTTTGGAAGCCAAGTTCAGTCGTGGCAAGGTGGAGTTCGTGCGACGCACCAACGGTAGAGTAATGGCAATAGGGAGCAAGACTGGACGTCTGTACCCCATGGCCGCGCGAGCCCGGACGCAGGTGCAACCTGAGGCGCAAGAGAACGCGCACGCCGCCGTGGAGGCGAGCAACCAGACGTGGGATGCCTGGCACCGCCGGATGGGACACCTGGCTAAAGGTGGATTGGAGAAGCTTGTGAGGGAGGAACTTGTCGAGGGACTCATCGTAGACAAGGATTCTCCGCCTCTCAGTCAATGTGAGGCTTGCGTCAAAGCAAAGATGACGACAAAGCCATATCCGCAGGAGGCAAAGAACCGACGCGAGGACCCGGGGGAGCTGACTCACAGCGACATTTGGGGGCCCGCGCGAGTCGAATCTTTGAAGAAATCGAAGTACGCCATCCTGTTCAGTGACGACGCCACACGGCATTGTAAACCGGATTTCTTGAAGCGCCGGGACGAGGCATTTCAGAAAATCCAGGACTATATTGCGTGGGTGGAGCGTCAGTACGGATACACACCGAAGGTCCTCCGAGTGGACAATGCCAAGGAACTCACGAGCGGGGCAGTGAAGGCGTGGCTGAAAGCTCGCGGGATCACACTACAGAACCCCGCACCGTATGCGCACTCGTCGAACGGAGTCGCCGAACGATTCAACCGGACGATTATAGAGCTTGCGCGTGTGATGTTGATAGAGAAGAGTTTACCGGCCTTTCTTTGGGAGTCAGCGATCGAGTATGCGGCGTATATCCGAAACCGCTCACCGACACGCGCACTCCAAGGGAAGACGCCGGAGGAGGCGTGGACGCGGAAGAAACCCAGTGTATCGCACCTGAGGGAGTTTGGGTGCGAGGTATGGGTGAAGCGCGAGCCAGCGCAGAAGCTGTCGAAGCTAGGAGGAGATCATGAGAAGGCGGAGAAATATATCTTCGTGGGTTTCGGAGACCATACAGACATTGTGAAATATTACGACGGCAAGAACCGTGTAATTCGCGAGTCACGAAGTGTCGTATGGGTTGCGCCGAGCTCCCAGCACCCGGTCGATGTGCAGCTCGAGGGGGAGCAGGGAAAGCCGAGCAAGCAATCGCCCACAGAAAAATCTGCACAACCCGCACTCATTGAAGAACATCCCCAGACGACAGCGCCGGAAGGAGAGCACACGCCGGCGCAGATAGGGTCGCAGCAGCATGCACAAACATCGCGGCAGCAGCTTGCGCAGACACCATCGCAGCCGAGCGAGCCTCTGCAGGCAACTTCTACATTGCCATCCCACCCAGCACAAATCGAGGACCCACCTTCATTACCAACTCGGCGTTCGTCCCGCTCAACCAACGACATCGATTATCGCAAGCTGAATAATCCAGCTGCGAGAGGTCGGCGGTTACCGCTCCGTGCAGCCGAAATAATGCAGGAGAATGACGAGACAGAGACGGCGGAGTACGCGTTTTTGGGGGAAGCAATCCTCGAGGCCACCGGCATGCCGCGCACATACAACGAGGCGCTCAAGTCGAGTGAGCATCTGGAGTGGAAGGAAGCGATGAGAGAAGAAATTGAAATGTTGAAAGAGAAAGGGACTTACGAGCTTGTGGAACTGCCAGCGGATCGCCAAGCCATTGGAAGTAAGTGGACATTTGTGAAGAAGGTGGATGAGCTCGGCCGTGTGTCGAGACACAAGGCCAGACTCGTTGCACTCGGATGTTCACAGATCCCTGGGATAGATTTCAAGGAGACGTTCGCTCCCGTGGTTCGTCTTGAATCGATGCGCGCCGCACTCGCTATAGCAGCTCTAGAAGATCTGGAGATAATCCAAATGGACATTCGGGGTGCCTACCTCAACGGCGAGCTCAAGGAGGAAATCTATATGCGGCAGCCACCAGGTTTCGACGATGGAACCGGACGAGTTTGGAGGCTCCTGAAGACGATTTATGGATTGAAGCAATCGGGCCGCGAATGGAACCGCGAGTTCGACCGTAAACTCACCTCCATCCAGCTGATCAAGACTGCCGTCGATCACTGCGTATATTTTCGCGAACGTGACGGCGAGCGAACTTGGGTGACTGTTTGGGTGGATGACTTGCTCATCCTGTCGACGTCAAGGAAGGAAGCAGAGAAGACAAAGGCGGAGATAGAGGGATTGTTCGAGACCAAGGATCTCGGCGAACCGCGTAAGATCATCGGCATCGAAATTGCCCGTGACCGCGATGCCGGCACGATCACTCTCTCCCAACGCCACTACATCGAGACGTTGCTGGCGAAGTATGGACTTACGGACGCCAAGCCGCTCACAACCCCAATGGACCCAAATATTACGCTACGCAAAGTACCAGCGGACGCACCCGCAGCGCCAGCGGATCTGCGCGGGCAATATCAATCCATGATAGGCGGGCTCATGTACGCCGCCATCTGTACGCGTCCAGACATCGCGTACGCCGTCACAGCACTCAGCCAGTATTCGTCAAATCCGGGACCTGAACACTGGAGCGCCTGCAAACGCGTCCTTCGCTATCTCTCTGGTACCCGACACTACGGCCTAGTCTACGGCAACATAAGCGACTCGGATGAGATCGTATCTATGGGCTACAGCGACGCGGACTACGCCGCCAACCCAGATGACCGCAAGTCAATATCTGGCTACACTTTTATGCTTGGAGGAGCCGCTTACGCATGGAGCTCAAAGAAACAGACCACCATCGCAACATCCTCCACCGAGGCGGAATACACCGCACTCGCGCATGCGACTCGGTTCGCAATTTGGAGCAGATACCTCTTGGACGAAATAGGTTATGCCCAGGCCGAACCCACCGTGATCTACGAGGACAATCAAGCAGCCCTGGCGCTCGCACGCGACCCTCAATATCACGCTCGATCAAAGCACTTCGACGTGCAGAATCACTTCGTCCGGGAGAAGATTGAGAACAAGATGATAGATCCCGTCTATTGCACCACGGAGGATCAACTCGCTGATATATTCACCAAGCCCCTGGCGAGACCCAAGCACGAAAAGTTCGCACGCGGACTTGGGCTCTTGCCAGTCTGAGGGGGAGTGTTGAGAGTGGGACTGGAACGTGTCAGCCCGTCAAGACCACGTAGGAGCATACGTGGAGGGAACGTGGCGCAGACACGTCGAGTCATGTTGTCATGGAGCTGGACTCCGTGAAACATGTACTGAGACGCGTTGCGACGCGTCGAGACGCGTCGCAGACGCGCCACTCATTGTTCATCGAGTCAGGAGTTTGAACTCCGCTTTTCTTAGTTACCATTGTTCTTGGGGAGTATAAATACTGGGTTGTAATTCAGTCAAAATACATCTTATTCCCCTCTATTTCACAACAGCATAATGTGCAAGTGCTGGGTGTCGGCTGCGAGCGGGAATGGTGTGCAGGCCGGGTTATAGGTCACTCGAGTCAATGGGGAAGCCGAGTTGGCACATGGGTGGCCATGGCACCACAGCTTAGCGCCTGCGAGTGGGAGGCAGCGTCACCAGAGTCATAGCATCCAAACTGCACGGTCGAATGGGGTGCGCCAGGATGCGGGCGAGGCATGGTGATGGAAGGGGACGAGGGCCAGCCGAGGCAAGCGACCAGTGTGCAGGGTGGACAAGCAGATGGCGGGTGTGTGCTGAGCGACGTGGCAAGTGGCGCTACAGGTTGTTGATGGCAGCGTGAGAACTCACGGTTGGAGCTCGGCGCGCAGCTCCGCATGGCGTTCAGTGATTGATCTCTGGATCTCGCCATCTCATCAGGCCACGCGAGCAAGTTCGGCAATGTCCGAGATTCTACCCAGCTACCTACGAAAGCTCTCAAAAATTATCGCATTACTTGCAATTCCATTATCCCTGCTTATGTCGCACTCCTCAGTGGTGACTATGGTATGATGAGTCAACTGTGTGTCCGTCGGCGCTTGGGCCAATGTTTGTGTTGACCAAACAATCTCCTTATATGGTACCCGGTACCCTCCGGTCGTGGGAACGTTGGCCAAGATCCAGCGATAGGCGTCAATAGGAACCAGCACGGGTTATGTAAGCGTGACGTGACGTGACGTGGCACACGTCAAATCCAAGATCTTGAAACTTTTTTTCGTGTTTTCTAACCCCCTTGCCCTCCCCCACTATCACCTTCCAAAAAAGGGAAGTGCTTACAAATAAGATAAGATAATGCTCGCTGTCATTCACAAACAGAAACTTTAGTTTCTGATTGTGCTATGAGTACCGAAAATGGCACAGTTTGGCTTATATAATCTTGTAATCATGTGCTCATTCTTGTTGCCGGCAACGGGACAGCAATTTGATCGCATCACCGTGCGTGTCCGAATTGGGAAGCTCTGCCATTTGGCTGCATCCGATGGCAAGGATTAGTGCAGGCTCAACGAGGCACTTTCACGCATGGTTTTATCGGTGAAAAATGCTTAGAATTAGATTTTACATGTATTCTTGGTTACACATCATTTATTCCCCCCACATGGCTTGAAATCGACCCTTCCTGTTGCTTGATTGAGGCACTTTTCAACGGAATTTTCCAGATCTTTTACCAAGAATACATGTAGAATGCGCAAAACCACCCTTTTGGCACAATTTCAGTCTATATTGGGTCCCTGATGGCGCATGCTGGGATGACTTCCATCAGCCTAATAATGTGTCTGAAAACACGAACAAACAAACACGCCACGCTGACTTCCCGCTCTCCCCTGTGCCCCTCCACGCGTATTCGACGCGTCAAGCCCGTGGGGTGCCATGGTCTACATCTCTGCATCCCTACGATACAAAGGAACACGTAAAAGGTGGACCGCGGCTCAAAAACAAAATACCAGCTCTCGACTTCTCAAGAAACCTGCGCACCCAAGGCCAAAACGGGTGCAAATGGACGCGGGAACCGAGATAATCAGTACACATACCTCAAAGAAGCCATTTCCAAGCGTGCCGAGATCCTGGAATGCATCGCCGCTAGCGTGGTCGAGGAAGCCATGCCCGAGCACTGGCAGTCAATGTCAATCAAGCTCAATGGATATCGATGACGAGGTGTTTGACAGTGAAGAATAGTGGTATGGAAGCTAGCATGGTTTCAGATATAGATAATACATGTATTGAGAGTAGATAACAGCCAGAGGACGGGAAGAATGCGACGGGAGCGCTGGATGAAAGACATTTGCCGCCCATTCAGCTTTGATCTGCTTAGGTAAGCGCACAATTTTGGAACCCCAGTTGCGGACCAAAAATGTCGCGGATTCGGCTTATATAATGATGCACGTTTGTCATTTCTGCTTACCCTCTTGCCCCGTGCTCATCCCTACAAAGCCCAATGCGAGCTGGCCGACGCGCAAGCGTCGGCCGAGCGAGCGTTGGGCCTCCCCTTCCATATTTTATTTCTTAGCAGAAATAAGCAACTTGAACTCAAAAATTTACTTTCTGTTTGTGCCCTGCCGCTTGCCGGCCACTCACCTTCATAGTATCTAAGTGGAAGTCCCCTCACTATGACATCACGTCACTTTCCCAGCATGTGTTAGTCAGCACGATGCCACTAAGATCCGAGTTCAGTACAAGTTCATTCAACTTCATGGTCTATTCAAGTCATTTTCTTAGTTTAATTTCCTGAAAAAAAAGGGAATGTGTATTAAAGATCCATTCCAATCATTTCCTTTGTGAATTTAAGTTACAAAGAGCCTTTAGAAAGAAAGGTCAGGTTGACAATGGGCGTGTTCTAAATTAAGTCCTTTGCAGAGACAATTTACACATCGGCTGCATTAATTTCAAGCCCAATTTGTTGTCATTTTCTGCTCAGTAGTCTTATTTATGCGAGCTAGTAGAGTAAAGCAACATTGTTGCTACAATAAAACCCTCAGATATATATTGGTGCCAGCTGATTCTGTGGTGAGAGAGGAGAAAATGGAAGTAAAATAGAATAACAACTTACACATAAGCTAAATGGAAAGGGGGGAAACGGAATACAGGGTGGTACAAAGAAAAAGTGAAGAAAGAACCCTACCGGGTTCGAACCCAAGCAACAGATCATATTCACATAATCAGATCTATCATCACTTAACCAGTAGAGCATAGCACTGGTTGAACATTTCAAAATTTTCACCTTCTTTTTCAGTGAAAAATGTCGTTTATTTTTCACACATTTTTCACTGAAAAAGCAGGTGAAAATTTCAAAACATTTTCATCACTTTCTTATTTTATTTCGAATTTTTCACCTTGAATTGAGAAAGTGCTGAAAAAGTTTTAAAATTTTCACCTTCTTTTTCAGTGAAAAATGTCTGAAAAATAAACAACATTTTTCACTGAAAAAGAAGGTGAAAAAATTGAAATGCTCAACCAGTGTAGCAACCATGTCAACACTACACAAACATTACATTATGACACGCGGGTCGACGCACGTGCTGATGAGATATGCCTTTTTAGGAAAGGTGATAGCGGGGGAGCTATGTTTTCCCTGCTTTTGCGGGGTCCAGGGTGGGCAGGAGAAGAATTTGGCGGTTACTTGCCGCCAATTCTATGTCTTTTAGGATATTTGTGCATGAACAGACATATTTTGACTTGTCACATTTTATGTAATCATGACATCATGCATCAAATGTCGTGGCCAAAAATCGAAAACCCCACCAGTTCATCTGAAAACACTTTCTGCAATGAAAAAAAATGGGTCCAATATTTTTCTTACAGTCGACATAACAAAAGAATGAGGGCATAAAATATTATTTTGCTCTGGAACAGAGCCCTCAAATATGTTCCATAAACACTCTATCAGAGAAAAACAGTACGACTTGGCCCAAGGCCACTGTAATGTTTGCCGTCATCGGGTCACACATGAAGCTTATGTAACCTGTGCTGGTTCCTATTGACACCTTAGGGTGCCAGATGAGCACTGCACTGAGCCACCGCTGAGCACTTTGAGGGGATAGTTACCATGGGTAAAACCGCTGTGGGTGGTGGTATGCACGGTGCCTGCCAGACCGGGACCTGTACCTGTACCTGGGTGACCTGCACCCCGCGGGTATACCTGTACCCGTGTCACACACTATTGATGCAGATGATGTGGAAGGGGTGCATGCAAACACACATATGGAAGGAGTCTTTGCCTGAGGTTTTGGTTGACATCCACTCCAATGATCCTCTGGTGGCCGGGAAACTTGTAGCACATGCAGTGCAGGGCCTCCATGATGATAGGCGTGTTTGTGTCCTTGCAGCAGATGGAGACCCAGAGCAGAAATGTGGCGTGGCATAGTGTAGAAATGGAGAGGAGCGTGCATGCATCTGGGAGGGACACGCAGGCACACAAGTAGGTCAGGAGGTGTACAGGTGTGTACCTAGGGTAGATGCATGCTACCAATCCCTACTTGAATGCTGGATCCAGAGGAGCGTGCTGTTGGTGGTGACAGAGACTCAGAGGGAAGCGGGGAAGGCATCCTGCCAGGCAAAGTCAGTATCAGATGGGAAAAAAAGAAAGATGCAGCAGGAAAGAGAGAAGAGAAAATGAAGCAAAAGCAAAAGGATAGGTACAGGGAGACAGAGGGAACACTGTGAGAAAGCCATAAATCACATGATTTGCCAATGACGCAAGGGCCTGCCAGTGAAGTGCATTTCACCAACTTGCTGGCAGGACAACATGTCATTGAAAAAAGAAGACTGCATGGCAACAAAAGAGGGTAGTCAGCAGGATTCAAACTCAAGACCACCTGAACCACAAATTAGTGAAGCTCTTACCACTGAGCCAAGACATCATTTCCAAGAACAGAATGTGTGGGCCTCTGGGCACTTACAGGCTAACACAGGTCTGTAATTGACAGTGTCGAGCTTTACGATCACACAGCCACTTGTAAAGCCCTACATCGTCAATATCTATCTTACAATACAGAACACTCAGATCTTTCCAACACTGCCTCAATATATTTATTATGTCTCATAAACAATTCTATGGAAGAAAATATCAGAAAAATTTGTATCTCAAATATTTATTGACATATTGTTACAGCTCAGCCTGGTGAACACTCTGGAACTCCACACCTCATAAAATACTTGGCCCATCACCCAGCAACCTACTGCTATTTGAACATACATATTTGAACATCAACTACGACGTCCACGATTTAATGACCAGCATATCACCAGAATTTCTCGATCGGTAATTCCATAAGTTCCTTTGGGGCGCTTGTAAACCACAAGATGCGTAAGAATGTGTCTTGGCTCAATAATACATATATTTCCAGATGGTTCTGCATCAACAACTGAAGTGTTGAGTAGAGGCATTGATATGAATGGGATTCGAGAGTGAATTGATTGTGGAAGCAACTTGTGCATCTCAACCATAAGAAAAGTCTTCATATGGCCTTCAAGTGGTATCTCCCAGATAGCTTGGATGAATCCTGTCAGGATGGTAGAATCATCCGGGCTTTTGAACTGTATGCCACTGTTTCCTAGGTGGGCCTTGTTACAACTGAAAATGTGACCCTCGAGTGTGAATTCTGGAGGCTGTTTTGCACAGGGAGGCAAAATCAGAGCACCCTCAGGGTGAGGTAAGTGTTCATAGTCACGCCAGGGCTGTCCAGTAGATCTCAAGTATTTCAAAAGCATCTGATAATCAGAAGCCTGCAAGTCTTCAGCTTTAGCTATAATCTGGGCCACCTCAGAGCTATCCAATAGCCCAAGTACGTTTGAACGAGATTCAGGGTCAAGAATTTCAGCTAGCTGCCGGTAGGTCCATTTGTGAACTGTTCTTCATTCAGGTAAGCCTCCAAACGTCCTTGGCGGGCTACTTGATGCAACATGGTTGTAGGTATATCGTCTATGCAGAAAATCAGTCAACCATAATGCATCAAAGAAACATTGTAGCACATACAGACACACCGGTTATGCTTTACTTTGCCAAATCTGCCATTCATTCGCTCGCCTGGAAATTCACTAAGTCCTGCAAGTGGCCCCCAGAACTTGAGAAGTTGTCCATTGTGCATTGCAAAATGGTGATTGGGCATAGATCGAAACCCAGGAAATAACTTGACCAGATCGGTGCGATATGCAATATAATGAGTCATATACTGGTCTGCCTCTGCATTTGATGTCGAGAAGGATGAGATGATATTTGTGCAAGCAATAAGATGATAGAAATTATTCAGCAGTTTTGTTTTGATCTCATCTCCTCCCCACCATAGTTCTGGGATGATGAGGGGCAGTATCACCGTGAAGAGGGTAAGATATTCTTGGGCCTTCAATTTCCCATGTTTGGCTTCACCAAGATTTTTTGGTGGACGACCAACCCAAGTGGGTAAATCAACATCTCGAATGCATGCTCGAATAGCCTCCAAATAGTCTGAAGATAATTCGAATTGATCTGGAATGAAGTCCTCATCCTCGTCATCCTCATCATCTCCCTGGTCCATGTCATTGAGAAATGCACTAGGTGTTGGGGTAGTTGAAGCTGCAGACTCCTCCTCATCCACATCCATGGAATCATCATTGAATGCAAAACGGCTCTGGGTTTTTTCTCGTGCCTGGGCCGTTGATGTTCCTTGTCCAACTCATCAAGTTCACTTGAGGACTCTGAGACATCTGATTCTGAAAACTCTTCATCTTTGTCTTTAGGCTGCTTGGTCTGTCCGATTCCCCAAAGGACATGAAGATGATGTTGGAGAACACCTTCAAGCCAGTTATGCATAAATCCTAAAACAACATGTTTAACTGGATCCCAATGCGGCAAGTCATGTATTGGTGTCCACCGCACTCCAGATTCTTTGCCTAGTTCATTTTTTTTAGTTATGGTTATTGCAGCTTTCCAGGCCTGTGCCTGAGCTGAGACAGTGTGACCATCTCGAAGTATCCAGGATCCATAGTTAAGATCCTCAATGTGCTTTGACAGAAGTGTACAGAAGGTACAGAAGGCCAGCGCATTATGGGCTAGATAACCAGCCACTTTGCGAATTGCCCCAAGATCAGCAAAAAGGGGAAGAATTCAGCCTGCTACGTGAACACCATGAGGATTACGATAAGTTGGGATAATTTTCCCAGGGGCTGCAAATCCTTTGAAAGTGTTGATGAAGGAGGGAAGAATATGTGAGATAGTCCATACACTGGGAGCATTTGGAGCTGGGATCATTCCCACAATGAAGACATTTTTCAGTAGGAAACGAACTTCAACTGGGAGATTGAGGCAATAGAGAACAATTGCACCACATGATACTACCTTGCCTAGTAGTGTAGAGATTAGTTATTGAAGCAAACTGCAGAGAATATGGAGCATACCTGCAATCTTGTTGGTGTAGGGATTAAACCAATCAATGTAGATACTCCAGACCAGATGATAATGTGATAGCAAGTAGTTCCCTAAGCTGCGCCAGGCAGGGCTGTCTTGGATATCCTTCATTGGACCTGCCTCAGCAGCATGTTGCTTGTTAATATTTTTTTGGAAACTCTGCTCCAGGTGATCTTCAATATCTGATCTGCCCAAAAAAAAATGGAGCCAGGACTCGAATGACTGAGTAGTATATAGGCTTTGTGGGACATTTTTTATATTGCCCTTTCGTGTTCGACGCTGTTGCCAGAGTTGTGCACCGCATGGTCTTGCTCGCGGGGACCGGCGCCAAGAACAGGTCAATGGGAGTTCATCGAGGGAGTACATTGTGTAGCACTCTGGACAGCAAGGGGTGCGGATTATGTCAGGATCCATTCCATACTGATAAACAGTTCGAACATCTCGAGGAATATGCAGGACAGGAGGTTTTGTCTTGAAGCCTGCTGTTTGCAATACACCAAAGATAAGATTTATAGTGGTGGTCAAAATGAATTGCATAGCCTTCAAAAAGGTGCTTGAATTCTTGCGTCCGACACCAACATGGAGATTCAGCCAGGCTGCAAGCATAACACATAACTCTGTGACAGGAGCAAGGGCTGTGGATTTAAATCAATTTTCTTTGACACAAATCGAAAATTCATGATACATACCATGCTGAAAATCTGCAGTGGATGGAAATCTCAAGCTCCCTCCATCAACAGGCTCGCTATGGTTGACTGCTGTTGCAGGCTGCATAGATTCAGGCACTGCATTTGATAGCCCAGCATTACTTGTCAATCTGGCCAGATCATCCCGAGCTTCATGTTCTCGGCGTGTAGATCCGCTAACCTGCTGGCCCGCTACTTGCTGTCCACCTACAAACATAGTCTGGGTGGAGCATGTCATGCAGACACATATGACACGTTTTGCCATAGAGAGGGATGCAAATTGATGGGGGAAAAGGACTCATGAGAAGCCAGCTCAGATGGCTTAAGTACATCCAATGTGATCCTGATTCAATGTTCGAACTCGTTGATTGACAGATTAACTGATAAGATTGATTTTTGGAATCATTGACTTGTGAGGTCGCAGATCGCCAGATCTCGCACACCCATCAAGTCACGTGTAGGGGACCTCCCCCCCAAATTAGGAAGGCTGCCAGTATGCCGACCACTCTCAGTCAACAATTCTGGCCCACTCCTCACTTGAACTTGTTGTAATTGAGCTATAGTATGTGTTATATGGCCTCTAGAATGTCTGGTCATGTAGACAGCCCGACATAGAATTTATTTTGCGCTTTTTTTCAACCCCATCACATCAATTCACGTGGCTTGATGGATGTGCGAGATCTGATCTGGCGATCTGGGACCTCTTGTGTTGCATGTACTACATGTCACACGCCCCGCCGGGCCGGACGATAGCAGCCCGGTGATAACCCAGTGATAGCTCAGTCAACATCCATCACGGCAGTTAGATTTCACCTGCCACGGTGTTTGCCCCCTGTGTCACTTCCCTTTCACTTGCCAGTCAGCACAAGAGCTGCTTGATCTCTGGATCGTCAAATTTGATTGGGGGAGCTTGCGACCCCAATTCTGTGGGTGATCCGGAAATGCAGATGGCTGTGCTGAGTTCTGACTTTTGATGGTCCCCCCGTGCGACTTTGATGGTCCCCCGTGGGAACATCACTGTCTCTGTCTCGGACGAGTCGAGACTGCTTCGAACTCTCGTGCTTCGGATATCTATAACTGAGATTAGGCGAGCTCCCCCATTCTGTAGCCGGGCACCGGCATACAAAACATATTGTGAAATACGCGAGATCAGTGATTGATGCCGGATCGCCGCGGCATCACAGCCACATCTTCTTTGAGAACGATGTCGGTGGATTCACTTGGGAATAGTGCTGCCGCGAGCTGAGTTCGAGGTAGCTCGAGGTGATGGGCCATCAAACTCGGCGCAGCTCAAGGTGCCACAAGCTCAGCTCGATTCAGCTCGAGGTGCTTATCCATAAAAGGAAGCTTGGTCTCCCACGCTCCCACCACTCTCGTTCTTCCTTTTCTTTTTCGCCACTGTGCCATCTACACGCGTCCAGCAGATATCTAAGGCTTCATTGGTGGTACTCAGGATGTGTCTTATTATTATTATTATTATTGAAGTATTATCGAGTTGTAATTAGAACAAAGATGCACAAAAGGGTACGAAAACTATTGCGACACAGTTTGCTCGGCAAGGCTGTTCCCCCATGAAGAGTTGACCAGCTCCTCCAGTTCTTGGGTTCTTCCGGCAGCCAGCAGCTCCTCGATAACCTCAGGATCTACATCAATCACGGAGAGTTCAGCCTCCGTTGCAACCAAGCCATCACAAAAGTTAATGTGCTCCTGTCGATAAATGAATTTGAGGATTTGTAGCATCTCCATCATGTGAGGCGACATGCTCCCACGGCGCAGAGAGTCTGTCTCCTTACTAGATGAAAAAACACGTTCACAAGGGACCACGGAAGCTTGAACAGGCAGTACGTCAAGAGCAACATGGAAAAGGTATGTGAAGTGATATTGCTGGAGCTGAAAAACAGTGTTAAAATCGAAGGTTTTCAGTCTAAAATATTGAACTTACCTCCCAGTATCGAAGGAGGTCAAGATCCTCAAACTCCGGGTTCGATTCATCGATTATTCCCTCAGCCTCGTAAAGTGCAAGCCCTTCGTCGACAATGCACTTGTCCTCAACCATTGCATGGCACTCTGCCTCCACCTTCTCCTGCTCTGCCAACTCGTCGGCAGCTGGGGTGTTGGCCAGTGTATCGAGATCTGAGCCAGATAAAGACTTCGCAAGCGCGTTGAGGTGGGCAAAACCAGATGTCTGCGCTCGTGTGGCACGCGAGGCTGATGGCGTGTTCACAGGGCGATGGCTCGCCATAGTCAGGACTTGAACCACACCCGGAGTGCTCTCTTGAGACCGACGCTCCTTGCAATACTCCAGCATCTGTCAAATTGTAAGAAAATGGATGTTGAATAATAGAACCTGAATTACCGTAGCACGAATAGTGTTCTTAGCAGTAACGAAATCTTCGGCTGGCCAGTTTTCACGCAGCCATTGAAGCTTGATGGTGGGATTCAAGACTGCAAACAAGTTTGAGTCGAAAAGATGAGGTAAAATAAAAGAATAAGCCCATTACCCATCGCGAGAGCATACATTCTTGTCCACCGAGACATGTTGAGATATTCCTTGAGCTTTCGAATAGTTGTGCTGATCCTGAGACTCAATTCGTTGAGCTCCTTGGCGAGATCCTTGAGCATCAAGATGAGCTTCTCATACATTGGCAGAACAATGGAGAGTGTCGGGGTCTTCTCTGCAGATATGATCTCTTGAACAATATGTGGGACTTGTAAAAATTGTCGAATGTCTTGTAGAACCATCAAGGTAGTCGCGCTGAGTCGATGCCATGAGATTTCGTCCTGCTTCGGGTCATCGAGAAATTTGTCAACAGCCTGAAAGTAAGATGAGTGACTGGATCTGACTGGACAGTGAAAAGATGGACCAAATACTGCTCAACTTCACCAACAGCAACTCCCGAGAGCCTTTCAGATTGCGACGCAGAGGAAGCAGAGATAGGAATGCCAGCATTGGACCAGGGAACCTAGAAAAAGAAGGATTTGGGTAGGAGAATGACTGCAAAGATGTGAAGGAACTTTTAGACGTGCATAAGTAGCCTAATTCGCGTCGAATACTCCAATTCGCGGCTGGTAATTACGGACCTCTCGCATTTTGATGGAGCACGTGTGTTCCCAAAGGGGCTGCTTATATAATAACCCTCGACGTCTACTGTGATCGCGCGGTAACTAAAAGACTAGTCTGTTTACTAGTGTTGCATTGCTTTCACTCTTTGTGTTTTATCTTTGCAAGGTGCGTTTACCTATCCCGTGATGCACACTCGAAGCGTCTCGTATTGACCCGATATACGCTCACCTTCTCTCAAGATGTCCTCGGAGGCCTTGCGGATTCTGTCAGACCGGCCTCTTGAAGAGAGTGGGCTCTGTCGACCCGCCATCCGGGCCCTTGTCAACTCCAACAATCCGCCCCTCGATTCCGAAGTCGCGGTGATCCACGAGATGATTTCTAGCGCCGAGAACGAGCTTCGCATCCTTAGATCTCTCTTGTTGCCTCTACGACAACTTCCTTCGGAAATCCTGGCCGAGATCTTCATGTTTTGTTTGTCATTTTCGGACGAGCTCGATACCCGAACCGCACCCTGGGTCCTCGGCCAGATATGCGCACGCTGGAGAGCAGTTGCCTTGTCTACTCCCAGGTTATGGCAGGAAATCCATGTACATCTCGATATCGATAAATTCAATCGTCAACGCCCATCAAACATGATCTACCTGCTCGACCTCCTTCTCCGGCGCTCCGGAAGCCGTCCCCTTACCGTCAGGGCCAGCTGCGAACGTCCTATGCAGTCTCACCAGGCGCTGGACATGTTGATGCGGGAATCACATCGCTGGGCCGATGTTGATCTCTATATCGCAATCCCCCTTCTCATGAGCCTCGCGCCCATCAAGGGCCGCCTGCAAGTGTTGCACACATTGAATGTATTCCCCGCGATAGACGTCGACGATGACGAGCCTCCAGTCCTGGATGCCTTCCAAATAGCCCCTATGCTTCGTCGGTACACCGTGCATCACACAGATTACATCACCGTGCTCGTTCCCTCGGAACAGTTAGAAGACTACTCCGCAAACTATGGCGATCTTCGTCCGCTTCTGGACTCACTTCGTTCGATGGAAAATCTCGTCCACTGCGATCTTGATCGAAAGGACTTTCATTCTAGCGTTGCGTCGGGGCAGGTTCATCTTCCACATCTACGGGATCTGTCAATTACGGAGGACAACCAACCCGACGGCAATTGTGGGGACCTCTTGGACAGGCTAGTCCTTCCGAAGCTGGAGAGCTTCACAGTCGACTGTTCCGACGACACGGTACTTCCGCATCTCACTTCGCTTATTACGCGCTCCTCGTGCTCCCTGAAAACGTTCTCAATAAACATTGGGCGAGAACTATTCGGATTGCGGTTGCTGCAATTCCTAAAGCAAACTCCGACACTCGCGAGGGTCACGGTGGAGGGCACTGCGATCGCAAACACAGTCCTATCCTGGATGACTTGTACTCAGGCAACCCCGTTCCCACTGCCGAACCTCCGCGATCTACATGCCCATGTCGATATTATGACACCCCGCATAGTGACCATGGTGCGGTCGCGGCTCAGCGCGCACGGGACACCCCAAGGCATTGCGTGCCTCCAATGGCTAGGGATCAAAAAATCCGCCTATTGGGCAATGAGTTCCTCTACCCGCGAAGATTTGGTGAGGTTGACTGTCCAGGGACTGCACCTAACAGTGAAATAGACCTACGTAGGAATCAAATTAACTATCCACGATCCGCTAGTTTACGCAGAAGATTAATTTAATACGCGCTTGCTTGAGCAGACACCCCGTTCGGAAACATTGCTGGACTCTGGATATTTGACGGTCCGCGACATTTGGGCGACTCGTGCAGAAACGAATCAATAGAGATCAAGCCCAGAGAGACAGTTCAGGCGTACATCGACACTCGAGCGCTCACAGGCCATGGGATGATTGATCATAGAGCACGCATTCTGATGGGCGTGCTTGTGGGTGCAGGAGCGCTTCAGTGTCCCGCGCCTTAAATAGTAGGGTTGGCGCGTAGACGTATGGAATGAGGGAAATACTTTTCGTTATTAACAAATGATAATGAACTAATACATATAAGTATTACGAAAGAGGGTCAGTTTTGCAACGCGTGCCTCCAATGGTTGGGGATCGAACAATCAATGTCGTTCAAGCTCGGCCTCCGTGACATTGAATACATAGCTGAGCAATTCTAAGAAGGTCCTACGTCCGCTAGACTTCTCCATATCCCAGTCCTGCACCAGGATCTCCCTCCTTTCTTGTTTGTCTGCGAGTTGAACATATTTGCTGAACACCCCTAGTATTACGGCTATGTGACCCTATCCCAAGTCTCACAACGAACGGAACCAAATTCACATCCGCGGGCCTAGGCCTCGACGAGCCCTATAAGAGCGCCCCAAATTTACTGAAGTACAACAACGAACCCACCCACCCGCCGACCACCCTACCAAACCAACTGAACCCAAGGCATCATCGCTATTCAAATGGCCACCTTCCGGACCACGTCCAGCGTCACCGCGACCCAGCGCTCGTCGAACCGCCTCTCGCTCGCGTCCCTCGCCTCGTTCGCCACATCCGTCTCCTCTGAATCTTCCGAGCACGCCGTTCCCTCGCACATCACCGTCACAACCACCGTCGCTGCGATCCCGACGGGCTACCCCGCGCCCGTCCCGCCGCCGTTCGCGCCGTCGCTCGGGTCGGACGAGCGGCTCCCGCTTCCGCGCCGCGGTGCGCCACCAGTCGCGCCGCCGCAGTCCGAGCGCGCGCACAAGCGCAGCATCTTGCGCACGCTGCGCCGCAAGGCGGGGCTCGAGAAGCAGCGCCTCGACCCGGCGCTGTGCGAGGGTTGGAACTAGGGTTCGTTTTCACAAACTCCGAGTCGAACACTATCATCATCATCCACATCATGTTCATCCTGCATTTCATCATCATTTTTAACCGACTCTTTTGAGCTGTACATACCACTGCATCATACCGTTTTATGTCGAATGTCATCGCATTGATTATCTTTTTTCCAATAAAATTTCCGTTCATTTATTCTTTCAATGATATCCTCCAGCCCCAAGCTGACTTGTCCCCTCGACCGCAGTCCACGAATGACTCCTTCAGTCTCCGAGCTTTTGCTTTGAGTCTGACGTCTCACGAAAATATGGGAAGGCGATGTCCGGATCCTTTAGCACATTCATAACTTGCTTGAGCGCCTCGTGTATCTCCATTTCCATTACGCCACCCGATTCAACCTTTGGCCCTTGTTTCTGCGCATCACCCACCTGTAATCAATGACCACGATCCAGTCGCGGTTGCAGCGGGCGGAACACCCGAAGGCATTGCGTGCCACCAATGGCTGAGGGTCAGAGAATCTGCCTATCGTGCATCTAAACGCGAAGATCTTGTGAGGTTGGCTGACCAGGCGCAACACCTAATGGCAAAATAGACCTATGCATGAATCAAATTGACTATCTACGATCCGCCACTTTACACAGAAGACTGATTTAATACGCGCTCACTTGAGCCGGCACTCCGTTAGGAAACACCTGCTTGAACAGCTCCGGATATTGACGCTCTGCGACATCTGGATGACTCCTAGAGAAAAGGCATCAGCGCCGAGAGGGATAGATAGTTCAGGCGTACTTGACCCGTCCAATGAGATTAACGCGACCAGATGGCTCGCGATCGAATTCCGTGAAGTTCACGGCTAGATGTAGATAGGAGTGAGCCTGATTGTGTGGCGTTTTAGAATCACGGACAGTCAGTGCTTCCGACATTTCCACGCGCCTCGCGCAGCTTGAGAATCTCTGGTGGAACTGAAATAAATAAATATCAAATTCAATCGGCGATGGAGACACAAATGTGATGACGGACATTCAAGGATGTGTTCTGTCAGCTTGACGTTCAGACCTATGTTCTGAAAAAACGGGACCGAGTATCTTGGACCACTGCCACCGGATGGTGATAAAACGCGGTGGGAGGTGGCTCGTGCCAACCCTTGAGTGGCGAATTCCAAAGCTGCCAGGAGCAATATTAGTGGATATACTCCAAGGACCTAGGCGGGAACGTGCCGCGGCCGATGTTAACCACAAATGTTCCAGGAATCGGGGGAACATTTATCCAGTCTCCAGACAAATTCTGTACTTGCAGACCTTTGTGGTCAGAGGCCTGAAGAAGCTATAGAATTACCCGTGAATTGATTGTCCTCGATTGGAAAGTATTTCCGTACGAATGTCAGAAAACCAGCGTCGTAGTGGGGCCCCACGCCCTGGCTTTCCGTGCCCACGGATGTCTGTGGATATTGGACGATCTTGGCGCGATGCTGCATCAGTTCGTCACTGTCGTAAAATTGGGATAATGCATCGGGAGGCAAGCCAAACGCCTCTGCAAGAAGACTGATAAACTCGTAGCTGAGCTTTTGAACTTCGAGAAGATAACGCTCCATCGTGGCCTTGAAACCGGGTAGCAGGTCTTCGTCAGGCCACTGATCGAACGTCGGCGCGTCAGTCCTGGATCAAGATGCCGCCCAATGACAGCAGACCTGTGACGGACCCCATAGGCTCCAATAGTCGGGATCTCCCCCTCCCTCCACGGCCCTGCAGACGTGCGGCGTAGCGATATCAAACTGCTCCCTCCAATCAGTGCGCCCCTTTGTGAACTCCGCGCCAAGTTTCGTGTAGCCCAGGAAGTGCTTGCTATTGACCATGCTGATCTTGTCTTTGGCTTCTTGTGGAAGGGCGAAAAGTCGGGGAATGTATGCTACAAGCTCGTCCGTCTCGACTGGCACGTTCGAGAGGTAGAGAAAGCCGACGTTGATCAATGCATGCTGCAACTCCTTGATAAACTGAGGCTTCAGAGTCGGCGAGGTCGTCTGGGAGTAGTCGAGCACTGGGACAGATGAGAAATTCGGAGACGACATAAGTTACTAAGTATTAGCAATCGAAGTGGTCAATTCGGAGGGCCAAGATGATTCACAGTATCGCGTCATATGACGCGATTCGGTGCGACAAATACCGGTTCTTAGGAATCATCCCCGCTACCCCCGATAATCCCTTTGGAGGCTAGCCCCCCGAAAGTCTGGATCCGCCACTTTTTGTCCGGACAGGTTTTGGCGAGATTTGGGTGGTTTTTATCCGGCTGGACCGGACTGGACCTTGCCGACGTAAGCACACCCCGAAAAATCCTTTAAATTTTTCCGCTGTGCCTATTTTCGTGCGGTTCTCGGCAGATTCAAGCAACTGCGATGCTTTGAGCACCTAAAACGTCCATCCAGCCAGTTTCCGTCAAAAAAAAACTTTGCCGGACCTCGACCAACCCTCGAGTTTTGTCCGGACAGGACCTAGGATTTTCGCCCTCAATTCGGACCCCCCATTTTTGTCCGAACAGGGCCTAGGTTCGGGACCCAAATCGCCAAAATTTTGTCCGGCCTCCAAAGGTATTATCGGGGGTCCTTCCCCGCTCCCCCAAAAGCATAGGGTTATTAAAAAAACGGTGCATGAGCATATGAAGAAGGCGAGAGAAGGTTCAGCGCTCAGTCCCGTCCAGAGAGCTGCAAGCCTCTCTCCCAAGACCACTCTTGTCCCGAGAAACCACACTTTTTGCAAACTTCTTCAGACTCCGCGTCGAACTCGGCGCATTCTAGATCCAAGTCCGACATCCACACGCCTCGGGCTCGGATTCCGAGTCCGACATCGACAATACCGAGTTCCTTACCCAGTTCTTCTACGTTGAATCAGTTTTTTCCGCGACCTATAGCGGTAAATCGGATCCTACTTACATACCTGTTGCCGGGCCACGCTTATCGAAAGTCGAAAGACTGGACAAACACGGGGAGGGTAAGAGTGGCTGGCATCTGACATACGTATGTATATGCAAGCCACCCGAGCCTCGAGGCACGTCCACTGGCACAAACGCGTGCGTGTACGCGGGAGACCTTAGAGGCCTACCGTCGCCAGTGACCGGCCACTCCGCTTGTTGTCGTTCCATAGCATGCACTCGAAGGTCAAACGGCGGATTGATTTGAGCCGTCTCGTTTCGATAACAAACGCATCTCTGTGCGGCGTTTAATTCCAGCGCGAACCCCGCGATGAATATCACCACGACACACCGCAGGGACGCCTCCCCCAAATAGCACGCCCCACCCACGCCCCGGGCCCACATGTAATATATCACATTGAATCGCAACCGATAAAAAGACGACAAAGTAAAAAACCGCTATGAGAGAGATCGCCACCGACACCGCGCAGCGCTAATAGAGCCACCGCGCGCCGCGGCCGGGCAGGAGACGGGTGAGATGCAGGAGTACGACATACAGATGGGCGAGATAGAGCCGGAGCACAGCGTGCATAATATACAGGAGGGCGCGCGCCGCGCGTGCCTGCGGGCGCGGATGCAATGAGGAGGCGGGATCTGGGGCGTGTGGGGCGTGCGGCGGCGGGGCCGGGGCCGGGCGCGGCGGGGTCGTGGCAGGGGCATCGCGGGTGGGGTGGGCCGGCGCGGCGGCTAGTCATAACCAGCCCGCGTTCGACTGGTTCCAGGTGGGCGGCGGCGGCGGCAGGCTCGCCCAGTGCGAGTGCGTCGGCCGCGCGGGCACCCACGCGGAGCGCCGCGGCGCCATCTCCTCCTCGCTGTCCGAGCTCTCGCTGTCGCTGTCGGGCACGACTGTGCTGCTGGTCGTGGTCGTCGCAGACACAGGGTCCTCCGCGGGCGGGGCCGTGCTTTCCGCCGTCGTGGGTGCCACCTCCGTCGTGGGTGTCTCGGTCGCTGCCGCGGGCGGCGCCACTGCTGCGTCCGCCAGCGCTGGTATAGCGGCCGCAGCAGCGACCACCGGCTCGCCGTCGGCCTTGTCCTTTGCGGCCGTCGCCGCCGCCGCCGCCGCCTCTGCCTCTGCCTCCGCCACCTTCGCCCTCTTCTCCGCCTCCTCCTTGTCCTTCTTCTCCTTCGCCGCCGTCGCCTTCGCCGCGGCCGCGTCCTTCTTCTCCTGCTCCTTCTTCGCCGCCTCCTTATCCAGCGCCGCCTTCCGCTTCTTCTCGCGCTGCCGCCACAGAATGAGCACCCACGCACGCACGCCCCACAACGAAAAACGCACCTCCATCTTCTCCCGGCTCTCCTTCGCCTCCTTCTCCTTCCTCAGCCGCTCGCGCATATCGCGCTCCGCGACGACCCACTCCCCCGCCTCCGTCGCCGCCGCCTCCGGGCGCGACTTGTTCTTCAGCAGATCTACACACACCCGCACACCATCGCATCAGCCTACATCCACAAAACACAAAGGAAGGATAACGCACAGCCCTGCAGCGCGGCAACGCTGAACTCGCCCTCGGGGATCGAGTCCGCGAAGCGCTTCGCGAGCGCCGCGAGCGTCTTCCCGTCGAGCGGGCGCGCCGAGTGCTGCGCCGCGACGATCTCGGGCGCGACCGGCGGCGGGAGGTACGCCTTGTTCGACGACCCGAACTGCGGGAGCAGCGCCGGCGCGGGCGGCGGCGCGGGCGCAGCCTTCTTCGCACCGGCACCGGCGCCCCCGCCCCCGCTGCTGCGCGCCGAGTCCGCGAGCGTCGACGCGGACCACAGCGACGCGGTCGACGCGGACGCGCTCGGCGTGCTCGGCGTCGTGGGGAACTCGAGGTCCGCGTCGTCGAGCAGCGCGGGGTCCTCGTCCGCGTCCGCGTCCTCGTCCGTGCTCGGGAAGAAGTTGCGGAAGAGCGCCTCCGCCTGCCACCGGCTCGCGTTCTTGAACTCGACCCACACGTCCATGCGCCCCGGGCGCGAGAGCGCCGGGTCGAGCTTCTCGAGGTGGTTCGTCGTGCTGTGCGCGGGGGGTCAGCGAGGGACGAGCGGGAGCGAGACGGGGGGCGAGCGGGAGCGAGAAAGGTAGAGGGGAAAGGGAGGAACCACGCACGCGAACAAAATGCGGCCTCCGCCGCGGCCACGCCATCCAGCGCATTCAGCAGCCCGCTCAAGCTGAGCGTATTCAAGTCGCTCATCCCTCGCGCTCGCGCGCCGCCTCGCGCTCCGCGCGGTGCGAGCGGCGCTTCGGCGGGAGCTCGGGGCCCTCCGGCGCGGGGCCCTCCTCCGCGCGCGACACGCTGCGCGTGAACGCCGCGTCGAGGTCCTCGAGCAGCAGGATCGCGCCCTGGGGTGCGCGCGCGGTCAGCGGATGCACATGGAAGGGAGAGGAGAGGGGGGGAGAGGGAGACGCACCTTCGGCACGCGCCCCATGAGCCCCATGAGCACGCTGTCGCTGATCCACGCGCTCGAGAGCGACACGACGTAGATGTCGAGCATGAGCTCGCCCGCGATCGCGTGGATGAGCGACGACTTGCCCGAGCCGGGCACGCCGTGCAGGAGGTAGCCGCGCCGGAAGGGGATCCCGCGGTCCGCGTACCACTGCGGGGGGGGGGGGGGGGGGTTAGTTGCGGCAGCTAGCCCCGCTGCAGCACTCGACGCGACGCACCTTCTCGCTCGCCAAGAAATCGCGCGCGTCGCCGAGCAGCATCTCCTTCACGCCCGGGTCGAGCACGATGCTGCCCATGGGGCGCTTGTGCCGCGCGTCGGCCCAGCGCCACGAGCCGTGCGGGTCCGCGAAGAAGATCTGCGGGGGGGATGAGTAACGGGGAGGAGGAAGAGGAGGGAAGGAGGGAAGGAGGAAGGAGGGAAGGAAGGAAGGACGGAACGGCGCGAGGCAGACCGCGCGCGGGGAGAGGAGACGAGGACGCAAGGAAATAAGGACGGGCGCGGCGACGCAGGGACAGGGTAGGATCGATTGGACAGCGGGAGGCAGGGACGCGCCACGCCACGCCGCATCCGCGCATCCGGGGTCGGGCCACGGGAGGGACGACGACGACGAAGAAGACAACGCAGACGCAGACGCACCTGGATGCGATGCACCGCCTCGCCTCGTACTCGCGCTTCGCCTGCAGCACGAGCGCCTTGAGGATCGTGTTCGAGCGCGCGACGACGCTGTGTGGGTGGCGGGTGGCGCGGTCGGGTGGCGAGTGGATCCCACGAAAGAGGGGGAGGAGGAGGGAGAAGCGGAGGAAAGCGTCAGCGTGCGGTCCGATACTGTGTAGAGGACAAGAAACAAGAGAGAAGGAAAAGAAGAGAGAGAAGTGCCGCGCGGTTGGGCGGAGGGCAGCGACGCCGCAGCAGCATGCAAGGCGACGACGTCACCCAGCGACCCCCACCGCACCGCACCGCACCGCACCCCCCCCAATTAAAAAACCTAAACGCACCTAACGCTCAACACCTCGCCGCCATCGGTCCCGCGGGCGCGGCGGACGCGCAGCCAGTGGCCGCGCCAGTAGATGGTGTGCGTGGAGTCGAACGTGGGCTGGAAGATGACGCGCGTCTTGGACTTGGTGGGGGTGTCTGTGGGGGTGAGTGGTTGTTTGTTTGGGGGGGGGGGGGGGGGGAGGGGGGAGGGAGGGAATGAGGGAATGAGGGAATGAGGGAGGGGGAGGGAGGCGGCTGTGCAGCATGCCCAGGCGTGGCGCACGACGACGAGGGTGTACGCCGAGTATCGAGCACGGTGCCGCCAGCACGCTGCGTCCTCCTCGCTGGCCGCAGGCACGGGCAGCCGTGCGCGGAGGGGCCGGTATGCGGACGGACGACGAAGAGGACACGACAGGGCGCGGGGCGGGGCGGGAAGGAAGGAAGGAAGGACGGATGGGGGGAAGGGCAAGGCGCGGGACGAGCAGAGCAGCGCACGCACCCGTCGTCGTCGGGGTCGAGCTCGGGGTCCTGCTCCAGCCTGGGCCTGGGCGGGTGGGCGGCGCGCGTGGTGGTCTCGAACTCGCGGGAGCGCTGCCATTCGGGGCTGTGGCGGGCGGGTAATATATTGTGTATTGGATGGTGGTGGCGGGTGGCGCAGAAGCAGAAGGGGCGGCAGCAATAGCAGGAGAGCAACTGTCAGAAGCGCAGGCAGAGATGCGCAGGGGCGACGCACCGGCGCGAGAGCCACAGCATCAGCCAGTCGTACGGGTGGTCCTCTTCGGAAAAGTGCGCCGTCAGGAAGAACGCTGCGCACGTCAGCCACGACTAGCACCGCAGAGGCTACTCACAGTTGACAAAGTGGTTCCTGGTCGCAGTCGGTCAGCATCGGAGAGCAGCGGAGGGAGGCGACTGACCAGGCAGAGCTGGATACGCGGCGGGCAGTCTCGACGGTGCCGCCGAGGACGACGAGCTTCATGCCGTCGACGACGGACGAGCCGTTGACGAGGGCTGGACGAGGGAGCGCAGGGCGTCCATCGTGGTGGTGCTGGTCAG